>JAREIK010000295.1:259070-810732 GCA_029783825.1 Sapria himalayana | reverse complement strand
AAAGAAGAGAAGAAGAGGAAGAAGAAGAAAAAGAGTATGAAAAAGAAGAAGAAAAAGATGAAGATGAAGAAGAATAAGAAGAATAATAAGAAGGAGAAGTAGAAGAGGAAGAAGAAAAAGAAGCGGAAGAAGAAAAAGAATAGGATGAAAAAGAATAAGAGAAAGAAGAAGAAGAAGAAGAGTAAGATAAGGAAAAAGAGGAAGATAAGGAAAAAGTGGTGGAAGAATTAGAAGAAGAGGAAGAAGTTGAAGAAGTGGAAGAAGAAGGTGAAGAAAAATGAGAAAAAGAAGAAGAGGAAGAAGAAGATGAAGAAGAAGATGATGATGATGAAAAGAAGAATTGGAAGAAGAAGAAGAGGAAAAAGAAGAGGAAAAAGAGGAAAAACAATAAATGGAAGAAGAAGAAGATGAGGAAGATGGAAAACAAGAGGAAGAAAAAGAAGATGAAGAAAAATATGGAAGAAGAAGAAGAAGAAGAAGAGGAAGGAGAATAAGAGAAAGAAGAAAAAGAAGAGTAAGAAGATGAAGAAGTGGAAGAAGAAGAAGAAGAAGAAGAAGAAGAAAAGGAGAAAGAAGAAAAAGAGGAAGAAGAAGAAGAAAAAAAGAAAAATAAGTAGATGAAGTTGAAGAAGAAGAGGAGGAAGAAGAAGAAAATAAATAAGAAGAAAGGAGGAAAGAAGAAGAAGAGGAGGAGAAAGAAGAAGTAGAAAAGGAAGAAGAAGAAAGAGCAGAAAAAGAAATAGAAGACTAGGAAAAAGAAGATGAAGAAGAATAAAATAAGATGAAGAGGAAGAAGGAGAAGATGAAGAAATGGAGGAAAAAGAAGGGAAAGAAAAAGAAGAGGAGTTGAAAGAAAATTAAGAAAATGAAAAAGATGAAGAAGAGGAAGAAGAATAAGAGGAGGAAGAAGAAGAAGAAGACGAGGAAGAATAGGAATAAGAAGAAAAGAGGAAGAAGAAGAAGAATAATAGTAATAATAATAGGAAGAAAAAACAATAAGTAGAAGAAGAAGAAGAAGAAAAAGAAGAAGAGGAAGAAGAAGAAGAAGAAGAGGAATAGGAAGAGGAAGAAGAAGAAAAAAAAAATAAAGAAGAAGAAAAAAAGAATAAGAGGAAGACAAAGAAGAACATAAAGTAAAAGAAGATAATGATGAAGAAGAATAATAAGTAAGTAAGAAGAATAAGAAGATGAAGAAGATGAAGAAAAGGAAGAAGAAAAATAAGAGGAAGAAGAAAAAGAAGAGGAAGAAGATGAAGAAAATGAATAGAAGAAGAAGACAAAGAATAATAAGAAAAAAAGAGGAAGAAGAAAAAGATTAGGATGAGTAAGAAGAATAAAAGGAAAAAGTAGAAGATGATGAAAATAAGAAGAATAAGATGAAGAAGAAGAGAAAGATAAAGAAGAAGGTTAAAAAGAAGAATAAGTATAAGATGAAGAATATGAAGGAAGAGAAGAGGAAGATAAAATTAAAAGAAGTGGAAGAAAAAGAAGAAGAAGAAGAAGAAGAGAAAGAATAAGTAGAATAAGAAAAGGAAGCGGAAGTAGAAGAGGAAGAAAAATAAGATGAAAAATGTTTAGAAGAGGAATAAGAAAAAAAAGTAGATGATGATAAAAAAAAGAGGAGGTAGAAAAAAAAGAAGAGGAAGAAGAAGTAAAAGACTAGGTAGAATAAGAAGTGGAAGTAAAAGAATAAGAGGAGGAAACATAAAAAGTGGAAGAAGAATAAGAAGATGAGGAGGAGGAAGAAGGAGAGGAAGAAGAGGAAGAAGAAGAAGAAGAAGAAGAAAAAGAAGAAGAAGAAAAAAAAGAAGAGGAAGAAGAAGATGATGATGATGATGAAAAAAAGATTAGGAGGAAGAAGTAGAAGAAGAGAAAGAAGTAGAAAAAAGGAAGAAGATAAAGAATAGCAAGAAGAAGGAGTGGAATAAAAAGAAAAATTGGAAAAAGAAGAAGTAGAGGAAGAAGAATAATAATAAGTAGAGGAATAAGAAGAAGAAAAGGAAGAAGAAGAAGAATAAGAGGAAGAAGAAGAAGAAGAAGAAGAGGAAGAAGAATAAGAATAGGAAAAAGATGATGATGATGATGAAAAAAAAGTGGAAGAAGAAGAAGAGGAAGTAGAAGAAGAAGAGGAAGAAGAAGAACAAGAAGAAGAAGATGATGATGATGATGATGAAGAGGAAGAATAATGAGAAGAAGTAGAAGAAGAAGAAAAAGAAGAAGAAGAAGAAGAAGAAGAAGAAGAAGTGGAAGAATAAGTGGAAGAAGAAGATGAGGAAGAATAAAAATAAGAAGATGAAGTAGAAGAAGATAAAGGAGAAGAAGAAAAAGAATAATAAGAAAAAGAAGTGAAAGAAGAAGATGTGGAAGAAGAAGATGTGGAAGAAGAAGAAGAGAAGGAATAAGAAGAAGAAGTAGAGCCGGCAGAAGAAGAATAGTAAGTTAAAGAAAAAGTGAATTAAGAAGAATTAGAGGAAGAAGAAGAAGAAGAGGAAGAATAAAAATAACAGGAAGAAAAAGAACAAGAGGAAGAAGAAGAACAAGAGGAAGCAGAAGAATAAGAGGAAGAAGAAGAAGAAGAAGTTGAAGAAGAAAAGAAGTGGAAAAAGAAGAAGAAGAAGAAGAAGAAGAGGATAAAGAAGAAGAAGAGGAAGAAGGAGAAGAAGATAATTAAAAAAAAGAAGAGCAAGAACACTAAGAAGAAGAAAAAAAGAAGAGGAAGTAGATGAAGAAAAGGAAGAAGAAGTAGAAGATGATTAAGAAGAATAAGAAGAAGAAGAAGAAGAAGAAGAAGAAGAAGAGGAAGAAGAAGAAGAAAAGAAGAGGAAAAAAAAGAAAAAGAAGAGTACAAATAAGAATAAGAAAAAGAAGAAGAGGAAGAAGAAGAAGAAGAATAATAATAATAATAAGTAGAAGAAGAAGAGAAAAAAATAATAAAAAGAAAAAGAAGAAGAAGAAGAAAAAGAAAAAGAGGAAGAAAAGAAGAAGAATAAGTAGAAGAAGAAGTAGTAGAATAAGAAGAAGCGGAAGATGAAGAAGAAAAATAGTAGGAAAAAGAAAAGAAAATGGAATAAAAAGAAGAAGAAGAGGAAATAAAAAAGAGGAAGAAGAAGAAGAAGAAGAGTAAGGTGATGAATAAGAGAAAGAATACATAGTATAGGAAAATGATAACGAAAATGAGAAAGAAGAGGAAGAAGAGGAGGAGGAAGAAGAAGTAGAAGAAAAGGAAGAAGAAGAAGAATATGAAGTAGAAGAAGAAAATGTAGTAAAAGAAGAAGAGGAAGAAAAAGTAGAATAGAAAGAAAAAGAAATTAAGTGGAATAAGTGGAGGAATAAAAAGAAGAAGAAGAAGAATAATAATAATAATAATAATAATAATAAGAGGAGGATGAAGTAAAGAAGAGAAATAAGAAGAAGAATAAGAGAAATATGAAGAAGAAGAAGAAGAGGAATAAGAAGAAGAAGGGTAAGAAGAAGAAGAAGAAGAAGAGGAAGAAGAAAATGTAGAGTCTGAAGAAGAACAAAAGAAGAGGTATAAGGTGAAGAAGAGGAAGAAATCTAAGAAGAAGAAGAAGAATAGGAAGAAGAAGAAGAACTGGAAGAAGAAGAAAAGAAGACAAAAAAGAAGAAAAAGTTGAAGAATAAGAAGAAGAATATAAAATTTAAGAGGAACAGGAATAAGAAGAAGATCAAGAAGAAGAAGAAGATCAAGAAGAAGAAGATGATGATGATGATGATGAATAGGAAGAAGAAGAAGAAAAAAAAGAAAAGGAAGAACAAGAATAGGAGGAAAAAGTAGAAGAATGGTTTTAAAAAGAATAAGAAAAGAAAGAAGAAAAAGAAGAAGAGGAAGAAGATGAAGATTAAGAAGAGGAAGAAGAAGAAGAGTAAGAAGAGCAAGAAGAGATAGAAGTAGAAGAGGAATAAGAAGAAGATTAAAAAGAAGTGGTAGAAGAAGAAGAAGATAAAAAAAGAAGTGAAAGAAGAAGAAGAAGAAGAAGAAGATGAAAAGAAGAAGAGAAAGTATATGAAATAGAAGAGGAAGAAAAATAAGAAGAAGAAGAAGAAGAAAATGAAGAAGTGGAAGAAGAGGAAGAATTGGAAGAAGATGAAGAAGAAGAAGTAGTAGAGAAAGAAGAAGAAGAAGAAGAAGAGGAAGTTGAAGTAGAAGAATAGGAAGAAGTAGAAGAACAATAAAAAGATAAAGAAGAAGACTAGGAAGAAGAAGGAGAAGAGGAGGAGGAAGAAGAAGAAATAGATGAAGAAGAAGATTAAGTGAAAGATGTCTAATAAGAAGTAGAGGAAGAATAATTATTAAAGAAGAGGAAGAAGAAGAATAAGAAGAAATATATTAAGAGGAATAAGAAGAAGAAGAAGAAGAAGTGGAATAAGAAGAAGAGGAAAAAGAAGAAAAGAAGATGAATAAGAAGAATAGGATGAAGAAGAAAAAGAAGAAGAAGAAAATAAAAAGAGGAAGTAGAAGAAGTGGAGGAAGAAAAAAAATAAGAAAAAGAGCATGAAGAAGAAGAAGTGGAAGAATAAAAATAAGATGAAGAGAAAGAAGAGGAGGAATAATAAAAAGAATAGGAGGAATAAGAAAAAGAACAAGAGGAAAAAGAAGAAGAAGAATTGGAAGAAGAAGAAAAAAAAGATGTAAAGGAAGAAGAAGAGGAAGAAGAAGAAGAAGAAGAAGAAGAATTGAAATAATAAAATGAATATGAAGAAGAAGGGGAAGAGGAAGAAAAAGAAGAAGGATAAAAAGATGAATAGATAGAAAATATGTAGAGGAAGATTAAGAAGAAGAACAAGAAGAAAAGAAATAAGAAGAAGAGGAATAAAAATAAGTAGAGGTGGCGGAGGAAGAAGAAGATGAAGAATGTGAAGAAGAACTAGAAGAGGATAAAGAAGAATAAGAGGAAGAAGAAGAAGAAGAAGAAGAAGAAAAGGAAGAAGAAGAAGAAGAGGAAGAACAAGAAGAAGAGGAAGAAGTAGAAGAGGGGGAAGAAGAAGAGGAGGAAAAAGTATAATAAGAGAAAGAATAAAAAAGGAAGATGATAAAGCAGAGAACAAATAAGTAAAAGAAGAGGAAAAAGAAAAAGACGAATAAGTAGTAGAGGAAGAAGAAGATGATGAGGAAGATGTAGAAGAACAGGAAGAAGATGAAGAAGAGGGAGAAGAAGAAGAAGAAGAGGCAGAAGAAGAAGAACATGAAGTTGAACAAGAAGAGAAAGAAGAAGAAGAGGAAGTTGAACAAGAAGAGAAAGAAGAAGAAGAAGAAGAGGAGGAAGAAGAAGAGAGGAAGAAAAAAAAGAAAAACATGAAGAATAATAATAGGAAGAAGAAGAAGTATTAGAAGAAGAAGTGGAAAAAGAAGAAGAAGAAGAAGAGGAAGAAGAAAAAGAAGACGAGGAAGAAAAAGAAGAAGAAGATGAAGAAAAAGAAGTATTAGAAGAAGAAGTGGAAAAAGAAGAAGAAGAAGAAGAGGAAGAAGAAAAAGAAGACGAGGAAGAAAAAGAAGAAGAAGATGAAGAAAAAGAAGAGAAGAAGAAGAAGAAAAAAGAAAAACTTCTTTTATTTAATTTTTTTTGAAATATTATTTCAACTTCTAGAGAAATAAAAAAGAAGAAACTTCAAATTTTGGGCAAAAAGTATCCATTTTTAAGCTATAATTCAAGGCAATGGATTTCTTATAAAATAATAAATCATTTTAACTCTCATTTTACAAAACTCATTGACTTTTCTTCCTTCTCAGAAATATATTTAAAAATTATTGGAGAACTTTCGATAATTTTTTCTACAGAGGACATGGCCAACCTCTAAAAATCTCACAAACATATGATTTTTGGAAAATTTTCACACGGCCCTCCATCTGTTGAAGAAATACCAGCATTCTTTGCCTCCTTGAAGCTCAAAGGATTTATAAAAATAGGGATACTGGATGCTAAGCACGTGCTATTGTTTACAGAAATAGATTTTCATCGTTTAATGCTTAAAAGCATCTAGTACATTATGGGATATCCAAGGAGAATGTTTAAATGGATGCTAACTTCACAATTAAAGAGCAATCACCATTGGCACCGGTATGGGTTTTGTTCCCCATGCTTCCAAATTACCTCTTTGATAACTTTCTATGTATCACATTGTGAGTGTTGTGGGAACCCCACATCTTCTTGATGGGGCCACAACAACTCTTGCTAGTCCAAGCATGGCTCAGTTATCATTGAAGTTGATTTACAGAAACATATACCTCAACGTATAAGGATTGGTAACAAAGAGCAAGAAGCTTTCTGGAAGCAAGTAGTTCCAGAGATCCTTCCCCCTTACTATCCTACATGTAAAAAGATGGGTCACTCCACAGAACAATGTTTAGTTAGAATAAGGAGGGAGGAGGGATTATAGAAAGCAGAAGAGTGGAGTGGAGAAGTAGGAAGAGGGAGAGAGGTAATAAAATATCAAGTAAACTCCCCTCATGGATTAAATGAATTGATTCATGTCAATGAAGCTGAGGGGATGGAGATAGTGGATTTTTCAGAAAGAGAGGAAGAAGATAGGGATGTAGAGAGAAAGAAGGAGGAATTGAGGCAATTGATATTAAAAATAGTAGAAATAACAAAAAGAACTAAATACATGGAGAGATAAGTTTTCCAAAAAAATAAAGGGGAAAGGGAAGGGATGGGAAGTACCTATAGTAGATATTTTAGAGGAGGATATGGAAGTAAGGAGTTGTACACAACTCATTGAGAGGAAGAAAACTAGCAGAATAATAGTCATACTAGAGATGATATAGATAAAAAAATATATAAAAATAAATGGGAAATAGGGAATGGGCATTAGAGGAGATAAAAATCATGGTTATTCAATTTGGGAAAGAATAGAAAGGAGAGAAGGGATGGAATTTTAGCTCCCTAAAAAACCTAGAAATATGATAAAAATATCTAAATATTACATATGAATCAAAGTGCACTACAATAGTGCAAGCTAAATCGGCCAATAATTTATAATTATATATACAGGAACAAATGGGAGGTTACAAACCTTCCCACTAGAAATATACTAAAAAATTGATAAATATATATAAAACCCCTTTAATAATTTAGCTGAACCAATGGTGGAGGAGCAATTAGAACAATATAAAAAAATATTGGGGTCTAAAAATGGCTTTCTAATTACAATGGCAAGTTATAGATGATGTAGAGGAGTATCATAAATATACAAATTTTAAAAATACAGAAAAATAATAAATTTTAGCTTAAGCAAGAAAAAAAAATGAAATAAAAACCATAGTATATGCAAAATACACAAAAGAAGAAAGAAAGAAGTTATAAAAGGAGATAAAAAATATAGCAGTAATGGATAAGCCTTGGATTATCGGCGGGGAGCGATTTTAACATCACAAGAAATGTAAAAGAAATGAAAGGTGGAAGACCTCCTAATGCGAGGGCAAATTCTCATTTTAATGAATCTATAACTAAATCAAGTCTAATAAAAGCAAATTTCTTAGGTTCACAATACACATGATGTAATAATTAGAAAAACAAAGACACTATATGGGCCAGGCTAGAAAGAGTACTATACAACTTTAAATGGCTAGATAAATATGGTTCCACATAGGTTAAACACCTAAATAGAACATGCTTTGATCATAGCCCTCTATTAATCACAATAAAAAATATAAGATTTATAGGGGGCTCCTTCAAATTCTAGAATACATGGTGTTTATATCATGACTTCATGGATATAGTAAAGAAATCATGGAGGAATGAAACTATACTATAGGTAACCATGCACAAAGATAAAATTTAAAATTGAATAGATTAAAAATACAGTTTAAAAAGATGGAATAAAGAAATATTTGTGGATATAAATAGGAACATAAAAGAAGCGAAGAATATAGTTATAAAACAAGAATCAGAATATGAAGAATATCAAAATGAAAATAGAAGCAGTGCCCTTAACAAAGCACAAGTTGAATTAAGACAAATTTTCATGGAAGAAGTATATTGGAAATAAAAATTTAAAATCAAATGGCTTAGGGAAGGAGATAAAAACAAAAAATTCTTCCAACAGATAACAAAGTTGAAAATCCAAAAATATAGAATAAAAGGTATAAAAATTAATAAAGGGAAATGGGTTGACAAAAAGATAGATATACAAAAATATTTTGTAAATTTTTTCAAAAATCAGCCATGTGAAAAAAGTAAGCACAAAGGAAACATGCTCTTACAAAACATAGAAAATAAAATCACATTATATGATAATATTATGCTTATAAAATTTATGAAAGAAGAAAAGTTGAAAATTGCAGTATTCAGCATGAATAAACATAGTGTAGCAGGACCAGACAGATGGAATAATGACTTTTTCAAGAATACTAGCCCATAATAAAGGAGGACCTATTGAAAGCTATACTCTATATATTAAGTGGTTCGGATATAATAAAAGTAATGGGCAAGCTTCTACATGGTCCTTGTTCCAAAAATGCAGAATCCCCAGAAAGGGGAAGAGTAGAGGTGTCAAACGGCCCGGCCCGGCACTGCCCGGCCCGTTTTAAACCGGCACGATCGTGCCACCGTGCCGTGCCCGGCACGGCACGGTTAAAAAATAGGCGGGCCCGGCCTGGCCATACAGGCTTGGGCAGAGGCTGACCCGAGCGGCCGAGCCCGAGTCCTGAGACTGAGAGTGAGAGAGAGGCAGGGGCAGGCCGGAGGCCGTACGGACAGGCAGAATATTGTTTTTTTTATTAAAAAAATTTATATAATGTAAATTGTATTGCTTAAGTGTAGAGTATTAATTATTAAATATAAATTTTTTTAAAAATGTTAAAAATAAAAATTAAATAAAAAAACAAATTTTAGAAAAGTATTTTTTTTATCAAATTCAAATTAGTTTAGCTTTTATTATATTTATTAATTATATATTAAAGTTATTAATTTTTAAAATAAAATTTAAATCGTAAAAAAAATAAATCAATACATTATGTTAGTATAAATAAAAATTAAAAAAAAATTAAACAACACAAATGAAAAATTACCAATCATGCATTTGAAACCGATGGTCAGAACAAAACAAGTATAAGTTTCAATACAACGTACAAACAAAGCGTACAAATATAATGAATAAAAAAACATCGAAAAAAAACAGCAGATCATCATCAATCGTCAATCGGCATATCATGAGAATCATCAGCCGCAACATCAAGGTCAGTATCATATGGATCATCATCATCGACAATCAACTCATCTGTCATCGTAGTGGATGTGGATGTGACTGCAGTGCCTGTCCTAGTCCCAGCTCCAGCATGATCATGGATGCTAAACCTCAAATCCTCCCAATCCTTCAAACAAGCCAATGCCTCAACTATATCTGGACGTAATCTCAATCTCCTATCCGAAATCACGTTCACTGCAACAAAAAAAGCAGACTCCGATGCAATGCTCGACACCGGAGGGGTCAGTAGATCCCGTGCCATCCTAGATAGCATGGTATAGGTGGACTCATATGATTTCCACCACTGTAGTAAATCAAGATTCTTAGTATCAGAATGTGATAGGATTGAACAGTAATCGATATATAAGTACCGAGATAGCTCGCTCCTATGTGATGGTCCACCCCTATGTTTCCACCTCGCTAGCTGAATGGAATAATCATCATCTCCGAACAAGGTATCAATGTCCGTAATCACAGTCTCACTACTACCACCACCATACCTAGTATCGTAGTATGTGAATAGGTCAGTCAACTTCTCGTGAATGAACCCTTCGGGTGGCTCTTCCAGGTTCATGCACGAGGAAATGAAAGTCAGGGTATTTTCTGCCCCTTCCACCTTAACCCTAGGGTACATGCATGCAGCGAGGCAATAAAGAAATGGAACGGTGGACCAGTACTTCAAGTACTTGGTCTCCATCTCTGCAACCATATGGCTAAGCGTCGGGTCAGCTCGATACTTCCTAACCATGCTACTAATGTTGCATATGCACCGGAGTGCAATGCAAGTGGTGAGCGTATAAACCGACGAACACATGTTCGTCGTGTCATAAAATATATTCAAAAATTTCATAAATGAAATTCTTGAAGCCCAGTCAGTGTCGTCAATAATAAGTTCGTCACTCTTACTATTGACGTAGTCAGATATCACGTGTTCGTATCCAACACATTATTCTAACATCAGGTACGTGTAATTCCAACGATGTCTCACATCCGATTGAAATTTCTTCTTCTTAAGATTCGCAGACAAACAGAGAGTACCAAACTCTTGTTGTCTGCGAGGAGTGCGAATATACTTTAGTGTATTGCGTATATTATCAAACGCGGGGGAATGCACCTTCATACCCGCTTGAACAATCAAGTTAATTACGTGACACATGCATCTGACATGAAAGATCTCTCCTAATGGTGCGTCTCTAATATTCCTAACAAATATATTGATCGCTACTCCATTATTAGAAGCGTTATCGAATGTGACACTAAAAATTTTATTTTGAATTTTATATTCCCTAAATATTTTCATCATACACTCAAAAATGGCCGGGCCATCATGAGGATGAAGAATCTCAGTGAATCCTAAAATTTTTTTATTGATTGTCAAGTTAGAATCTACATAGTGACTCGTGAGACATGCATAAGAAGAATCATTGTGACTTGTCCTTATATTGGACGTCACGGATACAGCTCCACTATATGCCATAAATTCCTTAATAATTTTTTGTTTTTCTAACTTATATATCTTTAGTATGTCACTCCTAGATGTGGACATAGGAATCCTACGATAGGAAGACTGAAAATAAGTCTGCATGATGCGCACTACCCTCGGATCTTCCGAAAATATGATCGGAAGACCCATCAATGTGATGAGCCTGGTCATGCTGTCCCTACCCAACTCGCTGGAGTATACAAAGGGAGTAAACTTTGAGACTGAACTCGATCCAGTCTCAAAAAATGTAGTGCCAAGTTGGGTTTGCCTAGGATCTAAGGGTCCATGTTTTTTGGTGCATAATTCGGCATGCCTCTTAAGGTGCCCAGTCCCACATGAACTCTTGCATGTTAAAAGTCCCATACAATATTTACACTGTGCCATTTCTAGTTCCTCACCCCTAACATTTTTTGTGTTATGATTTTAAAATGAGTCCAAACTACAGAAGTCATCCTAGTTTTTTGTTTTTTAGAACTTTGGGTTGAGACGACTAGAGAAACCAAAGTTTCAGCAGTCGTAGACGTCTGTGTAACACTAACATTTTCATTTTCCAAATTTAAATACGTGTCAGGTGTATTTGTCATTTTTATGTTTTTTATTTTTTCCTAAGTTTTTCTAGAGAGGGAAGCTTTAGAGAGAGAAAGTAAATAAAAACGTAAAATAAAATACTCGGTAAAAGCAATGAGGTCAGTCACATGCAAGGTGCACCGCAGGAAGCTCTGATGTTCAAAACTCAAGTCGAGTTTCACGAAAATCCAAGCCGAAAGCAAAATCCCGAGGCCCGAGAGAGAGATGCACGGTTTATGTGAGAGAGAGAAAGTTTTGAGAGGTTATATGTTTTTAAAAAACATAATTGTTATAGGGAGGGGGGGTATAATTTATAGATTAAAGATATTAATTTTTTATAAAAAAAGATATTTTTTTAATATTTTTTGATTTTTTAATATATAATTAGGGGGCAGAATCACGAGGACCATTGGATTCTGCCCCCTAGTCGTTGGAGTCGAATCCAACGACTGAAATTCAATCAGATTTGAATTTTTTTTTTTCCCGTTGGGATTGGGTTGGGAGTCGGGACCGCGGGTCGGGTCCATTCAAACCCGACCCACGGGCTTTATTTCGGGAGGGTCCGGGTCACGCCAACGTGTGACGCGTGCCCGCGTGAAACCTAACTGGCATGGGAAGAAACTGTGCAGGCGTGCCGTGCCCCGGCACGAGCCGTGCCGGGCCAGGCACGGCACGGCACGGCACGTGCCTGACCCGGGCACGGTTAAAAAATGTGCCGGGCCGGCCCAGGCACGGCCGAGCCGTGCCATGCCTCGTGTCGGCCCGGCCCGTTTGACACATATAGGGAAGAGTATAGACCTATTAGCATGTGTAATTCAATTTTCAAAATTCTAGCTAAAGTTTTGCAAAATAGATTAGTTCAAATTCTTCCTAAAATAATTTCAAAATAACATACAAGTTTCATGAAAAATAGATTAATAATGAAAAATATATATTTGGCCATAGAGATGACTAGAGATATAGGAACAAAAACAAGGAGGCACAATGTTCTGATTAAACTAGATTTCTCAAAAGCCTTTGATAGGGTGGAATGAGACACTCTCTATTTCACTATGAGAAGAATATGCTTCTCGAAAGCTTGGATAGATAGATATATAGATGTGTATCAAGCATATGGGTAAGAATTCTCATAAATGGAGAGATTGGAGAGAAGATTAAATTAGTTAGAGGCTAGAGACAGAGAGACAAACTCTCACCTTCACTCTTTAATATTTACCTAGAGCTCCTCATTGTTAATCTAAAGAATAAAATGAGAAAGGGTAGGATAGAAACCTTTAGGCAGCCAACACACTCCCCACCATTGGGGTGCTTGGTATATGCGGATGATTTAATGATTTTTACCAAAGGAAGTAGTAGATCATTACAGTCTTATGGAAGTATTAAGATGCATGGAAGAGGAAATTAGTCAAAAATTGAATAAAAGAAAATGTTAATATATGATAACCGCAAAAACTCTAGCAACCCTTAATAATAGAATTAAAAGTATAATACGATTCTCCCACAAAAAAGGAAAAATTATATACTTGGGCGGTCTAATTTATGAAGGTGGATTAATGATAGAATATCTAGGCTTCTTACTGGACATATTAAAAAAATAAGATTGCTGGATGGAAGGAGGAAATATTAAGAATGGGGGGAGAATAACATTAATAACACATGTGTTGCAATGGTCGTTAATGCATAATAAATGATTATTTAACCCCCTAGAAAACAAATAAAATTCATAGAAAAAGAACTTGCTAAGTTCTTGTGGGGTAAGAAAGATAGTAAATATAAAATACACTGGAAAAAATGGAATGACCTATGTCATCCGGTTTAGGAGGTAGGATTTGGTTTTATTAATCTTAATGAATTAGCTAAGGCATGGGCATGCAAAAGATGATGGAGGTTAAAAGATAATGACATCCTATTGGTAGAATTCATGAGAGTGAAATATTGTATAGAAGACAACAACAATAAAGAAAAGAATATGAGCAAGAAATCACAAGTTTGGGTACAAATGCTCAAACAAAGAGAATTGGTGGGAAAATATGCTAAACAAACTAAAGTGGATGGAAATTGATGATTAATGGGGATGGAGACTTTTTGCTTAAGTCAATTAAAAATATAGTGAGGAAAAAAAAGAAGCACAAATATTATTTAAATGGGCTTGAGATAATGAGAATCCACAAAAAAAAAACATTTATGCGGAAAGCTATCTTGGATATCATACCATCAGATACTAATGTAAAGATAAAAATTATTCAATTAGCCTCTATATGTGAATGTTGCTTGAATGAAATAGAAATAAAAATCAAGTATAAACATCTATTGCTAAAAGATAGACTCCAAAATTGGAGTAAAAGACATACATCAAACAGCTCCCAAAATGGATTAAAAATAATGTTCCTCATATTGTTATCTGGTGTATCTAGAAAGTCAGAAATAAAAGTAGATTTATGGATGATAGTATGAAAATATAAAATATTTGGGCTGATATAAAGGAGGAGACAAGAAAGATATCAGAATCAAATCCTGTAAAAATTCAGAGAATGGAGTTAAAAGGGGATACATTGAGCTTTTGGAGGCTAAATGTGAAACAAGTAAAGCAATTCAAAACCATAAGTATAAACTAGGAAAAACTTTCAAAAGAAAGGTTGGCCGTAAACATAGATGGCTGCTTTGACAGAGATATGGGAGTAAAAGGTAGAGTCATAAGAGATTCAGAAGGAAAGCTAATCTTAGCTTTCACAAAGAATTATATTACAGCATCGGCACTACATGCAGAGGTATTAGCACTAAAAGACAGATTAAAAAAATGTGAAGAAAAAAGAATAAAGAATATAGATATATAGA
The DNA here is from genome assembly GCA_029783825.1 of Sapria himalayana. Taxonomy (NCBI): domain Eukaryota; kingdom Viridiplantae; phylum Streptophyta; class Magnoliopsida; order Malpighiales; family Rafflesiaceae; genus Sapria; species Sapria himalayana. Next base: position 796,643 of record JAREIK010000295.1, on the reverse strand, counting down.
TATATTCTAAGATAATGGTAGATTTAGTTAATAAAAAACTAGTAATGTGGAGATATGAAAAGAAAATTGAAGAAATAGTGCAGCTAATTAAATCATCAAATTACACTATAAGACACATATTTAGAGAGGCAAACACGTTAGTTGATAGACTCGCAAGAGAGGGAAAAATAAGAGGGTTCCAGAAATATGGGGAGCAGAATCTTTCGAATAAATATATAAGTATTGCAAGGTTGGATAGTAAGGAATTCCCTTTCATTAGAAGAGTCAAAACATAACAGGGGGAAAGGGGATTAGGAGTGCAGACATAAAGGGTATAAGGATGAATAACATCATTAGGTGAGAGAAAAAGAGGTAAGTAGTAGAATCTTTATATGTGTGTGTGTGTGTGTGTGTGTGTGTGCTCTTGGTTTTGTGGGAATCTAAAAGTATAAGCATATCCAAAATTGGTAGCATGAAAAGGAGAAGGCAATAAGCTTAAAGAAGGAAGGAGAATAAGAGATCAAGTTTTTTCTATCTTTAAATATTTTCATACTATAATTGAAAGAAAGACCTATAGAAAATTAATCTCTATATGTTCTAATAATGGGAGAGGATATCAAGGTTTGTTTACTAGCTATTGTATATCCCATGGTATTATACATAAAAAGATACCACCCAATATGCCATAATAAAATGACATTGTTGAGAGGATGAACTAGATTATTAAGGAGAGAGTTCAATACATGCTTTCTCATGTAAATCTTCTTGAGGCATATTTTTTGGAGAACCTATATATGGTTTTTGATATAATCAACATGTGTCTTGCTGCCACCTTGGATGGAGATGTTCCTAATAAAATATAAACCAAGAAAGATATATCATATGATTACTAATGAGTTTTTGGCTACAAAGTCATTGTTCATATTCCAAAAGATGAAAAATCTGAACTAGATTATATTGTATATTCATGTAACTTTGATGGATAAAGAAACGAAGAGTTTGGGTATAGATTATGTGATCCAATTTTCAAAAAGCTTGTTTGAAGTAGAGATATAACTTTCTAGAGGACTAGTTTATGGATGATAGCCTTCCGAGAAAAGATGAGAGTGATACCATAGAGATTCCTATTTACAAAGATTCAGGACTGATTCCATCTAGAGATTAATCTGATCAAGGGGAAGGAACATAATAGCCTAATATTGCTAAACCTAAAGATACTACTAATATTTCTAAGCCACATGATATACATTATATCTTCAGCCCTATGATATATCTATTGAGGAGGTGAGAGACCACATTCCAGCTAGAACTAGACATGACCTAGTTCTTCATCATAATACATCTTAGTTTGAATTGAGAAGATCATCTTGGCATGTCTAGATACCCTCTAGATTCTATGATTACATGTAGATGAGTCTGAAACCTTTCAAGAGGCCATCTCTTTTAAAAATAAAGAGGAATGATTTTGTGCTATACAAAAAGATATGTTGTCTCTTCATATAAATCAGACTTATGATTAGGTACCCTTATTGAAAAGAAAAGTAGCCTTAGGAAAACAAATGTCTCTTTAGAAAAAAACCAAATGATGATGACTCTCAACTGAGATACAAGGCTCAGTTAGTAATCATAGAGTTTAGTCAAAAGAAAGGAATCAATTTTGATAAGATATTTTCTTTAGTAGGGAAAATTTTTATATTTGAGTAGTTCTGAGTTTTGCTGCTAGCTTTAACTTAAATTGATCAACTCGATGTGAATATCATATTTTTTCATGGTGACCTTAATGAAACTCTCTATATGAATTAGCCTGAGTGATTCATTGTATAATGGAAAGAATATTTTTTTTGCAAACTAAATGAGAGCTTGTATAGTCTTAAATAAGCTCCTAAGTAGTGGTATAAGAAATTTTATTCTTTCATAAAATCTTATGAATTTCAACAAACATCTTATGATTACTATGCATTTGTCAGTCATCAATTGGGAGATTATAGACTAATACTTCTATTGTATGTTGATGATATGTTGATTATTGACCATGATAGAGCACAAATTGATGGGCTTAAAGGAGAGCTAGAAAAATTTTATCTATGAAAGAATTATGTCCAGTCAGGTAAATGTTAGGGAAGAGTATCATCTAGAATAGGCCTTATAGGCATTTAGTTATCTCTAGAATGATATGTCAGTAAAGTTCTTAAGAGATTTTTCATGAATAAGGCTAAGTCGATCTCAACTCTTTTAGCTAAGTATTTTAAGATGAGTATTGAGCATAGTCCTGAGACTAATGAAAAAATGAGAGACATGAGTCATGTCCTCAATGCCTTAGCATTTAGTAGTATTATGTATGCTATGGTCTACATTAGATTGAATATAGTACATGTTGTTTGTGTTGTAAGCTATTTTCTCTCAAACCTAATAAAATATAACCAGGCTATAGTGAAATCTATCCTAAGGAACCCTGGGGGACTTCTTAGCTATCTTTGTGCTTGGGCATGTTAAAACTCATGCTTCTTAGGATATGGCAGGTAATTTAGATTAATGGAGACCTATCTTAGGATATCCTATAACCTTTGGATGGAGATTTGTATCTTAGAAATCCAATCTATAAAAGTAGGTAACACTATCAAGCATTGAGACGGAGTTCATTTTAGCTACTGAGCTTGCATAGAAACTTTATGGAAGAAAAAGTTTTTTGCATACTTAGATGTCCAACAAGATACATATATTATATGGTGTGACTATCAAAGTGTTATACATATCTCTAAGAATTTGACCTTTCATAATAGGTCGAAGTGCATTGATGTATGATATCACTGGATATAAGAAATATTAGACAACAAGACAATTGTACTTGAAAAGTATGGGAATAAAAATATTGCGGATATGTCCATGAAATAATTTTCATTAACAAAGTTTAATTTATTTAAGTTACTTATTGGTAAGTGTCTTCCCACCAAGTTAGAGGGGGAGATTTGTTGGATATGTCCAAGTTGGGTAGACTAGTTTTGTTTATTTGTTTCTTTGTTTATTTGTTTGTATTTTTGAAGGCATGAAGTATGATAGACCAAGTACATTGGATAAAATCTCATGTTCTATTTTTTTAAAAAATGTTTTTAAAAACCTTTGTGAAAATGGAAATGTTCTTATCTTCGCAAAGAGGGCATGCATAGTGCCCTCTTGGATGGGAAAGTGCCCCAACCCAGTCCTTTAAAAGAAAAAATAACGAGTACATTTTTTTACACATAGAAATGACATTGTGCATGAAAAATATTCTGAGGGTGAAAAAGAAAAACCAGAGTGCATGACATAGATTGGGTGTGTGAGACAAATGGTGTGTACATTTTTACACAGAAACATTGTGTTTTTACTTTTTAGATAGAATCGTGGGTGAAAAATATAGTGTGTTTCAGATATTTTTATTTTTCTAGTTTTGAGTTCTAAAAGCTAAGGCACAATAAGTTCTATCTCTCTTTATTCCTCACACAGGTTTGGATATAATAATTTATTTATTTATATGATTGTGTTTAAATTATATTATGTATACAATATGTGCATTGATATGTAATTTATTTTATATGTATTGTGTGTATAGCTTATATATATTATCACAACTTATTTGTAATTCGGTGCATGTTGTCAGTAGTGTGGATGCTGTTGGTTTTTTTATTTGTATTCAAGATTGTATGTCATAAGGAATTAAAACTAGGACAAGTTTAAAAAATTGAAAGTTATGGACAAAATCTTTTTTTTTTTGGGTCTAAAATAGTGATGTCATCACATGTTGATTCTAAGTCATAAATAAAATAAACCAACCTTATCACCTAATGAATAACCCAAAAAGAAATCCCATAGCATTCACCCCACAATCTTAGGTTTATATATTTGTACTGAATTTTTAATTTCTAGGATTTTATATCCTAGAAAATATATTTGGGTCTAATATGTAATTTTTGAGCCTTGTGTACTTTACATACTTATTGTACATGTGAAGAAGTCTTTAGTATATATTTGGGTCTAAGATGTAATGTTAAAACCATAGAAATCTCTAAGGTTTTAAAATATTATTTTTACTTGATTGTATTTTTCAAAATTTTTATATTGAGATTTTTTTTCATTTTTGGGATATTGATTTTATTTTCTCTCCTTGTTTAATTAATCAACATTTATTCCTGTTACTTAGTAGATTTGAATAAACCATGGTCCAAATATCCTACCCCAACACAAAGTATAACTACCTTATTTAATATTTGGTCGAGGCTTGGATTCTTGCATTTTTACCATTCAACTTCATCCCATCCTGTAAATACTTCATGAACCTAGTTCAAAAAATGAAAGACATGTCCTAGAATTATATTCATAAAACTCTGCCACACATTATCTAGATAACTTTCATCATGGCTCATGACATTCCTTCATGAAGTTAACTATCAGCTTTCAAGTGTCAAATCCATGTTAATGGCAAGACTATCAAGTAGTTTTTTCATTCTACATGTGAAATTGATAGTCTTATTTTTAACCCACTTGTAAGATGTGATGTAAAGACTAAAGTATGTTTTCAAAAAAGTAGCTTGCATATATACTTAGCATGTATTATTCACGGCTTCAAGGAGTGCAATCATGTATTTGCCTTATCTTTGAAAGAAAGGAAGATAATTTTAGATGCATAAATCAAAAGAATATTTTCCTTCTTAAAGTATCTTAAAAGTAACCTAAAAAGTGATATGAAGTATCATTAAATAGTACTTTAGTCAGATGGTCGGATAATGTGGAAGGGTGTTCTCATAATCAATGGATGTAAATAGATTATCATAAAATGGTACATAGGCTAATTGGTCTTGAGAAAGTTTTGTTTAATTAATGGTTCTTCATGTTGTCTCACCATATTTGACAATGAACATTCAAAAAAAAAAAGTAGTGAAGGATAATTCAAATATTTCTAATCTTCATTGAATGTTTCATATCCAAGTTGGCATGAAATGTAATTTGCACAATAGTTTGCAAAAAAAAAAAATACAACACAATTTACAAAACAACTTTCTAGAAATGCCATGAAAATTTACAACATAACAATAGATATTTTGATATCATACTTGATAATGATGTCAATTAATTGACGATACTATGTAGTCAAAATATTTAAAAACTAAGAACCAATTATATAATGGTATGCATTTGACTCTGGGATGAATATTGAGGGTCCGAGTGGTCAAAACAACAACACATTTTATCCTTTCATTAATAAACTACCCTTGAAAAATAGATCGCCAAAAACAAGAACTCTTAAGAGTTAGGATATATTAAAAAATAAGTTTCAATGCTAATTAGTATGTGAATTCCTACAAATTATAGTTCAGATATATATTTGCTAGGTGCTAAGAACTGCGGAAGTTATCATATTCAATCTCTATGCGTACAATCATGTTCTTAGAATTTTTATTTAGGTATAGGAAAAACTCACATCTTAGATCTTTTCAAGTTTATTGTTGTCCATCTTTGTAATACTTTGTGATACTTTGTGAACTTTTTTCTTTGCTTGGTTCCCATAGTTTTTTTTTTTGTTTTCTTTCATAATTATTCTTCTAACAATTATTTGAGCAGGCAAAATACTCACAAAATACAAAATACTCATACAAAAATAGAAATATTATAATTTAAGGTCCTTAGTATAGTAATTATATTATTAATGAATAATTACTACTCAAAATTGTTTAAAATAATTCAAAATTTCATAAATATATATTTGGGAAATTATGTTTTGTGATCCCAAATCAAAAATAAAAATGTTTAGTAAGCATTATTTAAAATTTTTTTAAAAAAATACATGCAAATAAAAAAATATATATGTTTTGGTCCGATCTACATATAATTACTAAAACAATCTATTAAAAAAAATAAACTATTTTCTAAAAATATCATTCTCAATAGTTGTTTTGAAACATAAATGATGTTTTGGGATCCCGAAAAAAATAGCATTTTCAAAAAATAATGTATATACGTATATGTTAGGGTGGGTAGTCAAGTCAAATCATGGTTATTTTGAAACCACAAAAAAAATCAAGAATATTATTTTGTTAGGTTATGCTGCATAAACTTTAGTTATCTTAATTAAAATTAATTTCTAAAAATTAAAAATAACTACAAACCAAAACATTGAAAATTCAATAAAATGAAAAGTTAAAAATTAATTCAGCCTTAGAGAGAGAGAAGAAAGACTCACTTCCTTTTTCTATGTTTGTGGAAAAATGAAGTTGACACACACGCGCGCGCGCACACACGCACACACAAGAGAATATCTCATGTGCCTCTTGGATGGCGATGTTCTTATTTTTGTTGTTTTTTTTTTAATTTTTATAACATGAAAAATTATGCCACATTCTTGGTTAATTGTATTGCTTTTTTATCACAATTATAAAGAAAAAAGAAAATGGGCAACGACTAGAAAATTTAATTAAACAAACTTAAAATAATAATTATATATAATAATAAAATAATCAATTATGAAAATAACCAAGTAAATCTCAGTCTGCTCAACTCTAATAAGAGCTAACAAATTTCTCCCTCAGTCCTAGGTGGGTAGCCACGTACAACCATTTGAACCAAAAATTTTAAAAATAATATTCTAAACAATAATTTGAAAAATACAACTCACAAAAAAATATAATTTTTGAAAAATGATATATATATATATAACATATAAAAATATATAACATGCATCGTTAAATCTTTTAAACCCTAACATTTTAAACTTATATTATACAACATATATAATTATATATAACAAATATATAAACATTTTAAACTATATATAAACTATATATATATATTTAACATTTTTAACATACACACACACACACACACACACACACACACACACACACACACACACGAATGTTTTTTAATTATATATTTAAAAGGTTGAAAACAATTGATGTATTTATGTTTTATATATATATATATATATCTATGTTTAAAATGTTAAAAAATGTGTATATAGTTTAATATGTATATATGTTAATATATACATGTGTGTGTGTGTGTGTGTGTGTGTGTGTAGTTTCAAAATATATATGTTATAACTATATACATATATGTTATAAGTTTTAAAGACATATATATTTTATATATAGTTTTAAACTATATATATTTTAAATTATACATGTATATGTTGTAGATTTACAACATATATATATATATATATCATATTTTAAAAATGATATTTTTTCTTGAATAATGTTTTCGAAAAATAGTTTATATTTCTTTACCATACTAATGGTATTTTCTTAATCACATGTAAAATTTGATTAGAATATAGATATTTTTTATTTTTGGTATTTTTTATTAAATTTAAAAAAAAAAAAGATCACAAACCATAAATATTTTAGTTTGATGTTTCCAAGTTATAATGAGTGGAAAGATACTTGGGTAGCACATTCATTGAGATTAGGAGTTGGATCACCGCATATTACTGTGATAATGAGATAGGCAATTATGTTCAAATAGGCACATCGACTTGATTCATATTTTATGTTGATGGGTTAGTGTTCTTAATTGTTATGACAAATCTTGTGCTCCAATATTAAATAGTTGTGCTCACAATAAAAAAGTGCAATTCTTGATTGCTCATTCAATTTTTTTTTTTTTTTGTAATATTTTTCTAGTGTTGTTTGTTAACAAGCTATTATCTTTACAATTTATTAAGGTATATTACAATTGTGTTGTTCTATTACACACTATCGGGGCCAATTAACCATCTCAAATTTTCAACTTATGATTACTCTTTCTCTGCTTCTCCATTGATGCTTTCCAAATAAGCTGATTTCCAAGTGGGCGTGCTGTAATTCATGTGCAGCTAGTTTGTATTCCGTGGAGCAATCTCAATCTTTACACTCTAGGTGAAAGGTTGTTTAATCTTTGTCCCTTGTAATCCTTGTCCCTTGTAATCCGTGTCATCTGGTTCGCAATTGATATTATTCAACATAAACTTGTTATTTTGGCCAACTATGCGTTATTTGTATTAAACTTACACTAGAAATGCTCGTGTAGTGGATAATCTGAAATTCATATTTTTTTTTTATAAGTAATAAAGCACTATCAAAATCTACACAACCTATGTAAGTTCCAAGCTAAAACAATCATTACAAAATACCATGAAAATTTTTGTTTTATTCTTCCTAAGAATTGAATCCGCATCATGAAACTTTTCTTCATGTCATCTATGATTTATTTCTCTCTACGTGTAGATACAACAATGGAAAAAGTGGCTTTCTTGATACGATTCATGGCTGTATTGGCTGAATAATTTTTCTTTAGGCATCTAATGCTTGCCGGGATGAATTCCATAAGCTCCTTCATAACTATCCAAAATTTCAGGAATTCCCATAAGCTTCTAGTGAAGGAGCACTCAAACAATACATGTTCAAAAGATTCTGGTTGGGAGCAAAATTCGCACAGTGTGTTTTTGGGGCTGCAAATAAGCTATGTTTCATTATGATTTTTTCACATCTAGTGATTCATAGAAAACCTACATGCTTAGGAATATGATTAGGGAACCATGTTACTTTAGTCCATACTTTTGATTTCATCATGTTATTTTCGGATAAATATTTATAAGCTTCTGATATTAGCCTTCCTTTGTTGCCCCATGTATTGAGAAGTGTTTCTCCTTGCTTTTCTCTACCTGATTTTTCTATTAAAATATCCCTAACCATGATTAGGGATTTCCAAAGGGGGGATCCACTTTGGATAATTGGTAGTCACAAACATTATGTGAGTTTATGTAAAAAGTGTGGATCCATCTTATCCAAAGAGAATCCTGTTTTTTTTTTGTTTATTCTCCACAGATTTTTAATGTAAAATAATTTGTTCTAATTTGATAAACCAAGGATACCAAGCCCCCCAATTGATATGGGTAAGCACGCTTTTTCCCATGAAGCTTTAGGTTTAAATCTGCCTGTTTTTTGTTCATCCCATAGGAATCTTCTGCACACACTTTTGATTACATTGATTATAGATGAAAGTAAAAGAAATATCGAGAATGAATATCCCTCAATGCATTGGATAATAGTGTGCAATAATTCAAGCCTTCAAGCAAAGGAGAGTAGTTTGCTTGCTCATTGATGTATAACATCGATGATCTTGGTCAATAATATAGAAAATTGGGCAGTAATTAATCTACTAGAAGAAAGTGGAACACCAAGAAAAGTGAATAGTAGAGAGCCTTCAGTAAAACTAGATTTATCCAAAATTTTTTTTTGTATCCATCTTAACCCCTCCAAAGAAGATATTCGATTTGGAGGGATTGACACATAGCCTGGAAGTGGTAGCAAATTCATTCAGAATATTAAGGATGATGTTGACTAAAGAAGAATCTTCTCTAGAAGAATATCAAATCATCTGCATACATTAGATGAGAGATTCTTAAAGTGGAACAACCCAGATGAAAAGAAAATCCATCAGAGTTTGTAGCCTTGATAAGTAACCTAGATAGGTACTCCATGCAAATGGCAAAAAGATAAGGGGAGATTGAGTCTCCTTGCCTTAGCCTCCTTTTCCCTTTAAAAAATTCATGTAGTTCTCCATTTATAGTAATTGAGAAGGAAGTGGTGGATACACATTTATAGATGATATCTTTGAATTTTGCTAGAAAATTAAAAGCTTTAAGAGCTTCTTTCAAGAAATCCCAGTTGACTGTGACAAACACCTTTTGAAGATCAATCTTAAGGAAACATCATGGAAAAATTCTTCTTCATGCATCCTCCATATTAAGTTTTGCGCAAGTAAGAAATTATTTGAGATTAGTCTCCCCTTTATATATGTTGTTTGGGTAGGATAGATTATGTCTCATAGAATACAATTGGGCCTCATTACTATCAGCTTAGATATAAGCTTATATACGACATTACAACAAGAGATGAGCTTATAATCTTTCACTGAGGAGATATGGAAATCTTTTGGTATTGGTACTATATATGAATGATTAATTTGTTTAATTATTCTTTCAGAATGAAAGAAGCTTTGTATGAGACCAATTACATCTTTTCCAATTACTTCCCATGACTCTATAAAAAACTTTGCCTTATGCCCATATGGACTAGGAGATTTAGCACCACCCATCAATAATAGGGCTTTCTTTATCTCTTTAGATGAGAAGTTTAGAGATAGAAGGTTATGTTCTGAATCATGCAAAATTCTCCCAATATGAATAATAGCTTCACATAAAGCTACTCGACTATTTGAAGAACCTAGCAGAGTTTATTAATACCCAAAGAAAGCTTCAGAAATTTCTTCATAAGATGTATTATAGTCTCCATTCTCCTTCATGACCGAGACTATTTTATTTCTTTGCAAACTAGAACTTGCCAAATAATGGAAAAACTTAGGCATTTGTCACTCTGTTTTAGGTACTTAAATTTGGCTTTTTGTCTAAGAAGAGATAGTTCAGCCTCTTCCACCATCATCAGTTCAACTCTTAGTTTGGCTTCCTCATCTTTAAGAGTTTCATTGGAAGATTATAGAATCTTTCTTTGAATAGTTTGGAGGTCCTTTCTAGCTAGGCACGCTCTTGCACTAATGTGTCCAAAGTACTTCTTGTTATATATTTTAAGGTGATCTTTTAGCATTTATAGTTTTTTTACTATTTGGAACATTATGGAGCCATGTGTTTCCTCTTTCCATGCATTAAGTAGAATTGGAGTGAAATCTTTATACGTCAATCACATTTTATAGAATTTGAAAGGAATCTTCCCATTATGTGAACCTATTTCAGTGACTAAGAGGATCATACAGTGATCTGAATGTATACTAGGGAAAAAATAATTTTGCATGAGTATCGAGAGGGAGTTTAGCCCATTCTTGATTTATCATCGCCCTAACAATATTGCTAGACATTTTTCCAATAGTCCGGGTAAAGAAAGAGCTTGGAGATGAGATGTCTTCAAAACTTAGAGTGAAGCAACAGTTAATGAAGTCTAGACATTCGTAGGTTGATATACTATTCTACCACCATTCCTATCTAAAGTTGAAAGAGGAGCATTAAAATCTCCAATTACTACCCAAGGAGAAGGATTAATTAGAAGAATCTTGTAGGATTAAACTTTCCCATAATGATCTCCTATCAACAATCGAGTGAAGACCATACACGATTGTTAATATGATTTATTTTTTTCACAATATCTCAATATTCTGGTTCATGTATTGAGGAGAGGAAGGTATCGTTTCAATTTCTGTAGTAAGTTTTTTTCATAACACCATTATACAACCATTCCGGTGGCAAGACAAATTGTCTAGATAATTGAATTTTTAATATTCGATTTCATTAACTAAATAATCTTTTCCTAGTTTAGTTTTGCTTTCTATGATGGAAAAGATATCTATTTGATATACATTCAGAAGCCTAGCTACTTCTTTATGCTTTATGAGGCAATTAAAACCCCTGATATTCTAGTTAGCGATTTTTATATAGGTATGTCACCTTTATTCCATCATTAGCTGTATTAACTTTTTATCTAAACACATCTCTCTTCTTGTATATTGTTCGAGGGTTGATTATATAACTTGTATAGCACACATAGCATACCATATCAGAAAAATCCCTACTAGTGACAGCCCATATTAGGGAATGCCAATACCCTAAATACATCTTGATAAGCCCTCCATTAACTCCATACAATATTACATATGAATACAATATGCTACCCTTACATTCCAGTATTACAAAATGATCTGGCCCCAATGTTACATATGCATATGCCACCCTTATATTCAATGATGATGGAAGAAACCTCCACACACTCTTAATATGCCACCCTTACATTCCATTATTATATGATCTGACCCTGATGATATATATTCATATGCCACCCTTACATTCAATGAAATAAATCCCCACACACGTTCTATGTCACCCTTACATTCCAATATTACATGATATGCATATGCCACCTTTAAATTCACTATTGATGAAGGAGATCCCCACACACATTTGTGCAGATTAGAGATTTCCATGTGGTAATTATTCTTAGAAATATAAGAGTAGTGAGTAAACATAGTTAGCATGTAAAGGAAGAATAGACATATCCTTGCATGCTTGATTTTCAGTATACCCAACCATTCATTTATCATATGTCTCATCACAGGTCCCTGTTTTACATATCCAGGGACATATCTTAGAAGAATTATTAATCTAAAGGCTGCTATGCCTTCTCTGCCTTTTATTGAAAGCAATTTGTTTATGTAATATTTACATACAATAGTAAAAGGACTCTAACATGATTGAGAGACCCTATTCCCTTTGTACATGATATGTTCTCTTTTGAACCCATGCCCCACAATTACTTATGAGCTCACTCCAGTATATATCTTTTTTACATGAGAACCCAACCCAAATTTTACATGTGCATATGCCACCCATACAAAAAACCCTTACACACATTCACAAATATGAGAGAAATTCATGTGATATTGATTATCCAGAATAAGCAGCTTGTATATTTTTATGTTTCCATGTTTAGTCCAGACTAATGTTACTTTCAACATGGCATCATGAAAGACAATCATGTATCTCTACTCTAGTCCTCACAAATATGAGGGGGGTCCTTTCCCAATACACCCATTTTTGTACTTCAAGTATGATACAACATCTAAACATACAACCATTACAACAATATTGATAGCCAACAGAGGCTCTCCTCCTTCCATCCTTCAAAACTTCATCTATTGTACATCTATTGCATAATATAAACTATGCATTTCACATTTTTAGAGGAGATGTGAACTCCATTAAAGTAATTAGTTAAGCCCATTAGGGGGCAGCACTCCTTTGAGGAGGGTCTTTAAGTTGACCTTTATTTCTCAGATTCAATGAAGGGCCTTACCCTGGGGTTTTCTTCTTTTTCTTTTTTTGCTTTAACTAGTGTAAATAGGTCTTTCTCTTCTTGTAGTTGGTATGGATCTTTATTCCCTTCTTGTTGAATGATAGCTAAGTTTCTCCGAGAAGGTAATCCTGGCCTTTGGGCAGGAGAGCATTGCCCATCTTCTATAGGACAATCTGCTCCTCTTGTTCTAGTATTTGTGGGTAACATCAGTCCTTTTTTTATGGAGGAATCTGGCTCTTATGCCTTCTCTGAGCCATTATCCTTAGGGCTAGTTGGAGAGAGGTTATTGAATTCCTCCTCTTTTTTTAGCTTCCTTCGGCAACTACTAATAACATGTCCAAACATAGAGCAGAAATTATTGTAAAGTGGGAGATTCTCATAACTTACCGGCTTGCTAATTTTTGAACCGTCTTAGAAGTTAAGAAATATTTCATTAGGCAACTCCACATTGAGGTCAACTTCCACTAGCACAAGAACATATGCAATTATTGAGGTGTTTGAAGTTAATTTATCCATGTGTAAAGGTTTTCTTAAGCAACTTTCCACTTTGCTTATACCAATTGGGGTCCAATAAGTGCATGGAGACGTTTGAAACTTCACCCAAATAAAGATTTTGGCCATTTATTTTAGCCCATAGTGAAAACCCATTGAGAGAGGCTTAATGTGTAAAGGCTTGCCAAACACTAGGTATGGGCCAGCTTTTAACACCTCCTCCATATCTTATGTGGTTTTAAATTTAAATAGAATCCAACCACTCAGATATTATATAATTATGGCATTTATCTTCTATTGTTCATACATAAACTTATTGAGTAAGCCTAGCCTAGGGTTTTTTGTTACAAAATACCCTACAGGGTAGTTTTTCCAGAGTTCTATTCCATGTTGTATATCTCATTTTCAAAATAGGCATACCTTCCTCCTTTTATCTTTTATAGATTCTATATGGGGACTAGGTTTAACATCAATTCCTGAAATTACATACAAACTACTCTTAACCGGATCATCCCTATCACTATTTCCAAGTGTTTCTTTAGAATTTATCAAATAATGGGAAGCAATGTCTTCCAAAACCATACCATTTATATAAATCCCCTATCTTTATATAACTCATCAACATAGTATAAATTTAACTCTTTGTTTGGTAAAATTCCAACAGAACACATATTAGAGCATTTTTCCTTGGATTTAATATTATCAGCTTGCATATCCGAAGCTCCAAGAAAAGGGTGTAAATTTGACTCTCTGTTTAGTAAATTCTTGACAGAATGCTTGATAGAGCCTTCTTCTTTGAATTTAATATTAGCAGTATCCATATCTAAGGCTTTAACTAAAGTGTTTTCATTAAAAATTTCATTTGTTTTGCCCGAATCATGCTTATTTTCTTTAAACCCAAAATGAAATCTATTATCATGCAATAAATTTTCATTTGTGAGCTTATTTTTGGGAAAAAAACTCAAGAGGAAATTGTAGAAATTTTACTGTAGAGTTTGTTGTGTATCATCATTGAGGTTGAATTCTGATGCATCGAAATCATTTTTTGAGGAAACAACAAACCTTATTATTCGAGTAAACTTAAAGCATCCATCATTTTTCTTCAGAGGAGCCATGATAGTCATCTCAATATCGGGAGAGCTTTTGGCATTGACTAGGTTAGGTTTTTTCCTTTAGGAGATATTTGTATCGATGGGTCCGGGCGGTCCCGTGAAACCCATCCTAAATATCTATATCACAAAAAATTTTAAGTTTTTGAGTCCAGAAACTTTGCTTACCACGTCCTTTGCACAAATTCTACTCTTCCATGGCAGACTTTTTCTAGGATTAGGGAAAATTGTAGGGTTTTTGGAGGGATGCAGAGAGAAGAGAGGGAGGAGAGAGGGAGGAGGTGTGTGTGGGTGTTGAAATCCATATTTAAGGTATTTCAATTGGTTCATCTTGATTAAGAATATTCTAGCAAAGATTCCATTTTTGTAAATTATTTCATTGACACTTTATTGACTCATGGGTCATGTGACCCACGACTCTAATTTTTTAAAAAAATTAGAGTTGTTTGTTCATGCCCATTACAGATTCAAATTGGCCCTGAGACATGACTTGTTGCTTTCCGTGTCATAAAAAAATAATTTTTTTTAAAATTCAGATGATATATAACCATCGGATTTGTTTCAAATGGCTACATCAAAAATACAATGACTTTTAGATTTCATCTTTGAAAATATAAAAAATTCAAAAAATTCATTAAATTTATAATTTTATCTAAAGAAATTTTAAATATAGAATAAAGAATTTTATAATTTCATTTTCAATTTATCCTCTCTGCTCTTCCTCTTCTATATACTCTCTTGATTCTTATTATCTAGCTAATCCAATTATTATTTCTGAAGCTATGGAAAGCAAGATATAGAATTCTACTCAAT
This sequence comes from Sapria himalayana, assembly GCA_029783825.1. Taxonomy (NCBI): domain Eukaryota; kingdom Viridiplantae; phylum Streptophyta; class Magnoliopsida; order Malpighiales; family Rafflesiaceae; genus Sapria; species Sapria himalayana. The sequence continues at coordinate 781,384 of JAREIK010000295.1, read as the reverse complement.
TAAATTAACATGGCATAATTGTGGTTTAGGATACATAATTTTTTTAGTTTTTATAATTGTTATTAGTTCATATAATATAATAATTCAAATATAAATTAAAAAATAACAAATTGTAAGTTTGATAATGAATTTGATGTGTATTTATATAATAATGATAAGGATAACTTGACTGAAAGGTTTGAGGACAACTAGATTCTTTCAAATAGCTTTGAACCAAACCTATTTGCCCAAAAAAAACCCCCAAAATTACATGAATTTCACTAATTTGGATGTACATTAAGATAATAAAAAATAAAAATTATAAGAGTGACATAAGGATTAGCATTATATATATAGATATAAGTACATATGAGACTGACCATTTATTGATGATTATGAATCAGAACAACAATTGGATGATAGTTATTTTGATTTGTAAAGAATGAAATCTATAATTATATTTATGAACTCTATGAATTAGATATCTTAATAAAATATATGGTGATTTCTTATGGAATTCATATCTTGTTATAATGATTGATAATACCTCCTAAAGTTTATAAGTATTGATATTATCACAATCGTATAGGTAGATTTTGATCTAATATTTCAATAAATATTTTTGAGAAAATAATTAAAGATTGATTGTATTAGATTTTCAGCAGATTTTAAATTATATGTAATCTTAACATGGTGAGTTTAATAAGTATTAAATTAAAAATGCACAAATTATTTTGAATAAGTGAGAGGAATTATAATTATATAGTAGTATAAATTATAATTAATATGCATGGGTCTCATTCATAGATTTATCCAATATCATAATAAATATTTTAAAGATTTTATTTATTAGTTTAGAGTATTTGTGTGTATATAATCAAAATAATCAATTTGATTATAATTAAATTGTTTGATTTTATTATAAAATCAAATTAATTAATTTATATTAAAATAATTTTGATTTAATATATATCATAAATACAATCATTATTATCATATTTTAAAATTAAAAAAAAGACAATATAATGTTCTTAAAAAATCTTTTAAGAACTAATATGACATGCATAGGTTTTTTTCTTAAATTATATAAATTATGGCATGAATGATTCTACTCCACAATAGCATCATCTTCTTCCTTGAGAAGCTAGTGAAAGGTGATACAGGAGATGAGTATGTCATCAACCTAAGCTCCAATTAAAATATGTTTTTGAACTAATTTTCCTCATCTTTGTAAAAGAACATAAATTTAAAATGGTAATATTTTTTTTTATATGTGATGCATCCAAATCTGAAAGATCTACAAATGGTATCAAATGGAGTTTGACATATCACATATAGAACTATCAAATTTTAATACACATAGGTATAGATAAACATCTTTGATATTAACATAAGCATTCTAACCTCTATTATTTGATACTTACTGCCCAATTTTTCTTGAGTGTTTTTTATACAATGGATGCATTTGTATACATATGGATGTGATTTAAGTTTGTGGTATTAATTATTCATATTATGGGTTATAATATTGCATTTAATTTTCTGATTGCTTAATCATAGGGGGATGTAATTCATTCAAGTTTAAGCATTCTATAACAAACAAGCATCTAGTTGTGGGGGGTAGTGGTTGGATGTAGCCGCGAAAGAGCTTGTGGTTGTTGAACATAACTGTGGAGGAGCTTGTAGTGGTGAGCCACCTGTGTTGGAGCTCATAGTGGCCGATCATAGTCATGTAGGAGCTCATGGTTGCCGAACATAACCATGGAGCTTGCGGTGTTCCGACATAGCCATGGAGCTTGCGGTGGCCCGACATAGCCATGGAGGAGCTTGTGGTGGTCGGTCATCCAAGGTGGAGATTGCAGTGGTGAGCCATCCTTGGTGGAGCTTGCAGTTGTGCCTGAAAGAGATATCGATAAAAATAATTTTTTGTTTTTCATTTTTAGGTTGTTATCCCTAAAACATCAATACTTAAAATTTGTAAGGGAAACCCCTTCATTGTGATGCTGCCCCAGAGCACAGAATTATTTGAAAATAAGTCATTGTTCAATAAATCTTTAAAACGCAAAAAAAAACTATGCTACTCATCTATTAAAACTAGGACACATAAATAGGGATGCATATATGTAATGACATAGTTATCACATGAAAATATGAATGTATATGTTGTGGCATGTCTTATGGATGTATATGAAATAGCATGTCTTATGGATGTATATGAAATAGCATGTCTTATGGATGTATATGAAATAGCATGTCATTGAGGATGTGATAGATTGATTTGATTGATGAATATTGTAGCATGTATATAAGTATAATAACTTGTGAGATAGTTGTGTGCAAAAAATAGTCATTTCGCATAACCTTCGCACATACAGGTTTCATAAAACCATAGTATTTTTGAATATAAAATCCCATTTTATTAAAAAAAAAAAAGAAAATAAAAATTCTCAATTTTAAAATATCTAAGTGAACGAATGAGTTCATTAAGAATGAATCTTATGATCTCAATTACTAGTTTGAAGATTATGCAACTCGGGTAACATTTTGGTCTTGGTGTCTTCTCCCTATTGAACTAATGATCTTGTTGACATACTTAGCATAAATCACCATAAGGTAATTCTATGGATTGTTTAACTGAATCATTTCTCTATTTGTAAGATTCATTAAGGATCAATTGGTTTAGAATTAGGTGATGATTTACACTTAGTTATAAATAATAATATACTCACTATCTGAGTAATTGTTGTTATTTGTAGGAATAAATATAAGTAGTTAGTTTAATCTTGTTTGGTATGATGCATTGCCTAAATAGTAAGATTAATAGGAATTGGTATATTTGAACAAATAATAAATAGTAGACATCCTTCCATTAAGGCATACTATTCCAAAAAAGTGTTAGATTAATGATGAATTCATTCAAGAATTAGAGGAGTGAACTAAATTTTGTGATAGAATTCAATCAAGAAAGCTAATTGTAAATTTTATAGTTATTTTAAAGAAAATATAATTTAACCCACTCATAACTATTCTCAAAAAGAATAAGCTTGTTGGGACTAATTACACATATTGGAAATGAAACTTTGACATTGCCCTGATGGTTGAGAACTACCAATTTATACTCAGAGATCTATGCCTAGATAAACCTTATGATGGAGCAGCCGATGAGAAAGTTAAGCCTTATGAGAAATGAGTCAGTGTTAGTGAAATATTGAGGTGTCATATTTTAGCTTATATGCCAAATATAGTCCAAGATCAATATCAATCTATAACAATTGTCTATGAGATGATGTATAATCTCAAAGAAATATATGAGAATCAAATTCATTATGCTAGATAGAAAGCCATGAATGATCTAATGAATACTAGTATCATCAAAAATACCATAGTGAGATATCATGTTTTGAAGATGATTGGACTTTTGAACGAAGTAGAGATCCTTGGAATGAGATTGATGTGCAGCCTTAGATTGATATTATTCTCCAGTCACAATCATATCCTTATAGGTAATTATACTTAAACTATAACAAAAAAACCTTGATTGGACATTGGCACAATTAGTTGAAGAATTGGTATCACTTGAAAGTATTTCTAGAAAACTACCTGGAGTATTTGTGGTTGAAAAGAATTATTCTAAACCAATACGCAAGAAGAGAAAGAAATTTCAAAAACATACTCATGTTCTAGAGATACCTCATAAGTCACAAGTGGGAGTGAAAAAACTAAAGGGAATATATTTTTGTTGTAAGTAGTTTGGATGGTAAAAGTAGTGTGTAATTTGTCTCAATAAGGTGAACAATAAAAAATAAATCTCAATTATTGGTAGTTGAAATATATTTAGCAGTGGTATATATAGATACTTGGTATGTAAACATGGGTGCTACTAATCATATTTGTAATTTTAGTGATTCTAAAAAACTAGATGGCAAAGTGACATTGAGATCAATCTTCATATGATAAATACTAAAAAGGTAGTGCATATTGTAGTGTGATATTAATTACTTTAATTTGAAAGAAAAATTATTTTGCCTTTGAAAATTTATTTTTATATACCTTCTATCAAAAGAAACTTGATTTCTATTTTCAATTTGGTTAAACATAAATTTTTCTTTTAATTCATTAATTTTATCACGATTTACTTGAATAAGAAATTTATCTATTCTTGTGCATTAAAACACAACCATTATATTATTAATATTGTCTCTACTCCAATGCAATGATATAAGTCGAATAATATAAATACCTTATCATATAAAAAAACATCATTCTAATATTAACCAAATCTATCTTTGTACTTATGCCTTGGTCATATAAATCTAAAATGAATTTTGAGATTAATTAAGATAGACCTTTACATTCCTTGAAGGTGGGAACACTTACAGAATGCAAATCATGCTCATAAGGAAAGATGACCAAGTAGTACTTACTCCTTTGTGCATAAGGGCTATAGAACCAAAGAGCAAATTAAGCTGGTTCATTTTGATTTTTGTGGACCCATGACTATCCAAGCAAGAGATAATTTTTATTACTCCATTACATTTATTGATGATTACTCAAAATAAGAATATATTTCTTTTAACAAAATAAGTTTGACATTATTAAGACATTTAAAGAGTACAAGACATAAATAGAGAACTATTACAATAAATATCTCAATATACTAAGATCTAAACATAATGGCGAGCATCTCTTGGGAGAGTTAAAAAAACAAAAATAAAAAAACAAAAATAAAAAAACAAAAATAAAATAAAAATAAAATAAAAATAAAAATAAATAAAAAAAATAAAAATAAATAAATATAAAAAATAAAAAAAAATAAAAAAAAAATAAAAAAAATAAAAAAAATCTCTTGGGAGAGTTTAGGAACTACTTTTTGGATTAAGGGATTGCATACCATTTGTATATAATTGGCATTCCACAGTTTAATAACATAATAGAAAGAATGAATAAGACTCTTATGGACATGGTAAGATTGGTAATGAATTATTCAGATATGTCTGATTTCTCTTGGGGGTATGCATTTAAAAAAATAGCTTATGTTTTGAACTTGGTTCTATGTAAGTCTATACAAGTGAATCCAATTGAATTGTGGATTGGACATAATCCTATTCTAAAACTCATGCATTTATAGGGTTTTCGGACACTTTTGTTAAAAGATAAAATAGATAAATTAGAACTAGGAACAGAAATTTGTTTCTTCATAGGATATTCTAGAGAAGCTAACGGTAGTTTATTTTATCGTCTAAAAAATCAGAAAGTTATTATTAGTACCAATGCATGATTCCAAGAAGAAAAGTATATAACAAACCACAAGCCTAAAAGTAGAATTATTCTAGAAGAAATTTAGAAGAGATAAACAAGTCTAAACTCATTAATACTGAACCTCATGAACCTATCATTAATTTGTCATGTGTACAACTATAGGGTAATAATTATAATGGTCCAAAGGATCAGTATCTATGCAACATGTCATTGAAAATATACAACTAAGAGGGGATGTCTCATCATAGTAGAAAAGTTATTTGTCATCCTAAATAGTATACACTTTTAGGAGAGTCTTATGATAGAATTCCTAATGAGGTAGATATCGATTCCTAAAGTTATGACAAAATACATAAAGATAAAGATGCATAACATTGACAAAAGACTATGAAATCAAAGATCTAGTCCATGCAATCCAATCATGCACGAAATCTTATGGAACTACCTATTGGAATAAAACCTATCAAGTGTATGTGGACATATTAAAAAAGGAATAAATAATAATGTTAACACTATATAGGCTTGTGACAAAAAGTTTTTCATAAAAAAAAGAGAATCAATTATGAGAAAATCTTTTCACCGGTAGCCATGCTAAAGTTAATCTAGATTCTCATCTATTGCAACTCATTATAACTATGATTTTTGATAAATGGACATAAATATTGCATTTTTGAATGAACATCTTGAAGAATATATCTATATAATGCAACTTGCTGATTTTATTTAAAATGTCCAAGAGCATAAGTTGTGTAAATTAAATAACTCCATTTATAAACAAACAAATATATAGATTTTGGAATATTTCTTGATTAGGCTATTAAGTATTATGATTTTGATCAATATTAGGATGTGTATTATGTGTATATGAAATAAAGTGATAGCATTGTGGTTTTCTTGGTATTGATATGAGTTTGTTGTCTTCAATTAAGATCTAGTTGTTCGGTCATTTTGATATGATAGACTTTGAAGAAATTACTCATATTCATGGTATTTAGCTTTTGCAAAATCACAAGCAAAAAATGTTGAGCTTATCTCAAGCTAAATATATAGATCATATACTGACTTGTTTTAGTATGCAAGATTCTAAGAAAAGTTTTTTTTTATCTTTTAGATATTGAATCGCCCTATCAAAAGATTAATATCCCAAAATACCCAATGAGATTGAGAAAATGAAGGTAATTCCTTAAGCATTTTCCGTAGAAATCCTGATGTATAAAATACTTTATACTAGAACTGATATTTGTTATGCTGTATGCATTATCAACTGATGACAATCTAACCCAAGATAAGAATATTGGATAGTAGTAAAACATGTAATTAAAAACTTGAAAAATATTAAAGATTATATGTTGATGTATCGAGTGAACAATCTTTGTTTGAAAGGGTATATAGACTTAAATTTTTATTTAGATGAGGATTTGAGAAAATCCACATTAGGTTATTTTTACCTTGGGGGTAGAATCATAAGTTGAAAAAATATTAAATAATCATATATTATTGATTGCAATGTGAAGGCATATGTAGCATCCTCAGAAATGAAGGTAGCCAAGGAGGTTGTAGTGCTTGGTAGTTGGTACCTTCCTAATTGATCAAGGATTCATTTTATCTATTCAATTGCCTATTACACTCTATTGTGGTAATAGTGAAGTAGTTAGTGACTCGAAGAAACCTAGAACTACCAAAATAGAAAAATATATCAAGTGTAGATATTATATAATAAGAGATATTATTTAAAAAAAAGAAATATTTGATACAAAAGTCAAATTGGTAAACAACTTGACATATCCTTTTACGAAAAGCTTTCTAACTAAAACTTTTGATAGACATGTAAAAGAAATGAGAATCATCCATGTGACATTATGGCTTTAAGTCTAACTGAGAAATTATTTTTATTATTTTACACTAAAACTCATTTTCATTGTGTTTTTTAACAATTTGTATTGTTTTCTTGTTTTAATAAATAAATTGGTAAGAAGTTAAATTTATGAAAATGTATGTCATTTATTCTACGTAATAAATAACATGGTGCATAGAGTTTAACTAATCCATCAATGATTGAATCATTAATTCTTGTGGAACATATATATATATTTATCATAATCCAGGTAGACCTTGACAATCTATCTTGATAATGAAGAATAATAATGTTTTAACTTCTAATACTAGTTTACTTATGTATATTAAATGAGAGCATCAAAGTGTAATTATTTTATACTGACATGTAATATTAAATATATCATCGTCATCATCATCATCATCATTATTATTATTATTACCCTTGTTCTTGAAGTAATTAATATACACATACACTTAAAAAATATATTTATAAACTCTATGAATTGAATAAATTCCAAGAGTATATTGAATATTGATTGTTAATAAAAACTATCTTGTTAGAAGAATGGATGAGATCCCCTTTAAATATCTTATAATCTTTAAATTATAAAACCCTATAGGTGAATTTTTATCTAGCATTTCAAATAATTTAAATGAAAAATCAAGACAATAATTATAAATATAATGAATTAGTTTGTCAATAATTTAATTTAATCAATAAATCTATAATATTAACAATGAGAGTTGACTATATATTACATTACTAAATATACTTTATTTTAAATTATAACTAATATAAATTATGGTACCATATAATTTATATAAAAAATCAAAGATCTTATTTAGGCCAAGGTCTATTCCATATACCTTATCTAATTACATATGAATTTTTTTTAAGAAAATCAATTTATTTAGAGTGTATATAATCAAAATAATTACTTTAATTGGAATAAACCCACAAAGTCTAATGCTCATATGTATACTTCAAAGCTCTACGCCCAAAATAATAGCAATGCCCCCTATCAAACAGTTGATTATATCCAGCAACATGCACTATCCCTACTTGCTAACCAAAATGTCGGTATGCACTGGTTCTAGAATGATAAAAATTGCCCCTAACAAATGGTTGATTATATCCAGCAAAATCCTAATTTAAAAAAAATTAGGGTTTGGCCCGACCAGAATCAGGCCGATCCATGTCGAACTCGGTGAATTTTGGGTTGCGGGCCCATGCTGGGCTTGACCTCCGCCGAACACCCTGCAGTGCTTGGCAAGGCACGCAGCCTAGTTGGGCCCGAAAAAACTGGGCCATCCCGACCCTTTTGACCCCTCCACCCCATATCCTCTATTTATGATCATGATGTGACTAGCATGGCTCCACTTCTTTCCTTGCTAGGTGAACTAAGCACAAGAGAAGATTAAAGGAATACAATCTCACTGTTTCATTTCACTAATCAATAAGTTTAGCATATTCTATAATAAGCAATTGGATCTTATTAGCATGGAAATTTGAGTGAGCGAGAAGTGTAATTGTTAAGAGTAGGAGTGCTAGTGTCGAGTGAAGCAACATATCATCTTCAGGACATAGACATGCTTTTATATTTACCCAACCCATCTAAACAACAATGGAAAGAAAGTCAAGAATATGCTAAATAAGTAGCATGATAGTTGCTAATAAAAAAGAGTAGTGTCATTATATTTTTCCACCATGAAAACATAAAAACAAATAGACCAGGAATACTATCTCTTTTGAAAGTATGCCCAAAGAATCTGCATCTATCCAATTTTTATTTATAAACATCAAATCACCTTTTTTTTCTATTCATTAACAACTTCTAGAACGAGCAAGTTAGTAGCCTACCTCGACCTCGTTTACCTCATTCCTCTATCTATATTTTTGCTAGATCATCACTTGAATCATTAGCACAACAAGTCCATATAATTTTCTTATTAAAAAAAGACAAGTTATTGTCCTACTATTTAAGCTTAGCACAAAGATTGGCAGCATTTTTTATGTCCTAGATCATCGGAGGAAGACTCACAAAAGCATAGCCATCACCGGAAAATGGAGTACTCTTTTTTGTTGCTTATCCTTGTCTATTATTGATTCTAACATCTTTTGTTGCATAAAAAATAAATATGACTTCATATTGATTTGATTGAATCACTTGCATGATAGGGTCCAATAATAATAATGCGATGTGCTAAGCATGCCCTTGCCTCATGAACCAAGTGTGTGTGTGTGCGTGCGCGCGCGCGTAACTTTTAATCTAAAAAAATTGAAATTAGTTTTTAAAAAGCAATTTGGAAAACACACACATATATATATATATATTAATTAAAAAAAATGGAACACCTAAAAGTATGTTTTTTTTTATTTAAAACAAAGAACAAAACATAAATATTTTCATTTTGTGCCCTAGAAAGTAATTTTCCCAAAAAATAAGCATCATTTTGGTAAACTTTTTAAAAAATTATAAAGTTTGGATCTCTTTTTTTATTCTAACTTTATTATTTAGATAACTCATACTTGAATTAAAATAAATTAAAATACCATTATCTACAATTTTATAACTTATTCAAAAACATAACACTCCATACTAAGGCAACATAACACGATGATACTATTTAAAGTAATAAATAACAATAAAATTATATATATGATAGATGTGGCTCATGATTTATTTTTGAGCGGATTGGGTTGTGTTATATCATTCATTTCTAATGGTAAAATAAAAAAAAACAAGATATTAATAAAATTTTAATAATTAAAAGCTTTCAAATTTATGTGTGTGTGTGTGTGTGTGTGTGTGTGTGTATATATATATATATATAATGTTATAAATAACTATACATAACATGTTAAATAGGATAATTATAATTGATTATTTCTCTAAGAACATTTTGAGTGGTTCTTCCAACTAGAATTATATGTCTTATCATATGTGAAATTTTGGGGTTACTTGAAACTCCTAATTAGCATTGGCTTGATCGTGAAATAAAAATCTCTCGCTCGCTCTCTCTCTCTCTCTCTCTCTATCTTTGTGGGCAAAAAATAGTACTCTTTTATCTCATGTCCACCTAGTTGGTAAGCAGAGCATTTTGAATATTTAAGTCTATTAAATTTTCCAAGTCTTCCAACTTTAAGTCCCCTAATATCCAAGTCTTCCAACTTTCTAGTAATAGTACATATATTTTCTCATACATATAACTCTTTATTCAACTTGAGAAAACCTCTTCATTGGACTAAGTTGTGACTTACTTATTTGAAATTTGTCACCAATCGATACACAACAACATTTTGAAACATTTGCCACAGCCTAAAATATTAAATGTGTTATCTGAATTTTTGTCTATTAAATCACCAACACACAAACCCCCCATATGTTTTTTCATTATAGATGGAATCCCTACATTAACATAACTATATAATTATATATTTATGAAATTGATGGTGTTGGTAAGAAATTATAGACTCCATGTATCTTATCCAACATTCATTAAAACTTATAACTTTCAAGAGTTAAAAATTTATGATTTGTTCCTTCAACCCACTCATTTGATACAAATAATTTTATTAAAATATCTGCTTCTAATTTACCCCACGCATGATTATTTCTATGTTTTAATGAATGAGACCAAATCTTCACCTTGTCTTTCATCCTCAATGAAAACATTTTACTTATCCTTCAAAAAAAGAAGAAAAAGAAAAAAAAAATTAATCACATGTGATCAAATAGTTATATTTTTGGATGATCTATAATGATACAAAGAGTTGATCATGGTAGGATAAATAGCTTTTGTTAAGATCTAATGCACAATAGCAATATTTTTGGTTGATCAACTAAAAGTAGTTGATCATTGTAAGAAATTTAATGACATGTGGTCAAATAATTATATCTTTGGTTGATATTTGATGCTACCATTCCTATCACAATGGTTTATAATAGATTATGAGGTATAAACTTCTAACCTCAAAGGATGCATGAATTTTGTCTTGCCACTAAGGAAAACACAAGCTCGAGCTTATGTGAAGGATTGTAGGCTAGTCTTTTAGTCCTTTCTGAAAAATTTGAAAAGTTCTTGATAAATTCACAAACATGACACGAGAATGGTAGACCCTCTTGTTAGTTACTTGACTCACTTTATTCTAGTCATTGTTAGTAGGATAATATTTTTTTAATCTCTTCTCTTCCTTCTCATTTTCTCTAGTTTCTAATTCATAAGGTGAGTACTCACTACTATAAGAAAGCTCTGTATTTCTTCGAGGCAATCATAGCCAAGTTTTGAGACTATTCAACCTGGTATGGTAATGATATAAAGAAGGATACCTAGATAGTCTTCAACCACAATAGGGAAGTGGAACCCTTCATATTCAAATATCTTCCCTTTCTATCCAATAGACTTTTTGAAAGGAAAATTCCAATGTCCGTGAGAAGAAAGATCATGTACAATTCTATGAGGAAGTTTGTGTTTAGTACTACATCTCAACTAGAAGTATATTCTTGTTTTCAGCAAACCAATTCTATGAGAGCATGCTAAACATGAAGTCAAGTGTACAATATCATGATCAATACAATAAGTACTAAAATTATTTTATATATGACCAAATGCATTAGCATTCATGATTGTTTATGTTTTTAATATATTAATTGTATTTTTTAATGAAATGTCTCAAAAATTGAAAAAATTATAATCTAAATGGAAAAAGTACCAACTATATAACTCATGTACAATCAACAATAAATCTAATTAAATATCTAAATCTCTCTTAGGTTACATCTCTACTAGGTCCTCATACTACTTAATGTATCTTATCAAACAAGTTTTTGATTACACCAATATTGTGGGAAGAATAAGAAGCTATAGTATACTTTTCTAACTGAAATATCTCACACTCAAGTATAGATATACCTCTAATATTAGGGTATAACATTATCAACTTGTCGAGTGATATATTATCATACCTAAAATGTATCAGTAATATGGCCACCATACTTAAACATATAGTGTGATATCCTACTATAAAAGAAAATCAAACAATCAAGTATTCTCTATTCTAAAGGAAAGCTTCTTTTATGTCTATCTTCTAATCTTGAAAAAAATAATAGTGAAAAAAAAACAAAGTTAGAATTGAGTTATCTCGAAAGACAACTCACTAAAAAGAGACAAGGGGCAATCATAAATAAAAAAAGTACATGAAAAAAAAAGACTAAGTAGAATACTACCATAACCTATAGCTTTTGAGGGCTTATCATTAGCTAAAATAATATTCAATGAAAAAAAAATAGTACTGTAAATAGTCATTACCTTTAATATGATTATTGGCTCCTAATATAATGAGTCATAAGAGCTTTAGTACTTACAGACTAGCAAAAGTCTAATGATGTCCTACCAAAGAGGAATCCTAGATATTTCTTTCCAACAAGGGTCATGAAGGAAGAACTCAATGAGGACCCTCAGATATATTTTGTAGTCAGCATGTCCCACCCAATTATTTAAGGTGCCTCATATTTCTCTTTCAAAATAAACTCTCATGTCTCTACCTCTTTTATAACTAGTACCCCCTCAACCACAAGTACATTTATAAAGAGGCGTCTCTCAAAAATAACTCATTCTACTTTATATAGAAAGAATTGCTCAATGATATAACTCTAGTTTGATGAGAAAATTCCTTTCACCTAAGATTTCATTTTGAAAAACAAAATACCCAATTGGAAATGTATATAGAAATATCATTCCAATAAGCCACTGCATCAATACCTCTCTCTTTGATACATTAATCTTTGCTAAAAAATCTTTAAAAGCTACATAGCTAATTGAGTGAAATAAGTAAAGTAAGTTGTGTGACAGCTTAGACTCTCTTACCTCTCCTAGTCTGAATCTAATAAGTCATGAAACTACATCATATATTTGTATTGTCTGAGATCAATAAAGTGATACTTATAACTCATATAACACATTATATATTATGCAAAATGATAAAGCTAAGATCAGCTCCAACTCAATGAAGTTCCACTTGTCAATCAATAGGCAAGAATTAGTCTATAGCTAATTATCCTTTTCCTTATTATAGGTTAGTTCATTTATTATGTGGCCCATCATCCCTTGAATAACTATTCAATGTTTAATTTATCAAAAATTCTAATTAATTTTGGAATTTGAGAATGATGTGTATGTGTGGAAATGATGTTGATATGTGTTAATTTAGAAAAATCTTTGAAAAGATTTTCTAAGAATAAGTTAGATATGAATTGAGAAAAGTACTATTTATAGTGAAGAGATCAAAGTGCATGCTCGATCATTAATTTCATATAAAGAAATTGAAGTAGACAAAATAAAAGTGAACCACATTGCTAAATTATATCTACTAATAATCTATTGAAGGCAAGAAAATTTTCTGGACATGGTATATTTGTTAAGACTTGATCAAAAACTTTTTCACTAAGCTAAAACTATTATGTAGACTACTTCAATAAAGATACAATTATTTTGTTGAATGACATGCTAAGTACCCAAAAAAAAATCAAATTACTTAATTATTTATTTACTAGTGCTCTCATTATGAGAGCTACAAAATTTGGAATTCCCATATGAAGTTATGGGTGATGCAAATGATATTGAACATGGGAGAGTTCTTGTCCAATGAGAGGATAGAAAAAAAATATGTTATATACTATGCCAACAAAACTATAAACAAATATCAAAAATAATACAACCATAAACAAAAATATTTCTTGCCAAGATATTTGCCTTAGAAGAGTTTTCGGCCTAACTTTTTAAACTCCTATCATTACTTTTGCAGATTATTTTCCATTTTAAATATCTATTAAAGAAATAAAATATTATTGATATTAGAACTTTGTTATACTAAAAGTCATTTTTGGTTGTTTTTCTTTTGTTTTGTTTACATCATTTTTTTTTGTTTTGTTTGCATCATTTTTCTTTGTTTTAATGAATAAATTTGTAACGAGCAAAATTTGTAAAAATGTATTTGTCCTTTATTCTATATATTAGATGAATTGGTGCATAGAGGTAGGTGTATGCACCGAAGATCGAATTATCAATTCTTGTAAAATATAAATTTATTTATCACAGTCTAGATAAAACTGGACAATCAATCGGTAAAGTTATATCATAAGAATTTAGTATGTCTATCTTGACTATTAAAAATGCTGAAGTTATAACTTCTAGTACTAGTATACTTGTGTGTATTGAACAAGATTATCATAGTATGATTATTTTGTATTGACATATAAAATAAAATATACTATTTTTATTATAAATCATATTATTCTTATTCTTGAAGTAATTAATATTCAATTATATTTGTTAATAGTTATTTTGATTCATAAAGAATAAGATTTATAAAAATATTTATGAACTCTATGAATTTGATAACTTTATCAAGTGTATGATGAATATTAATTGCTTATGAAATCCATATCTTATTAGAATGATTGACGATGCCCCCTAGTAGAATTTTATAAGTTTTGATATTATCAAATCCTACAAGAAGATTTTGATCTAACATTTTTAATAAGTGAAGTGGAATGCCTCGAAGAAATAATTAGAGATTGATTAAATTAGATTGTTAGTAATTTAATAAAATCAATGATATATGTATTGTTAACATGTGAGTTTAATAAGTATTAAATAACAAAATGTACAGATTATTTTGAATAATTGAATGTAATTATAAGTATATAGTAGTATAAAGTATAATTGAATGTAACTAATATGAATTATAGTGTAATATAATATATATTGGGAGCATGAGTTCTTATTTAGGCCTTGGTCTCTTCCATAGATTTATCCAATACCATAAGAATTATTTTAAAGATTTCGTTTAATTAGTTTAGCATATTTGTGTGTGTATAATTGAAATAATTAATTTGATTAGAATCAAATTTTTTGATTTTATTATTAAATCAAATTTATTAATTTATTTGAATTTAATTTTGATTATATATAAATATATATAATCTTTAATATCATATTTTAAAATTAAAAGAAAATGAAAATATCACAATCTTTAAAAAACTTTAAGAACTAATGTTGTATTGTGTTAGTTTTTTTTTACTTTAATCATATAATTATGGCAAGGATGATGCTACTTCATTGTAACATCATCTTCTTCCTCATGAAGCTAGTAAAATGTGATACGAGAGATGAGTCTATCATCAACATACACTTCGTTTAAGATATGTTTTAAAACTAACTCTCCTCATCTTTGTGCAATAATGTAAATTTAAAATAGTAGTAATTTTTCTATATGTGATACATCCAAATCCAAAAGATCTAACAAATAGTCTCAAATGGAGTTTGAAATATTACATATGGAACTATCAGATTTTAATACATGTAGGTATAGATAAGCATCCTTGATATTAACATAAACATTCTAACCTTTATTAATCGATGCTTGCTGCCTTTTTTTTTTGAGTTTTTTCTTATACATTTGGATGTGTTTGGATGCATATGGTTGTGATATACATTTGTGGGAATGCTTACTATTAAATATTGCATTTTTTGGATTGAGTTATCTTATTATTGATTAACCAACTATTAAATAAACTTCTATGATAATGCTATCTAGTTGAAAGTTCTCTTTACTATTTGTATGATTCATAAACTTATGAATCTTTTTTTATAAGATATCCTTGTCAATATACTTTTGGGGCACTACCTAATGAACAAAATTAAGTAGTTTAACAAAGTCACAATAAATTTTTGGTATCATTATCAGAGAATATATAGCTTGGTTAGTCATTGGTAGTTAATATAATTATTCTTATAAAAGGATAATTCCTTTTTAGTAGATTCAATAGTATTAATTTTGATTAATCTTAATGAATCTAATGACAACTTTTATTATATTATTTAAAAAGTGGATAGTTATGTTTTATATTTTTATTGAATTATTTTACTTATTTTTTAGCACATTTTTATGATCCAAAGCTCTAGTATTGAGCTAACACCTCTGGACCTTGAAATCAAAAGAACCTTGAGAGCAATTTCAAAATAAAAAAATGATAAAGAGCTTATGGAAGAAACTAAAAGTAACAAAGAGCCCCAATGGTCCATCCACTACAATGCATTGAATAGATTAATGGAAACCCATGATTATGAATACTAATTAGGGTATTCATATATAACTTGTGGAAGTAAATTATTTTGTATTAATGATGAATTTTATAGTGATGGTTCAGTAGCATCAATATAGAGGAAGGGCATCGAAAGATCCTAATAGACATATCACATTATATTTGGAGCGATATGACATGATGAAGATGATTGGAGTTATCCATGATATAATTAGGTTACATATATTCCCTTTATCATTGAGTGATAAGGCAAATAGTTGATTCTAGTATTTTTATCATGAATCTATTCAGAGTTGGGACGAACTAGTAAGACCCTTTCTTATTGAAGTTTTTCCTACCTCAAATTACTTCTCAATTATTGAGTTAGATAAGTTAGTTCTAGCCATATGAGCAAGAAACTCTATATGACACTTGAGATCATTTAAAAGAGTTATTTAGGAGGTACCCTCAATATGGATTTAAGTTATAGTTCAAAGTCTAAACTTTCAATAACATGTTGAATTATATGATGATGTGTATAGTTGATATGGCGACAAGTAGTTTGGCTAAATAAATCACCACAAGAGGCATATAACTTATTTGAGGAGCTAGAAAAGATTAAGTTTCAAATTTTAATATATCTTTCCTTTCGGAAAAGATTAGCTGGAGTAGTAAAGTATTTTTTTTATCTACATGTAATGGTGGACTTGATTTCATTTATCAAATAGAGCAAGCCAAATAAATACAAAACAAAGGGTATATATTTTGACCCAACAACAATATTCCGATGCATTACCATCTGAATTTAAAAAATCATAAAAATTATTTATTTTGAAGCAATGGGAGTGAGCTACAAAATGTTGGGCAATCTTTGAGAAATTTTAGGAACAATGTGGTGAGCTATAATAATCAAATTGGATCAAGCTTGTATTATCAACTATCATGAAGAGAGAAGAAGAGCTTGGACTTACAAGAAAGTATGAAAATTATCTTAATAGAATTGATAAAGAGAAATGATAACCAAAACAATCATTTAGAGAAGCTTTAAGTAAGATTAGATCAACTGAGTTTGGTTATGAAGAAAAAATAAGTTAATGAACTACCAAATAATATTGATGCAAATCTAAAGAATTGTTCATCCATATTGTTTAGATGCAAGAAAGAGATATAAAAATAATATATTGAGTAAGAGTATTCAAGAACTTTTAGATCTGATAGCACCATAATTTTTCAAATTAATGGCTCTCACTAAAATTTCCAAAGAAGTCACTGCTCCCACTAAAGATGCTTTCAAAAATGATGCTTGTGGTGCCATGATGCTGAATAAGCCATGACATCATAAAAAGTGAAAACTCAAATCTAACTCCCATATGGAAATAGAGGTTGAGAATATAAAGTTAAAGAATTGAATTGCAATGAAGCTAAGAGTATATTTCAGATGAATCTTCCATCTTTACAACATTTTAGAAATGGAAAATTAGTTAAACACTTTCTAGAAACTAGAAGTGAATATACTATTTATCGAAACTCTAACTCAAATGCTAAATTATGTAAAGTTTATGAAAGAAATAATGAGTAGTTATATAAAGTTGGAGATGTACATGACCATGAATATAACTAAGAAGTATAGTATAATTATTCAAAGAATACTTCTCAAAAATTGAAGGACCCCAAAAGTTTTACAAGACATTGCACCATTAAAGACTACACATTCTAGAATGTATTATGTGACTTGGGATCAATTATCAACTTGATCCACTTATCAATTGTGTGAAAATTGAATCTCAAAAAAATTATTTTAACATCTCTCTCACTATAATTGATTGATCAAACTATAAAGTGTCTAGATGAGATTATCAGAAATGTTTGGGTTATAGTGTGTATCTTTATTTTTCTAATAAATTTTATTATATTTAATATGGAAGAAAATAATTATGCACCATTAATATTAGGATAGCCATTTTGGCCATTGGATAAACCCTTTCACACCAAGAAAGTGGAATTCAAGATTCATGTTGGCAATAATCAAGTAAAGTTTAATCTTAAAAATGGCTTGTGGGGTCTAGGTGATAAGGAGATAGGTAGTTGGAGAGTAGAAAATCTCCTCCATACTATTATAATGCAACAAAAGTGGACCTTTGATAGAAGAATTTCATAGAATACTTCTAACCAAATAAAGATGTAAGAGATGACATAGAAGAATAATTTTGGAGTTGTGGAAATGATAAAGATGATGAGAAAGAATCATTTTAGAGTTTCAAAGAAGCTAAATTGAAGAAGATGACTTCTATGAAGTCACGATATTCTTAGATGTCACGACCTCAAAGAAATCTCATATTGACAACTTCGAGAAAATTGAGGAACCAAGTGAGAAACATAAGGCTGCGATAGAAACTACAGATGATCTAATCATAGACAAAGTAATGACTATGCATAATGCCATGACATGTTACAATATAAAAATGACCAAAAATAGCTCAAGAACAAAATGTTGGCTGTGCACGTCACCACTACTTTGGGGATTATAAAAAAAGTAATCAACAAAAGCTTGAAGACAAATTTATGGCTATGCACAATACCAGGACTTTGGTATTAAAGAATAAAATAGATCACAAGCTTAAAGACCACTATGGTGATGCACAACACTATCATTCTGGAGTTACATAATAAAAAAGCAACAAAAACATAAAAGGCAAAGTTGGGGATTCACCAAAATCATGGACTGAAGAAATTTTGATATTCACCAAAATCATGGAATCCAAACAAAAAAAGACTATAGAATCAAGTATAGCTAAAGTAAGACTGAGGGAACAAACAAAAAATGCGGAAGATAAAATAGTACATTTAGAAGTTAGCTTAGATAGTTGAGATTTTTGATGACGGAATAAAGGTATTGATTGGTTTAGCTATGAACAATAAACATAGTGCTACTTGAAAGATTACTCAAAATTTTTTTTTCACATGTATGATATAATATACATATATGTCCATCATATAAATAATTACATACACCCAACTTCCCGCAAGTAAAGTCATAGAACTTAAACACTGTCAAGATTATTAATATGTTCATATGAAGTTGCTTCACTATTTTAAGATCCTACAAGAATCAAACCTTGTCATAATGAAAATATTTTTGTAGAAGAGGAAGTTATTACAAGGGGTTGAGCAATAATTTTAGTGTGTAAGTTTATTTAATATTCAAATTAATAAATATTTTTGAGTATTTTGGTAAGTTTAAGAGAATGCATAAGTATGGGAATGAGACATAAATAGATCAATTTAATGACTTTAGAATTTTGATAAACTTTGATGAATAGTCATGAAATCTTTAGGTTTTTAGAGGTATTTAGCTAATGGGTAGATTATGGAGCATCGAGTAGTTTCAACATCAATTATTGGCTAAAACTCTACTAAATTAGTTGTGATAATCTTTGTGCACCACTACTCTACCACCTCATTAGAATGATCATTTAACTATATAATATATTCTTTTTAGTTGTGATATAATCATATAGTTATAATCAACCTTATCTCTTAATAAATAAATAGCTATGATATTAATTTCATATAAAACAAGCCAAGTACGCTACTAGTGCTAAGATTCATGACAATAGCATAATCCCTCTAGTTTATCTTTTATATGGCTTTGTAGTGTCTGTCAAGATATAGTAATGACCTTTTTATAAAGTTATATATGCTAAAATTGTTTATGCCAAAACTATGCTAATTATTTAGTACCTTGACTTTTGTATATGAAATGTTATAGAAAGCATTTACACGAGTATGATCATTTCTCAAAACCATTACGCTTTTCCTCAAAAGAATGCAAAACCATGACTTTTATATTTGGGCTAATTGTTAGTGTCATGGTTTTTTGTAGCATTATAGTCATATGATATATGAGAGAAGTTAAGATCAAGACAATGGCTACTCCTAATATCATGGGTGCATGAGATATATGAAATATCATTCATTGTATCATAGTCATTCCTAGTGTCACAACCATATTATATGTATGAGAGGTCATTCCTAATATCATGACTATTCTTAGTACTATGGTTATATAATAAATAAGAAAGACAAATATCAAAGTCATTATCACTTTCAATATCACAACTTTTTATTATAAATATACCATGGACATTGCTAGTGCCACGAATTTATGTTACATAAGATTGAAATATATTTTAGAGTCATTGTCACTTTCTAGAGTCGTGACCTCGAGCTCATAAAGTTAAAATGGTAGCTTTCTTCATTAAGATAGAATATATTTTTCTTTCATAAGTAAAATAAATATATTTTATTTATTATTTTAATTATAGTAAATTCATTATTTAAATTAAAAAATAAAATTAATATTTTTAAATAGATCATGTTCAAAGATGACACTTTAAAAATATTTCATTAAAAGAAAATAAACGATGCCACTTCTATAAAGCATTTTAAATTAGCTTAATGATGCTTCATTGTATATCAAAACTTTTAATTACTAGCACATAAATGACTTTTTTGGGTAGAATCATCATTTATTATCCATGACATTTGTTCTTATAGTGAAATAAAAATTTTTAATCTCTATTAAATGTTTTATAACAAAGATGACAGCAAAATAATTGTTACAATAATTTGCACAAAAAAACACTGAACATATTACACAATAACTTTCTGGAAGTTTTGAAATTATTCAAAACATAACAATAATATAGTGTAATATAAAAAAAAAGGATCACAAATACGTTTATACTATCCTTAACAATGATATAATCTGATTGAAATAATTATTTAGTTAAAATATTTATAATCTAATAACCAATCTGTGGCAACATGGTTGGAATAATATGATGATCTATATTTGGTTGTGTGGTGAATATTAGTAGTGTAATTATTTAAAATCATAATAAATATCATGTCTTGATTGATAAACTATTCTTAAAAAATAGATACTAAGAAACAAAAAATCCTAGTAGTTTGAATATGTTGAAGAACAAGTTTTGACAACAATTAAATTATTAATTCCTACAAATTACATTTCGAATATATATTTGCAAGGTATTACAAATTGTTAAATTTGTCAACTTTAAAATCTATCCATTCATTCATGTTATTGGAATTTTCGTAAGGTAATATGAAAACGCACATCATGAATTCCTTTGAATCCATTGTTGGATGAGTTTGCAGAACCTTGCAAATTTCTTTTTTAGTTGATTTCCATAATTTTCTAATACTTTATATTATAATTATTCACCCCAAAATCATTTGAGCATGATATGTGAGCGAAATCACTAACAAAAAAAAAATCAAAATATTCATTTAAAAATAATAATATGGTAGTTAGATTGGTATGCCCCACTTCGGGTAGTGGGGCATATCAACTTTTCTTTTTTGTGTTTAAACATATTTTGGTTTTATTTTTAATGTGTGATATATATTTTTTGTGTATATTTTATTTAATTAATATCATTGCTTATTAGTTTAACTAGGATGGTTAGAATATCCACGTTAAAATAGTGGTGCTCAAAATATTAATTAAATAAAAAGAAAAAAAATATTAAGTTTGTTTTTTTTATTTAAGTTTTTTTTTTCAAAAAGAGGAATGAGGAGTGTGGGGCAGTCTACATTTTGGGAGGAAAAAATGGATTGAACTTCATTTCTTTCATTAGGCATGAAGGGGTCCATGCATAATAAAGGGGGAAAATGTGTTTTGGGGTGCTCCCCCAAAAATATTTAAAAAATTGAAACCCATCTTTTTAAATATTTCAAAAAATGCACCAAACTATATATAAATTAAAATTTAGGGCACTCAGATACATAAATCCTAAACTACATCGCCCCTTTCTCTTGCCCTAATCCTTGACCCTCACCCATCTCCCCTTGCCCGTCTCATCTTGCTTGTTTTCCCTTGCCCCTCTCCACTAGCTCCATCATGAAGTTCGTTGGAGCTCGGGGAGCTCAATCATTGAGCTCGACGGAGCTCGTCGAGCTCCGTCAATCTCCGTGATGGAACTCATTGGAGCTCGACGAGCTCCATCATAGAGTTCATTAGAGCTCCTCGGGCTCTATGATGGAGCTTGTGAAGAGGAGTGAGGAAAGATGGGCAAGGGCGAGGACATGGGCAAGGACGAGGACTAGGGAAAGTGTTGTTTATGTGTGGCTTGGAATGAATTCGGTATCTTTTAATTTAACTTGGTATCTTTTTTTTGAAATATTAAAAGATGAGTTTCAATTTTTTAAATATTTTTGGGGGAGCACCCCAAAACATAATTCCTCATCAAATGATTCCACGTATGGCTTGGAATGAATTCGATAGAGAGTACATGCCTTTATGTGTGGGGAGTAAAGGGTGGGCACATCACATTTTTTTCAATAAAGATAAAAGTGGATGTACTTATATTTTAGAATGGGGGATCTTCCTGCTTATATAAGGATTGAGAAAAGGGGCAACATGTCATTATTTTATGAGTGACATATCCTTGTGTATGTAACACATCCTCTATTTTTTATAAGGTTGAGTGTCTCTTGGGTAAGAAATATATAGGGAAAGAATTTTAGGGAGGATGAGAAGAATTTTTGAAAAAGTTTGGTTTCTGAAAATTCTCAAGGTTCCAAAGATTTTTTTAATTTAGTTCTCCTTGCTTTTTTTTTCTTTGATTTTGTGGTGTTTGTGTGGTGTTCAAATATAGATGCGTAGAGTTCCAATGGAAGTTCTTGCGATGGTTCGTATAGTGGATGTGTTTTGAACGTGTTGTGATTGGGGCTCAGTATTCACCGAAAAAACAATCTGAAATACCCAAGTATTTTTATTATATTTTATAATTTGTTCTTTTGAATTTGTGTATGTATTGGATATTGAACATTTTTTATATTGCATGTATTTATCGTTACATGTTTGTTGAGTATTCATTCTCTTAACTTTAGGCAAAATACCAACAATTTATGCAAGTGTATATTTTACCAATATTCAACATAATATACATGAACTTTTGGGATTATTCTTGAAATTCAATTTGGGAATTAATCTTGAGATATAACGGATATAAAATTTAGAATTAAACAAATATAATTTTGTGTGATTAGAATATTTGGTTTTTTAATTTAAAAGGTAATTAAATATGAGATGTTTTGTTTTAATTATTTTCTAGTCTTGAAAATTTTAAAACAGAACTAGGAAGTTAATTTGAGATTAAGTGCCCGTTTGATAAAACTAAAAAAATTAAGTACTAAAAAACAAGTATTGTAAATTAAATGCTGAATTTTATAAGTGTTGAATTTGTATTGAAAATTGTTTGATAAATTATTATTAATTGAATGCTGAAGATAAATATAATATTTAGTAACTGTAAATGTTAAATGCTGAAAATGGTGTATTATATATATATACCTTTATTATCATTGTATTACATGTTATCTAACTTAAATTGAATTTCTAATAATTTTTCTTTTCACTACAACTATTAATTATTATAAAAAATAAAATCTCTAAAAATATATCCATAAATAAATCATCAATCTAAAAAAAGAAATAAAAATATTTAAAAAATAACCAATAAAATCTAAACTCTTTAAAACTATCTAAATTTTTAATATAAAAATAAAAATTAATGAACATGTAGTTGATTTGCTTTTTTCTCTCTTAAATTAATCATGAAAAAGAGTTAGGATTAGGGTTTGTTGTGGCAAAGAAAGGAAGAGGTGAAACAAATTCACAAACTGTACTATTACGTGAATAAGAAAACGAAAAAAAAGGAAAAAAAATGATAAAATGATAGCTTTAAAAAATTTATTGAAAAATGTCTCCATTCCACATTAAGTAGGTTTTTACATACTTAATATTTTCAACGTTATTTTACTTAAAATTTTTAATTAATAGCTCCCTAACATTTTTTATCAAATGGATTAATTTTTTCAAACCATTGAAAATTTCATGTTCAATGGTTTGAAAAATTAAGTGGTTTATCAAATAGCCCCTAAATTGAAAAAAAGTTATGGGTTTTAAATTAGAATTAAAACAGAATTTTAATTTAAAATTAACAAAAAATTGTATTTAAAAATATAAAATATATTATGTACCACTACATTTGGATGGTTCAAATATTAAGAAATGTTTACAAGCTATAATAGTTGTATATCCCAGCTGGATCAAGACTCTTGAGTTTTGATCCTAACATTATCAAACTTAGCTTCCTATCAATTCGTTGTTAAACAAAGAAATAAAACTTACTTGTTTTTTGCTATACTTTCATTTTTTAAGATGGTATTAGAGGGATGGAGGGATGGAGAGATCTAGAGTTGAGGTAGAGATGCTCTTCAATGATCAAGGTTTGCTTCTACTACATATTTAGAAAAAGACAAGGATGAAGATAGGTTGTTATCTTGGATAATCAGCATCTCCAAAGATTGGAGGCTTTTAATATTTCTTCAATCTCTACCACACTGCGATACCCAAGAATGACCTTGATAGATCCAGTAGCTGCTCATATTAAGGTTTTGACCAGCTTAGGCTATGAGGGCTTCGAGTCATCATCTCCAAGCAGCATTGATAGCCTCTCGTTCATACCTTTGCAGGCTGCCACCGATTCAACAAATGGAAATGACAGAAGAAGGAATTCAGAATTGGATTTGAACATTTTCGGCTCGTCCGCACCAAATGAGAAAATACAGAGGAGAGTTTGAATGCTCGTTCATAATTCACATTAACATCTGTAGGTGATCGCTCATTGATATCGACGAAAGCCCATTTATTGGAACTCTTCCGATATCGATTAAGTGTCGTGATGGATTTCCACGCTTCTTCTTACAAACGAGGAGGCGCGTGCAAAAAAAAAAACCTAGTTCATTTCTAGGTGGCGTAATTCGGGTCGAATTTCAATTAGAAATAACCCACAACAAATAACAATATTAAAAACACTAATCTCCAGCAACAATTCTTCAATTATGGATTCTTCGAGTCCATTTTTTGTCTATCATTCAGATCAACACGGTCACTTGCTCATTCTAACGAAACTAAATGGATCTAATTATCCATCATGGAGTAAATCCATGATTCATGCCCTTACAGCCAAAAATAAAATTGGCTTCATTGATGGGTCTATTAAATCACCTTCCGAGACAGAGCATCCAACAGAATATGCTCTTTGGAATCAATGCAACAACATGATTTTATCATGGTTTACCCACTCAGTGGAACCTGATCTAGCTAAAGGGGTCATTCATGCCAAAATAGCATGCCAAGTATGGGAAGATTTCAAAGATCAATTTTCACAAAAAATGTACCAGCAATTTATCAAATTCAAAAATCACTAGCCTCTCTCTCACAAGGCACAATGAAAATCTCAGCCTATTTCATAAAACTCAAAAATCTTTGGGATGAGTTAAATACATATCAATCTATTCCCACTTACAACCAAATGAAGGCACAAATCGAACAAAGAGAAGATGATCAGATGATGCAATTTCTCATGGGTCTTAATGACACTTATAAATAGTGTTCGTGGCAACATTCTCATGATAACTCCAGTGTCTAATATTTGTCAGGCCTATTCCCTCATCATTTAAGAAAAAATGCAATGAAAAGTGACATTAGAAATAACTGAAAATTTTTCTATTGCTGCTATAATTCAAAATAATTCAAATTACTACTCGAAATCAAAAGGCAAGCATTGTGAACAGTGTAAAAGAGGTCACACCATTGAAAATTGGCGTACTTTAATGTAAATATTGTGATAAAAATGGGCATACCGAGGATAGATGCATATACAAAGATGACACATGGACACCCAATATCACAAGTAATCGATAAGGTCAATCACAATAACATTGAGGATTTCGAAGAAATTCCTTCCCTACTACTAATGTAACAGAATTCACTCAATTCACACATAAGGCTAACAAAACAGGCTAAACTTCTGACCTGATTAATATCTTGCAAGGATTCTCTACAGAGCAACTTCAAAAACTTTCTCGTGCCCTATCATTAACAAACACAAACCATAATTTAAATACCTATGCAAATGCAACATGTTTGTCTCTTTTTTTTATGCTTCAATTAATTCTGTATTCACTAAGCCATAGATTTTGGATAGTTGTGCCACCAATCATATCACCTCTAATACAAATTTTTTTACTAAAACACAATCATCATCAATACCTATCATTAATTTACCAACTGGATCTACATCCCCAATCACATCAACTGGCACTGTATCTCTCAATTCTGAGATTACTTTAAATGATGTTTTATGTATTCCTAGTTTTTGCTCAAATCTGATTTCCATAAGCAAAATTACCACTACTTTAAATTGTTGTGCCATTTTTTTCTCACCTTTTGTGCCCTACAGGACATGGCTACGAGGAAGATGATTGGCTCAAGTAACCAACATGATGGTCTATATTACATGTCTCCATTGCAAAAAATATCAATCAGTCATCAAGTTTCACACCCTTCCAATCTATGACATATGCATCTTGGACATCCATCACCATTTCACCTTAAGTTAGCTTCTTCGTTGTTATCTTCAAATAATATTTCTTATGACGATACTTGTATTGTTTGTCCCATGGAAAAACAAACAAGACTTTCTTTCCAACTAAGTTCCATATCAACTCATGCTCAATTTGATTTATTACATTGTGATATCTAGGGTCCTCACAAAGTACACACACACTCAAAGAAATGATTTTTCCTTACCATCATAGATGACTTTATAAGATGCACATGGATATTTTTTATGCAACATAAATCTGAGACACAAAACATTTTGAAATCTTTCATTGATTTTATTTATACTCAATTTCATGGATATGTCAAAGCAGTCAGAGTAGACAATGGTTTTGAATTCTTGTCTATGAAAAAATTTTTTAGGTTTCATGGCATTTAATATCAAAACATGTGTTTACACTCCACAACAAAATGGAGTTTTCAAAAGGAAGCATCGTCACATTCTCACTATAGCACGAGCACTACTTTTTTAATCTCATTTACCTTTGCACCCTTGGGGAGAGTGTGTTTTAACTGCTATTTATCTCATTAACTAGTTACCATTCCCATTGTTTTCAAATAAAATACCTTTCAAAATTTTATATCATTGACCACCATCTCTTGATCACTTAAAAGTTGTTGGTTGTCTATACTACACCACCATTGTACACTCAATTCATTAATTCAAATCACGTGTCAAAAAATACATCTTCATTGGATATACAACCGGGCATAAAGGATATAAACTATACGACATGAAAACTGAGAAATTTTTTGTCAGCCGTGATGTCAAGTTCCATGAAACCATTTTTCCTTTTTCATCCACCTCAAAAAATTCCAATTTTGTAATACCCAATTTCCTTTTTGAAACAGAACTCAGTCTATCATACCACCAGTTCCTTCTAGCACTCTTTCTCACCAATCTGAGCAAACAAAAATAACAAATACACATGAACTCATCTCTCCCATACATATGCAAACTACTCAGCACTTTCAGACATGTTAGACATTCCTTCTGAACCTATTCCCCCTCCAAGATAGTCAACACAACCCAAGCAACATCCAACATGACATAGATACTTTCTGATGTCCTCTCAAGCTAATCAATTTACCTCAACATCAAATTTTAAAATAAGTACTCGATATCCACTCTCACATTTCCTTTCCTACTCACATTTATCTTCCTCTCATTCTACATTTTTAGCTACCATCACAAAACACATTGAGCCCAAAACTTATTCTCAAGCTATCTTTGATCCACATTGGTGACAAGCTATGCATATAGAATTAGAAGCATTACAACTCAGCAACACATGGAGCCTAGTCCCTAAGCCTATCGGTCATAAACCGATTGGTTGTAAATGGGTTTACAAAATAAAATACCGATTTGATGGCACCATTGCGCGACACAAGGCTCGCCTCATTGCTAAGAGATACAATCAAATTGCAGGCATTGACTATCATGAAACATTTTCATCAATAGCTAAACTTACAACACTTTGATGTCTTCTTACTATTGCTTCTACACACCATTAAATCAAATACAATCATATATAAAATATAATTTTTATTCATTTCTAATTGAGATATTTGTATTTTTTGCACTTAATATAAAGCTAAAACAACTTTTTTGGATTTCAAAATATAAAATAATTGTTTTAGTGCATTTCAATTTTCAAATTTGTCTTATTTTGGATCCATTAGGGCATTAGTCAATTTGATATTAAATATTTAAATATGTATTTATGTTTTTTCATATATTTATATATGCTTATGTTTATATATATATATGTATGTATCTATGTATGTATGTATATGTATAAATATTTTTAATAGCAATTCGATTTGATGCATTTACTTGGATTGTTACAGGTAGTTTTGTAATGTAAGTCTAAGGATTTGAATCCTATGATCATTATTAGGTATTTGTCATGTCATCTAGTGTTATGGTAGAGTAAAATAGAGTTTCTGATTTTAAGTGCACTAAAATATAATTATTTTATATTTTGGTTTATTTTTTTAATTAAAATAATATTTTTTTTAATTGTCTTTGTTGCTACAAAATACAAGTCTTCTTTTTAATTTGTCATTTTTCTACACTATTTTTGAGCATTTAATATTCGAATGATATCAGAGGGGTTTTTTTATAATTTGGTTTTTTGTTTGATCTTATTTATTTTTTAATCATCATAGCTTTTTAAAGGGATGATTCATTTCAATATGTTGGTGTTAGATTGAATAAAAAAATCATTTCTAATTAAAGGGACGATTCATTTCAATATGAAATTTTCTTAAGGAAAAATTGTGAGGATATGATACTAGAATTAATGAGAAACCTAATTATAGATGAACATATGGGAAGCAAACAATGAAAAACAATATTAGTAGGAAATTGATATATGTGCTCTCACCAAATAAATATGAATATTAAATAGTTTATTCCTCAATGACAAATATTTGAGATTAATTGGCTCTTATAGAATCTAATAAATTAATTGACATGTTATGCTTATATTGTTTGTGGAGAGAAGCAACAATTAGTATAGTTCTTGACGACACTTATTCGTCATTTTCAATGATTTGGAAGTTCAATTTTGCACATATTTCGATGCTTGTCTATTGATTTAGTTGTTAGCGAGTTATTGGAAAGATATATATATATATATATATATATATATATATATATATATATATATATATATATATATAAGTCCCATTCTGAATTAGCATGAATATTAAATAGTTTTATTCCTCAATGACAAATATTTAAGATTAATTGGCTCATATAGAATCGAATAAATTGAATGACATGTAATTCCTATATTACTTGTGGAGAGAAGCAACAATTAGTATAGTTCTTAATGACTCTTCATATTAATTTTCAATGACTTGTAAGTTCGAATTTGCACATATTTCTATGCTTGTTTGTTGATTTAGTTGTTAGGGAGCTATTGGAAAAAGAAATATATATACCTAAGTCCCATTTTGAAATAACAATTATTTTTGCTTTGAATTTTTCAGTGTTGGCAATACATTCTAAACCATCTTTCAATAATCATAATATGATTTACACAAAAGTTTCTTTTGGTGAGATTAAATTTTTGTAAGCAAAAAAGTTATTGGAAGGCACAATGTCCTAAGTTGAGAAAGTAGAATTAATTGCAACAACTTCAAGTTTGAAAGTTTGGCAACTAGATAGTCTAATACTAATAGACCATCTTTGGGACTACCACCATTTAATATTGTAGTAGTCACCCATTGGGTTCTTTCATCAATTCTAAAACTCTAGTTGAGTTTCATAAAATTTACCCCAAACATCTACAAGTAATGTCTATCTCTCCTTTTATAAGTCAGTTAGTTCACAATCCTCCATGTATGCCATGCATCTTAGATTTTGGTGTTCTCATCTTATGTCTCTAGATTATTATTATTTAGTATCTACGTCTCCTTTATTTTTTTATACTATTATTACTATTGATGGCATTTCTATGCTTTCAATGGGTATTGGTTGTGTTATTATTTTGAATCAATCTTTTTCTAATTTTTATCATATTTTAAAACTTAAATTGAATCTTGTTTCAGTTGGTTAGTTGTGTGATTCTGTCAATTTAGTCACATTTTCTTGTAATATGCAAGATTTGTAGTCTCAGAAGCCAGACTAAGGCATACATGGTTTTACATTCTCTTGTAAAAATCAACACTCTACTATTATCAAATATTTCAAGTGTGATATGCGTAAATAATATATTTTTAATAAATTTCTTAAGTTTTTTGTCTCAGAATAAATAATTTATCAAACCTTGTATACAAATACTCCTAAATAAAATGATATTGCCGAATGAAAATATAGATATATTATTAAAATTGCTCAATCTCTTTTATTGTCTACTTGTGTTCCTCTTCCTAGTGAGCTTTGGAGTGAAGTTATATTATTATCACTTTGCTTAATACAATGTCTTCCTTTCATGTTTTAAGCATTTTTTTTTCGAAAAATTATATTGGTACATCCTATATTATTCTTACTTGATAGTTTTTGATTGTATTTTTCATTCTTCATCTTAATGTAGAATGCAACAAGTTGTCTCCATAATATGCTTTTTGTATCATCATTAGTAGTAATGGTGATGGTCAAAAATAGTAATTGTGTTTTGATCTAGTTGCTTAGAAACCTTATGTATCTCATCATGTTGGCTTTCTTGAATATATGCTTGTTTTTTTATTTGATCTGCCACTCATGACATGACTAGATATAATCTTATTCATATTTATTCATTTTTCTATGAGTTTGATAGGTTGTCTACTTGTGGTGTTTGTTCTAATAATATTGTAGGTATTGAGTATTGACACTTTGGTCTCTAGAATACCTGAACTTCCCTTTCACTTGTGGTCCCTTAAGATTTATATGAGATTGTAGATCCACCTCTACATTGATCCATATGCATATGTAAATCCACAAAATTATCAAAATTTGCTTACTCATGTGAATCCTAATCTATTTTACTTCTTTTTTTTGTTTCTATTAATTATTTCTCTAAACCTCCTTATAAAAAGGTCATTCTCGATACACATTGGCAGAAAGCTATGAATGAGGGACCTTATGCTTTGCATAAGAAAAATATTTGGTATTTAGTTCCTCTACCTCTTGGTAAAAGTGTTAATAGTTATCACTTGTTCCACCACTTATATTTCATGTTATTGTATCTACTACAAAATAAATTGTCTGGTTATATTTCTTACTTGTAGGCATGGGAGTTTCTTTCTCATACTACTCTTATATATTATGATAATAAAAGTAATATTCAAATTGTTCACAATTCAACATTTAATGAATGAACCAAGCATATTACAATTAAATATCACCTTATATGTTATTATCGCAAGCATCACACCAATACATTGCCTTTTATTTCTTATTCCTTGTAGCTCCTTACATATTTCTTTACCAAGTCATATTCTTTTTTTATTTTCATTTTCTAGTTGACAAATTTTTGATGCTTTTAGTAACTGCATCATGAGTTTGAGGAGGATATTAATTAACAATAAACATAGATGTGCGTGCACACACGCAAGCGCACACACAGGGTTATATGTTAAACATGTACTTGGTCTTTGAAGACCTAGTCATTAGGGTGGTTTGTCTTTTGAAAATCTTGTCTTTAGGAATTTGAATTACTCCACGTGTAAAATAAAGTAGACATGGTTATGTGTGAACTATAAAAGCAAATGCTTGAATTATAACTGAAATAGAAAAATGTGATCCACTTTTAATTTATGATATTCTTCTTCTATCAACCTTTTTGAGTATTTAATTTTCAAAAGGGTAACGCATCATTTATTTTTATTTTATTTTACTCTTTTGTCATTTTGTACTATATGTATTAAATGTATCTATAAATTGTACTCAGTGTGGTTGGCTATTGTTTTTTTCAACAATAATTATTCCTCTTAAGGTAGAAGAATTGAAAAAAAAATATCCGTTCATTTCTTAACATTTGGTATCAAAGCAAAGATCCAATAGCCAAATCCTATCTCTCTTTTTCTTCCAAATTTTTATCTTCTCATCTTCTCAATTTCTATGGAATAGTGAAAATATTTTCTCATAGAAGGGATATTTGTTCTTATAGATATGAGAAATAAACATGTGTATCCTATAGGTCTTAACCTCAATTTACAAGATCTATTAGATCCATGCTAGATCTTAAACTTATTTAAGTCACTAACTTATCCGTGACTTAGATCCACAAAATTTTTAATTTAAGTCATATCTAGATATTTAGTTATTTATTCAATGTCTTCAATAAATACTTTCACTTCCAATCTAGCCTCCCTCTCAATTATATCATTCAAAAAAGACAAATAATGATTTTTGGAGTCAGGAGTCTAAATCTAAAGATACCATATATGTCAGAAGATGTGTGGTGACTAGACAAAATAGGGTTTATAGAACCAAAAAATATCTCAACTCTAGATGAAAAAGAAAATATCTCAAATAAGAGAGATAATGAAATTGGATGCAAAGGTTCTATTGTTCATGCAACAACGGAGTAAACAAAACCATTTTTCACAAAATAATGAGATCAAATAAAGTAAAGGAGGAATGAGAATTATTATAAAAAGTGTTTTAAGAAAATAAGAGAGCTTGAATAATAAAGATCCAATCCCTCAAAAAAATCATGAGAAACTACAAATTAGGGAGTGAATTACTTAGTATATTATCTATAAAATTTATTGAAATTATTGCAATTTTGTTATATTACCAAAATTTATTATTTGTGATATGTTCTCAAAATCTCATTGGGTGATTATTTCTATCCAATGAAATTTTAATTATAAGTAAATGGACTATACAAGTAGTAAATATTGACGTAAGTATAGATATTAATCTTATATGAGTTATGTAGGTAGTTTGACCAAATAACAATGAACAGACTACTACTTGAATTAAGTAGATAGACTTGGGTTTTGGAAAGATACTTAGACTTTAGGATTAGCTTACTTCATTGTGTATAATGAGATTCCTTTAGTATTTTAATAATATTATGCTCGATTATCAAATGAAGGGTAGATTGATGTGAAATCTCAAGTGCCTCCTTAGTATACAATGTGGTTGTCATTCTTGGAATATCACTACCAAGGATGGTCCCTTCATAGTTATACCTTTGATATTTAACCACCAAAGTCACAATTGTTCCATTCACAAGTCATTAAGAAGAAAAAAAGGTGATTATGATGAAGAAAAAGAATAAGAATATGAATAATAAAAAGAAGAAGATAATGAAAAAGAAGAAGATGATACTAAAGAAAAAGAAGAAGAATAAGATGAAGATGATGAAGAAAAAGATGAAAAAGAAGGTGAAGAGGAAGATGATGATGATGATGATGATGAAGTACAAAGGTATGAAGAAGAAGATGATGAACAAATAGAAGAAGAAGAAGATGATGATGATGATGATGATGGTGATGAAGAAGAAGATGAAAAAGAAGAAAGTAATGAAGAAGAAGAAGAAGAAAAATATGATGATGATAATAATGATGATGATAAAGAAGAAGATGATGATGAATAAAAAGATGAAGATGAAAAAAATGATGAATAATAAAAAGAACATGAAGATGAAGAAGAAGAAAAAAATGATGAAGATGATGAATAAGAAGATGTAAATGATATGCTAATAAATATATCTACATTTTCTATTTTATAAGTATTATACTCATATCAATTAATATATGACTTCCCTTTAATCTCACATATGGAACTCATATAAGAAAAAATGACTCATAAGTTTCCACCACTATACAAAATACCTCCACATACTTGTGTCCCATGACTTACCTATCATCATTCATCATGGTGAACACATGACTCACCCACTATAATGAAACATCTAGGTTAGATGTTCAACATAATCTCTATTTTATTTAAAGGTTAATTCTTCTAGAATATATATATATATAATTGATTAGTTATATATATATATTTGTACTTTTAGCTTTATAATAACCATAATTATAATAATTAAACTTACCGTAATCATGGATTTTAATATATAGATTTATCACATTCTATCAATTAGAAGGGCCTTTATTTCTTATTTACCATACCACGTAGGTATTTCTTGTGACATACTTATCACCATATGTCATGATCAATATGCATAAACCTAGGATATAGTAAAAACTATAAATCTCATTTAAAAATAGCATTCACATTAATCAACATTCAAATATTTAGTTTAACATTGAGAAGGATTCATGTGAGATGTTTCATGTTGTATCTCATGACATTGAAGATTTTCAATGATAGCCCTCATGAGGATCTAAGTTTCAAAACCCAATCCCAATTAATTCTTGCTTGCATTTGCTTTAGATTTGCTCCTAGGTAGGAGTTGGAAGTTATGCAACCTAGGATTTGTATGCTTTTGGCTCGAAATCTAATTTCTCTTTTCCTCTTTTTCTTCAAAAAACTCAGGGTATTCCTTTTATACTTTGGGGTTATATGTGAATCTTTAAGCTAAAAGTCATGGGCGAGATTGGGATCACTACTTTATCATCTTTTGGAATCTTCTTAAGTACAAAAGTTATGGTAACAAAGGAATGTCATGATTAAATTAACTCCCCCTCTTTAACACAACATCATGGGAGCATAAATACAATAACTGAGAAAATTATTCTCTATAATACAAAGTCATGGTGGAAAGAGGTGTGGTGACTAAAAATCATTTGGTATTATGTGATTTTGGCTCTATATTGATTAAGTTATTGTGCTGAAAAATACTATGACTTCTTGTATGAGGGGGGTACTTAGCTTTTGTGACATAAAAAAAAAAGTTGTGACCATCATTATATTTTAAAGATATTATTGACATAACTACGAGAAATTATCACAATTACAAAGATAGAGTTGTAGAGTGAAAATATTATGATAACTCAGTAGTAGATTTATTACTTATAAAGATTGCTAAGACTTGTTATATATAGTAACGATGAAGAAAGACTATCACAACTTCTCAGTAGGCTTGAAAATATTATAACCAAGTTGTGACATGGGAAATATCACAACTTTTTATTATTTTTCAGCACTCCAAGTCATCACTCTACCATGTTTATGAATTTCACATAAAATACATCTAATTTTACTTTTATTCATCTAATTTCATCAAAATCACAATTTAGTAAAATCTATTGATTCTAAAGGCCAAATTAGTATAAACACATTAAAAAATTTCATGTTAAATAACCCAAAAAAATCAGTACATAAAGTGCCTAATAATTTCTAATCAACTAATGTTGAATAGAGAAGTTCCAAAAAGAGTGGTAAAAAATTACTCATCAACAATATTGTGAACTATGATCTATTAGAAACAGTGATTAAAGAAAGAAAGGATCTTTCTCAACTTAGCCTACAAGAGCTTCTAAACCCATTGAAGTCTTTTAAACAAAGATCACTAGGGCATGAAAAAAATTCAATGTAACCTTATCAGTGATCAAGGCTCATGAAGACATGAAGCAAAACAACTAAATATCTATAAAGAATTTTAATCAAGAGAGTCAAAGAGGTAGAAGTTGTGGAAGAAGCAGTGGAAACCAAAATGTAACCATTATTGAGTGTTATTTTTCTTACATTTGTAATATATATAAATAGAACAATCACTCTAACAAAGATTATTAGTATAAGAAAAAATCAAGTGTTATATTGTAAAAGGTTTGGGAACTTATCTAAATATTGTATACAGGTAAGATTTCAACCATCTATTCTACATCTCAAATCTATTATACATCTCAAATTCTTCTAATAATCAGCCATCCATTGTCTGGTTTAAAAACTATGGATGCTCGCATGTCTATAAATAGAAGATTATTTGTGAACTCACAATCTTATGTAAGTTCACAAGTAAAGATGTAGAATGAGAATCTTATAGCTCTAGATGAAAATGGCAAAGTCAAAGTACCCACACCAAGTAGAGAGAAATTTATTGATGATGTATTACTGATTTGAGATTTGATCAACATCTACTAAGTGAGAGAAAATTAATGCAAAAAAGGTATAAGTTAGTTTTTGAATAAATCAATGTATCATATTTGATGAAGAATCCAAAAGCATTATGTTGAAGGTAGAGATGTCAAAAAGTAAAAGTTTTTCTCTCTACCTCAATTGTAACATTAACTATGCTTTAAAAATGCACACAATACAATTATCAAACCTTTAGAATAGAAGAATTGGGCACTTGAACTATAGAAGCTCAAAGCTCCTCAATCAGAAAATATGGTAACTAAACTACCTTTTATAATAAAAACATCAACATCTATATATGACAAATGTACAATGGCAAAATAGTCCAAACAACCCTTTCCAAGAGGAGTTGCTTGAAGATTATCCCTAGTTTTTGACTTGGTCCATACAAATAATGTTGGACCAATGTCAGCTCATTCTCTTGCAAATAATAATTATTTTAGATTGTTCTTAAATGATCATATACAAATGATGTCAATATACTTTGTATAATTCAAATCAAAAAATTTAATGCATTTTTAAAGTTCTAGAATTGGTTGAGAGACAATCTAGAAAGGTTATTAAGATTATCAAGAGGTGATAGAGAATTAAAGTTCCTCTTAAAGAGCATTTTGAGTATTGTGAAAGTAAAAGAATACAAAGATAACTATCAACCCCTTACACACCATAGTGGAATGGAGTAGTTTATAGGAAAAAAAGAGTTGTGGTGGAAATGACTAAAGTAATGATGATTAAAAAGAATTTATCCAAGTACTTTTGTTAAGAGGTAGTAAACATTGATATTTACCTCAGCTTCGAAGGGCCTTTGGACTCTTTCAAGCAAGAATCATGGAATACTAGCTACAAGCATCCAATAGGTGGTACATCAAGTTTGTATGTGACTTAGCCAATATGTTTAATGAGAAAGAATGACCCAGGGTTAGTGGTGACTAAGCTTGGTGTAGCTAGCTAGGCACAAGGATATTCTCAATAAGGTTATAACTTCACAAGTACCAACTAGCCTTCAAGAAAATAATGATTAGAGTGATGGTGATTTGCCAAAAAATTCACTCCTTTTTGGGTCCTACTAGTTTAAATTTCAACTATGAGAGTATATGTCCATTACTTTGTGGATGGTATTCACTACTCATGACCAAGGTATTCCCATGAAGGTGAAACAACTCAGACAACCATTTTGAAAGAAAGTTCGAGTCTTGATCAAATACAATGCTCCTAAGCTTCCCATGGAGACGCACTATCTTTTTTGACAAATACCTGAACCATAGATTGGCTTGTAAAACTAGATCCACAACAACCATTACTGCTAATTTACCTTGTGTTAAAATTTAGCTTATATTTCTAAAACGAGAATAAGAGTTCGCTATCATAACTTTGGGAAATGAAATCATGAGATGAATAAGTCATAACATTGTTTATATTATTGTAAAAGATAGTCAAAAGAAGTTGAGTCATGATCTTGTTATTTGGTGTTGCGACATGAATAAAGTCATGATATTATTCTTTGTTATCATGACATATTTTGACTTGGAATGAAGTTACAAAATGATTAATTTGCTCCCTATTTTGTGAGGTGTTGCAATATAAATGAAGTTTCAACAGGTTACGTATTTTCATGACTTAGAACCTTAGTGAGAGTTTTTTATTTCTTCTATGAGATATCTCATGGGGTGTGTCTATGCATGCTTCTTCAATGAGAGCTTTATTTGTGGTTATTTGTCCTTCTCATAAATCTAAAATCCCAACCATCATCATGACTCCTAATATCAGAGGTAGATTGTTTCTAGTACTATCGAGAAATTCTGACATCACGTATCATAGATCATCCCCAATAAGTATGAATTTTAAAATTTGGTATTGGAAGATTATGATCACCATGATTACTAACACCTTTGCTTGAAGGATATCATGTTATGAAGCTATGAGAGATATCTTCCCAAATGTGATCAGGTAAGGGAAGGTTTTCATAAGAGATGAAAGGCTCCATGGTAAAATTTTTAGTTTGTTGGAAAACTAAGAAACACTCAACATATTGTTTCAGATCAAGATGCAAGTCTGGCCAAAACACATTTTTAGCCAATCACTTAAAGGTTCTTAGTATTCTTGCTTCCCTACCAACTATTGTATCTTGAAATTCTATCAAGAGTGATTGATGCAAAGGCCCAATGAAAATAAACAACTCGTCACAATATAAAATGATCATCTCAAACTGAATAAGCAACTATTGTAGGATCATTTTTGTTGGCAACTTCAATCAGAGATATAGTCGTGGTATTCATAAGAAGTGCATCACAAAGTTGGAAAAGTTGATAAATTACATCAGTGATTTTGTTGCCAAACAAAGGATTATCGAATTGTTGAGATAAGACATCAAAAATAGTATTATCTCGACCATATCTATAAACAATAAAAAAATTAAACCCAAGAAGTTTAATGATTCATTTCTATTTCTCTGTAAAGGCAACTCGGGCATTGCTTATGGTATGGCTCGTGTTGTGCTGGGCCAGGTGGAACCGAGCCATGTGCCAGGCAAGGCACGACCCGGGTGCATGGCGCATACGCATGGTTTGGCAGCATGGGTACCGACCATGCCCGCCCCGCTTGTCCTGTTCCCCTGTCCCTAGACCTGGGACCAGGTATTGGGCATGATCCAATCAGATCACTCCCTTCTACCTATTACAGTGATATTAA
This sequence comes from Sapria himalayana, assembly GCA_029783825.1. Lineage (NCBI taxonomy): Eukaryota > Viridiplantae > Streptophyta > Magnoliopsida > Malpighiales > Rafflesiaceae > Sapria > Sapria himalayana. The sequence continues at coordinate 742,551 of JAREIK010000295.1, read as the reverse complement.
AAAAAATGCTATTAGACTCCAAGTGAGACTCGGCCCAAACTGGCATGACTCGGTCCGAATCTACTCAGAGTTGGGCCAACAAGCCATGCCAGACTAATCATACTCAAGTTGTAATGTGCTAGGCATGGCACAGTGGCCCATTTGGGCCACAAAAAAAGGTCGTGCCAGCATGATACGACCCATTTGACACCTCAATTTCTCGGGGGTTTGAATAACATGATCGTTGAGTCCCTTGAGACTCATGATTGTTAGTTTTGATAATAAATAGTCTATCTAACAAATATTGACACCGATACTACATTTCTTGAGTAATGGCAATTATTTCATGACAATAAGTTTAAGTGTTTTTAGCTAAATATGATAAAGGATGTGGTGGGGGGCTAAAGAATAGTTGAAGCATAGTTTTAGTTAGACTTAGACGTGGAAGTTCTAGCTGCAAACTTGGCCTCATGCAAATGGGCAAGATACAGTGCCTAAAGCTAACACCTTTGAATGGAGACTAACAACCTTCTACTATTGTTGTCTGACATAACTTGACTAAGCACCTTATAGATCATCAAATTTTCTGATGAACTAACTCAGAGTTCCATAGCCTTTAGAAATTCGAACCAAGAGTGAAGCTAGCCATTGTTGGATGCCCATTAGAGCAATTGTAAGGCTTTATCCTCCATGTGAAATATTGCTATCAACAAACATTGACCATCTATGCTAGGATAAATTGAAAATATTGTGAAGCATGAAACAACCAACCTCTTGCATTTTTTTCCTCAAAAGAATGCAAAGTGGCATCGATTGTCTCTCGTCTAACACTCTTTTAATGGAATTATCGGATGGAAGATACCATGGTAATTGAAATGGAATTTTCGGATGGAAGGAAGGTGGTGGCGACAACATAGATGGAAAGCGGAAAAGGGAGGGCCAGAGGAACTATGAACCATGATCAGAGGTGGAGCCAATACATGTGGTGGCAGAGTGAAGTCCAACTATCCTTTAATGCCATTAGCTAGAGAAAAATTTCTCTCATCATATTTTGTTGTAGATCCAAACAAGATTGAAATTCTTCTTGTTTGTCTTCAAAAGAGGAAGTAGTCTCACCGACCTTTTTCATTTGATCACATGACACCTTCAATCGGGCACCATCAGCCATGACTATTGGTTAATGAGAGCACCAAATATTATAATCAAAATAGATGACTCAATACAATTCTTACCACAAGATCCCAACACAAATCAATGAATCAAAACTACAAAAAATCAAATGAAATTCCTATTTAAATTGGTATTAAATCTAGTCTTGTAATGATAACATCAATAAAAGATATAAGGGTTTCAAAAATTAAAATATCTCCAATACAGTCAAGGAAAGAAAGAAAAGAAAAAGAAAATAGAGAAATAAAGAAAAAAGACATCTTCTTCTTCTCCTAACCTCTTGTCTTATGGAGATACAAATTGCTCAAGACAAGTTTCCCTTTAGCCCTTTTACCTTAGCCCAAATTTTATCCAATATCATGATATTTTTTATCTTTCTGATATGTTTCCTCCCATAATTCATCATCCATGACAAAGACCCTCTCCAAGCCCACAGTCACAACATAGTCCTCGTAGTAATTGGAGCAATATTTGCTTTCATAATTCTAGTATTGTCCATCAGTAAGGAATTTTCAAATGAAAGCTTTCCAATTGATCACAAAGTATCAATTATGAGGTATTTAATTTTTTTGTTATAAACCTGACTAAAGTTTCCATTTTATCTATGAGGACATAAATAATATGTACTTGTGAACATGATATTTTACATTTATAAACATAAAAATGTATAAATGTAAATGTTTTTACTAATGTTTGTCTTAATAATCATTTTTACTTGTATTTTTTATATCTATAAGCTTTTACAAATGTCATTACGTTTCTTTTATGTTTATAATGATAAATATATATAAACATAAACATTTTTACCAACATATATGCTTAAATATTTTTTACATTTATGTGGTAGTAGATATTAAAATCATGAAGAAATGGAAGAAACTCATGTAAAAATCTTCTAAAATATTGAAAATTTGTGCATCCAACAAGAGATAAAAATGAAGCCTCACTAGACAAAAAAACCACATGCAAATGAGATTATTCCTTATGCAAAAATGCATTTTTCATGTATCATACATGAAAATACATGAATGATGTGCTTTAAAGAAGAAATCCAAAGGTCACATTCTCACTGACTTGAAAAGAAACTTGTTAGTTCAAAATCAAGGATTGCAAAAGTTGTAACACATGTATCAAATATGAGAAAAAGTTATTTGAGCAACATAATCTGGGAACATCTACCATATAACACAAATTTCAATACTAGAAAGAGAATGCATGAAGATAAATTGATGAAAGAGGTTCATGATATAAATTGAGTTTTCTCAAGGAATTCAATGCAAACAAGTAGATGACTAGTGATTCTTCATTTATGGAAACCCTACCTTTAACACTTTTAAATAAGATAAATGTATGATAATACATAATAAATATCTTAAAAAATTAGTTTTATGTAGTAACTAATAAATCCATTCTTCAATTGTCCCCTTCTCAAGTAAAAAAATGAAACACTATGAAAGAGATACAATGATTCAAACAACTTATTATCTCTTGTTTTCCCTCATTTCACAGGTTATAACTCCAACTTTCAATTTACCAAATCATACTAAGTGAAAGTAGTCTTTCATGTTGCGTTTAACTATAAAGAAATGATTGCAAATGACCAACTTATAAGCTATTTTCTTTTGAATTAAATCTAAATATAGTGAAACTTAAAATAAATATTGGTGGTTAGGTAACTATGTAATAGTTTCTCTAAGCATGTCATTCTGATAGAAACAATATCACTTATAAGATGAATTAGATGGAGGATGTGATACATTTAAATATGCTCAAACTAGACAAATCATGTCTTGAATGTTATTTTTTTGTTAATATTATTGAGATGCTTTTATTTATTAGTGTTTTTTCAATCCTTGAATTAGACTACTCAATCATGTATTGGCATTCTTTTTTGTATTACTTTGAGGTCTTCTTAATAATGCTTCATGAATAATGGTGCAATTGAAAAATATATTTAAAAAAAAAAATAAATAGAACAGTATCATATAATTTGAGTACTCCCACATTCTAAGTAAAAATTATATGAAAATAAAAAATTCAACTCAATATGTGTTCAAAAAAAATAATATGAATCAGCCTTTCTCACATTAATGAATAATGTTTCAGCAAACAATTTAAATAGAAAATTATCATATATTGCTTGGTTAATTCCACAATAAAGTATTCTAGTGCCCAACTTCAGTTTATATACCAATCAATTAAGAAAGTGCATGTTCATGAAAAGAAATTTCAAATTTTGGTATATGTTTCTTTGTATTTAAAATGTGTCAAATTATATCTATGTCAATCTCTATAAAATTATAGAGGATGATTAACTATGAAATATATGATCTTTTTAAATAATTAAGTTTTCAATAATTTTTATATATTTTTTAAAATTATTAATTAGGCTTTTATAAAAATTAGTTTATTCTTTATGTTTGTAGGATTAAATCAAAAATTTAGAAAATAATTTCAATCAGATGTATATAATTGATTAACATACATATTTTATTTTTTCTATGTATTTTTAATATTATTTTGTTTCGTTCTAGTATTTAGAACTAATTTAGCATCATATATAGAAAAATAATTTATATGACTTTGTGATATTTGATCAGATTATTAAAAATAAAATACCTTTTTACAGTATTCAAGAACTTTTTGGAATACATTTGTAAAAAATACTTTTTTGAAAAAAATGCAAGTTTTTTTTATTTCAACATGCTTTTGGGTGAGGCATGCCTTGCCTCATGTACATGCATATGGTTGTACAATAGATGATTTTTAAATTAACATGTAATACACTTGCCATAGTCTTCTTAAATTACAATGATAATAATAGTAATAATAATAATAATAATAATTAATTGATAGTAGAAATGAATATTTAAAGATAATGATTTTCATGAAATTGTCAAAAATAATTTAATGCTTGATGATTATGCATTAGCATTAAATAATATTATTAATTAATTTAAGTGGAAAAGGCTGAGTTTCATATTGCTTACATATGAATGGACAATTTTTTCAATCTCTATGTATTTTTGCTTAATGTGTAAAGTTCCATATGCATCAAGTTTCTATCTCATAGAAAATATCCTTAATTGTTTTGTAGGTGTGAAATCACTTTTTAAAGGTGTCTTAAGTTGATGTTTCTAAAACTTAGTTGTGGGATAAAATTAATATAATTTTTGAGTTCTATGTAGATGAATAGCCAAAGGCAAAGTTAATGAAGTATGTAGTCTCTATTATTTAATCTGAATATTGCATTTGTTGTTTTTTTGAGCAAAAACAAGAAAAAATCAAAAATGAATGTTGCATTCCCTCTTTAGAATTTGTGGTGATAATTAAATGTATCCATATATTGGAATTGTTGAAAATTGTTATAATTGAAAGATTCATTGATGAAGATAAATTTCTACATAATAGAAAGTCATATGTCTGGTGTTCAAATTATTAAATATTTTTGAGTATTTTAGTGATATTAGATGATACATAAGCATGGGAATAAAGCTTAAATTGATTTCACGACTTTAAAGGTTAATTTTGATGAACAATCATGAAATCTATATGTTTTCAAAGGCTTTTGGATACTTGGTATATTATAGATTACAGAGTAATTTTAATATCTATTCTTAGTTAAAACTCTACTTAATTAGTCATAAAAATCTTTATATGTATGACTATAGATTATCGAGCAGTTTTTGTATCCATTCTTAGCAAAAACTCTACTTAATTAGTCATGATAATCTTTATATGTCATGACTCTACCACCTCATTGGCACAATCTTTTAACTATGCAAAATATTTTTTGTAGTTGTGATGTTATCTTGGAGATAAAATCATACTTATCTCATAACAATTAATTGGATGTGATATTAATTTTATGCCATAATAACCAGGTACCTCACTAGTGCTAAAAGTCATGGTTATATGTGATTTTATCATTAACAAGGCATTGTAGCCTAAAGCCAAATGTTGACCTTTATACAAAGGCATGATTTTTGAGATACTAAAAGTGACACAAGCAAAAATACTCAAGCTAAAACCTTGGTAATTATCCAGTACAATAACTTTTAGTTACAAAATATTACAAAATGATATTTATTCGGGTACGACCATTCCCCATGGCCATGAATTTTATCCTCAAGAAAAAGCAAACCCATTATTTTTATGATCAAGGTAAGTGTTAGTGTATTAGATATTTAATTTACTAAATATTCAAAGATATATTACTAGTTGAGAATGGTGTGTATATAGAGAAATATGGTTGCTTTGTATTGATTTTATAATTTTTGGTATCTTGGATATCTTTCATGACTAGTTATGAAATCAATGAGCTATTACAAGTATTTTGCAAGGATAAGGAGTCTATAAATTCTTAGTAGTTTTGATATCAATTATTGACCAAAACTCTATCTAAATGTTCATCGAAAAATCTTGTATGCCACTACCCTACACTCTCATTAGCATAATCTTTAAATCATGCGATACTTTCTCACTAACTATGAAAATATCATGGAGCCTCTAGCATACCTAATTCATAAAATTTTAATGGTTACAATATTAATTTTCCATCAGGATAACTAAGTACCCTACTAGTGCTTATAAGGTCACAACTAATTTCATACGGCTGTAATTTTATCTTTTTTATGGCTTAGTACTCTCAAGTTAGAGATGAAGCTTTGTTATAAAGCCATGATTTTTGAGCTATTAATAAAAAGAACCTCAAATGCTTATTCCAAAGGTGTGTTGATTATTTAAAATAATGATTTTTGGGTCATTAAATATTATAGAGGATATTACTTGAGTATGACCAACCCTAAGACCATGGCTCTTTTCCTTGTAGGAAGACATAACTATGACTTATATTTGTAAGCTAAGTAAAAGCATCATGGCCACTTCATATCGCATGGTCATATAGGCATATACTTATCAAGATGTATGAATGACTAATGTGTGGGAGTCACATCATCACTAAGGAGGATGATGATATGTAATCCTCAAGATATGCATGATTGTGTAACTCACAAGGAAATGACTACCCTAATAAGTTCATTGCACTTGAATGCTTCCCACTGATAAACTTGAATGAAACATATATTAATTATGTGAGTATGATACTTATAAAACTAAAAGTTCAAATACTTACAAAGCATGTTAATCATTAGTCTTAAGACAATGGAGTGGAGGTTGGTTTAAAAAGTCTATATATGAAGCAACCATTAAGAGAAGTTAATGAAGTTAGCTAAAAGGTATAAGATTGTGAAAAACCTCTACACATGAATAATATGTTGTTTCATTGGTGATGTGCCGAGTGGATAGCTATAGTTGCTCATCATTAGAAATGACTCAATAGTGAAAACTACATTGTATACCAATAAGGCAATAGGTCATTTTCATAATATTCCAAACTTTGATATGTGTCTAGCATAAAATATATTGAATAAATTAAGATATCACATAAAATAGATAATTAGACCTTAGACCTAGGGTTGATTAAAATCTTAGTATCTCTTCAACTTAAAATAGGTTGTCTCTAGTTTGAAAACAAAACTACAGATATAATCTATGTAAGATCGATATCTAAACTTAAGTCTATTATATTATTTATATGACTCATGCACTTACGAATCTTAATTGATGGGACAAACTCATTAATAAGTCTTTAGAATTTTTGCTTAATTGATTTAGATACAATAACAAAGTCACAATAGTATATCATGACCTTTAGCTGCATTGCAGCCATGTGATATAAGATAAAGGTCAAGGCTAGCACCATGGCCATTTCAGTGCCATAATCATTTCACTGCCACGACCATTTAATACATAAGAAAGACCATTCTTTATGATGTAGTCATCCTTAGTGTCGTGGCTATATTATGCCAAAAGAGACCATTATTTGCATAGTGGCTATTCCAGTAATGTGACCATGTTATACAAATGAGAGGCCACTCCCAATACCATGGTCATTCCTAGAACCATGACCATATGGATGCACATGAAAGGTCATCCCCAATATTACAATCATTCCTAACACCATTGTGATATTATGAATGATAGAAACCAATGCTAAAGTCGCTACTATTCTTAGCACCATGAATTTAAATTACAAAGACAATAGGCCCATGTCATGGATACTTCCCAACACCATGACTTAGCATTATAAAAATAATGAGATACATTCCAAAGTCATGGCCACTTTTTAGAGTCATGGACCTGAGTTCAATAATAAAGACCAGATTCATGACATCATCTAAAAGTCATGACTTTCTACTAAAAAAATATTAAAATATTAGAGCATAAAATAGGAAAAAGAATGGATTCATAAAATATCTTTTACAAATCTTTTTCTCTATCACCAAGAAAAAGTCAAAGCATAACAATAAAATTTAGGGATAATTTTTACACTCCATATGGCATCCACAAGCAAGCAAGAGATGCAAGATATAAGATAAATCCTATAGTATGGGATGTGACTCTCAAACCTCCCCCTCTCTATGATATATATGAGAATAGAAACTAGAATAGTATGTGATTAGAGTTTTTGGCCTAGATTCTTGTGAGTGTTATCATGGGGCATACATGTTTCATAAGAATACTTCTTTTATATGTAGTGAATCTCTTCCTAATATCTAAATAAATTTAGGTATATGATTTGTATAATTTTACTTATGTGATGTATAAATGGTGTAGATATCAATAAATATGTGTGATTTATATTATTGAATAGAAATTGTGGATGTAATGATCAAATATAAATTAAATTAGGGATTTGACTATTAGTGGGTTTATACATTTTATAATGGTGGATTGTGATAGGTAAGCTATTAGACTCACTCACATATATAGTAGGATAGAAGTGATATCCATCCTGACCATGATACATGAGACAATCTTATACATTATAACTTGAAATTAGGATTTAATAATAATAATGAGATTGGTACTTACAAAGCTAAAAGTATAAATGATTTTACATGCTAATCTTTTGTATATGTCTTAGAAGAACTAGTTTTAGATTAGGGTAGACATTGCATTAATATTCTCCAAAAGATATAATTTTTAGTGTGTGAGCCAAATCATCATAGTAAAGGATGGTGATAGGTAATCCATTGGACATGCATGAATATATTATGTCTCATAAAGTGGTGAAAATGCTTTGAGTTACTTTCACTCACATGCTTCCTACTGGTGTAACTTGAGGAAAGTTTATTTTAATTAGGTAATTATAATGCTTATAAAGCTAAAAGTACAAATACTTATAAACTAATTAGTTCTTAGTCTTTATTACACATGAGCTAGAGAATAAAAATATATATACAAATCAACTATCAAGAGAAATTTGCAAGTTTCCTAAATGGTATGGGCTTGTAAAAGATTCTAGAGTATAATGATTTTTTTATCTCTGTGGTAAAGTACTAGGGAAACAATTATAAGGGGACCATCATTGGGATGAGCTCAATTATATGTTATTAGGTCAAAGGTTCATTACAAAATAACTCAACCTTCGTTATGTGTCAAAACCTAAAATAACTCAAACTCTTTGTGCATCAGATAAACCAAGTGGTCAAATCCTAATATCTAAGAATCATACCAAAATCACTAATTTTATTTTACTAAGATTGTGTTGTCTTAATATTGGTTGACTAAATTATTAATACAATTACTGTGGGATTGATTTATGGATGAGATTTTTTTTACAACTTATATAACCCATATTCTAACAAATCTTTATTGATGAGATAACCTCTCCAATGAGCTTTTGGGATATTATCTAACCAATAAAAAATTAGGTAGCATGACAAAGTCATAATATAATTTAAGTATCATTGTTAGGCATTATAAAATTGGTTTGTGAACATGAGTTGACATAATTTTACTTAAGAAAGAATACTTTTTTTAAGTATTTTAGATGATATTAATTTTGATTAATTTTTTTAGATCTAATAGCTAGTCTTGTTATTTTTTTGTAAAGTGGATTATCATGTTTTGTATTTTTCTTGTGTCTTTTCTTGTTTTTTACCCATCTTTTATGAGTAAAATTTTGAGATTTAGCTAACACCTCTATATCTAAAATTAAGAAAACTAGAAAAGAATTTTCCAAACAAAGAGCTAATAAAGAACATGTGGAAGGGAACAAGTAAAAATAGATGCCCCAAGGCAGTGATGACAAGTTGTCCAACAACAAATCTACCACCACACATTGAAAGATTATTGGTGGCCCATGATAAACAATACTTTTTTCAAGTATTTAGTTAGAACTAGTGGAAGCAAACTATGTTGAGTTGAGGATGAGTCTAATAGTAATGTTTTAGTAGCACTAGTATACAAGATCAACATCTGAAGATCCTAACAAACATGTCATAATATTTTTAAATCTATTCAATATGTTATAGATGATTAGAGTAAAACATGATACAATAGAATTATGTCTATTCCCACTCTTAATAAGGGATAAAGCTTAAAGTTGGTTCCAATACTTATCTCATACCTCAATTGAGACATGTGATAAACCCATGAGGGTTTTTCTTATTAAACTTTTCTTATCTCAATTTACTTATTAGTTATATAGTAAGATAAGCTAGTTTCTTCAAGATCAGTAGAATAATTTATATGACAATTAGTACTATTTTAAGGATTTATTGAGGAGGTACCCTCAACATGGGTTTAAGTTATACTTACATGCCCAAACTTTCTACAATATACTGAATTATATGATTAGGCATGGTTGATATAGTTGTTAGTGGTATAATTATGAATAAATCACTATAGAATACATATTACTTATTTTAGGAGCTTACAAAGAATAACTATTAAACTCCAATCAATCATTTCTCTCGGAGAAGACATGCTAGTGTATTAGAGTTTGATTGATTAATAGTAATTGAAGCAAAATGGAAGAAATCCTCATTTTTCATCCTTACAAAATGGTGAACTTTGATCCCATTTATCAAATAGTGGAAGTCATTGGAATGCAAAGAAAAAGGATATGTCTTTCGACCTACACATTATCATATAAATATGAAAAATCATGAAAACCTTTCATATGGAAGCTATGAGTTTGAACTACAAAATGTTGGGCAAACTCTAAAAAATTTTGGAATAATATGGTGAGCTATAATAATAAAGGAGGATCATGCCTAAATTATCAACAATCAAGAAGAGAAGAGAAATTAACTCTTGAAGAAAGCATGAATATCATAAATACAAAATTGAGAAAGAGAAATGAAAACCAAAGCACTCAAATGAAGAAGTTTGAAGTGAGATTGCATCACACAAGTTTGAAAATGAAGAATATAAAGAATCAAATTAGATAATTGGCATTATTGATGAAGACGAAAGAAGTTAATAAATTACAAAGTAATATGAAAGAAAATTTGAAGAAGTGATCATCTATATTACTTCGAAGTGAAAAAGTTAGAGGAGCAACATAGTGAGAAAATATATTCTTAAAATTTTAGAGCTAATAATACCATGACTTTCCAAAAATTCTTGGCTCCCACTGAGAATTTTCTAAAGACATGGCTCTCACCTTAAATATTTTCATAAATGAAGGCTATAATACTACGACACCTCACAAAGTTATAACTCTAATAGAAGTGCAAGCCCAACTCTCATAAAATATAAGATGAAAGTAAGAAAAGAAATTGATGAGTTAATAGAGGTTACATAAAACTATAGACATAAAGAAATGAACCAAAATGACGCTAAAGGTAAGATTCCGATAAATCTTCAATATCCACAAATATTTTAAGAAGTGTAAACTAGCTGCATACTTCGAGAACTTTCTTAACATATTCTTAAAAATAAAAGTGAATATATATTTTGTTGAAATATTAGCATAAATGCTGAACTATATGAAATTCTTATCAGATATCATTAGTAAGATGTTGATGGAGATGTACAGGACAATGAATATAAATGAGAAGTTTAGTACTATTATTTATAGAATACTTCCAAAGAAATTGAATGATCTTAGATATTTTACTATGCCTTGTACCATTTGGGTCCATATATTTAAAAAGATATTATGTGACATAAAATCATGTGCCAACTTGATGCCCTTGTTGATTTCGTAAAGTTTGAATCTCAGAAAATTCACTTAACATCTCTTTTACTCCAAATAGATGACTAGAGTATCAAGTAAACACATGAGACTTTTGAAGATATTTCGAAAGAGGGTGATATCTTTATTTCTTTAGTAAACTATATTGTATTGCATATAGAAGAAGAAATTTATGTACCATTAATTTTAAGATGACTATTTTTGGCTACTAAACATACTCTTAATGACATCAGGAAAAGAGAGTTTACTCTCTATGCTGGTAAAGAACTAGTAAAGTTTAATCTTTATAAAGGATTGTAGGGTCTAGATAATGATGAGATTGGGTCTTAGAGAGTAGATAATCTCCACCACACATCAATTCAATAAAAAGTGGACTATCAATAGAAAGAATTTATAGAAAACTATTGGTTTAAATAAAGATAAAAAAATAATATGTAAGAACACTTTTGGAGCTATGAAAGTGATGAAAACAAGGAAAATTGTGGAAGAACTACTTTTAAGTTGTGAAATTAAAAAAAATAATGAGGAATATTCACTTTGAAGTTGTAAAATTAAATAAGTTGAAGAAGATGACTATTATGAGATTGTAGCATTTTTCTAAATCACCACCTTAGAAAAAATCTAATACAAACAACTTCAAGGAAGCTAAGGGAACAAATGAATAAGACAATGCCGAGGTAAAGATATGGTCATTCCCAAATGACAACTTTAGTATTATAAAATAAAATTGGCTAAGAGAAGCTCAAATAAAAAGCTGCATCCATTCTAGTAATATGACTTATGGGGCATAGAAACAAATTGGCGAAGAGAAGACCGAAGACAAAATAATGACTATGTAAATTATCATGACTTTGGAGTTACAAAAAGGAATGAGCCAAGAAAATTTAAAAGGCAAAGTGATGGTTATGCTTAGCATTGTAACTATTGGGATAAAAAAAGAAAATAACCAAACTAGTGTTGCGAATTTGTTAGACTAACTAATTTTAATGGTTAGACTATGTCTCAAAAGGTTATAGGCAAAAGTATCTCATCAATAGAGATCTATAAGTGTATGAGTCATATAAGTAGCAAAAAAAACTTTTTTCTAGATAATAATCTCACAAGGATTGTATTGGTAGTTTAATTATTCAATTGTAATATAATTTAATTCTAATAAAATAGATATTGGTAGCTTGAATTATGTTATGTTTGGATATAGGACAAAGGTTGAGGTGTTATGTAATAATTTATAACCCTAATAGCATAGAAGGTGATTATCACCATTAAGTCTATCTGAATGGTGGGCACCTTATGGTTTTCACCTCATTATGCTACTACTAAGACAATAAATTATTTTTATTTGAAAGTTATTTACAATCTTATATCTTTTAGAAAATTCATCAATTATCCTTAATAATTTTTTTGTATGTACAGTCTTATTCTCTGACCTCAAGTGTCATAATGACATAATTGACATCGGTTATAAGTATTTACACTTTTGTCATTGTAAGTACCATACTCACAAAATTAATATATATTTTCCTCAAGTTTCACTAGTTGAAAATATATGAGTGAAAGTAACTCACAAGGGTTATCACCATCTTATGGATCACAACATACTTGTGCATATCCCACCATCCTCCTCGGTGATAATTTGACTCCACACTAAATGTAAAACTCTCAGGAAAATGCTCTATATAACATATATCCCAATAGAGAACTAATTCTTCTAATATGTGAATAATAGATTAGTATGTAAAATTATTCATACTTTTGGCTTTGTAAATACCATACTTGCAATGATTAATTAACATACTCAAATTTTGGGTTTTAATATATAGGTTCATCTTACATATCATAGTTAGAAAGTGTCTTCACTTCCATTCTACCATATGTGTAAATGAGCCTCTTGGTTTATCTATCACCATATACCATGATAATCTTGCATAAATCTGCCAATAATTAAAATCCTTATTCAAGATTTATTTAATTATCTATCCATCAATATTTATAACACATCATAAATCATAATGTATCCATTAATATAAAATCATTATCACATCACTTAATCCAAGTTATAGAAATCCTAGACCATATGATATTTTGATAGAAATTATTAAATCTACCATAAAGAAGTGAGTTTAAGAGTAGTTCATTCTAACTATACGGATTAGCATAAGTCTTACATTCCTTGATAACTTGTGTAGCCCCAATGGAGTATAAAATTTACCACTATAATTTAGTAGTTGTACTATTGTAGTGTGGATTTGCTTGTTGCATTGAGGAGGAGAAAGAATTAGAAAGCTCTCTAAAATTTTTTATTCTCTTCCTCTTTTATACTCAGGTGATTCTGTATTACTTTAAGTAGGAAGTCACGACTTGTAGAAAAAAATTTACAACTTTGGTCTTTATCTTCTAAGCTTGAGGTTGTGATTCTATAAAATTGCCATGACTTGGAATGTCTTCCAATAATTCTATAACACAAAGTCATGGTATTGGGTAATTACCACAATTTAGGTTTAAAGTCTCTATAACACAAAGTCATGATATTATAAAATGATTATAGCTTAGTGTATTTGTTTTTTTTATTCTTCATAAAGGGTTACAACTCTAGGAATGATTCTAACATTATGAATGACTTCTCATATCATAATATGGCTACAATGTTAGGTGGTTATTGTGTTGACATTAGTCTCTCTTGATCATTATATGGCCATAACATTGGGAAATGGCGACGACATTGAGAAATTGCCTTAACCCTAGGAAGGCCTCACATATGTATCCTATGGTTGTGGCACAAGAAAATGGCCATGATACATATGTTTTCATTTCATGTATCTCAATTATCATTGATACTATGAGTAGCCACCATGCTATCCTTTCATGTCTCTTATATATCATATCGCAAAGACATGGCAAAGTTCCTATTGCATTGCCAATTAGTTCGAACATAAAAATTGTTATTTTTCCTTCCTTAGAGGACAAAAGTCATGGTCATTGTGAATGGTCATACTCAAGTAATATCCTATATAATATTTTGCCTCAAAATTCATGGGAATAAATAATAATCATAACTTTGTCTTGAGTAGTTTTGTCTCTTTAATTTTTTATAGCTCAAAAGTTTTTCCTTTGCAAAAGAAGTATAACTTTGACTTGAGACTTATGGGTCATATTAAAATAATGTCATAGTATTTGGACATGACCATAATTTTTAGTATTAGTAAGATACTTAGTTACTCTAATATATAATTAATGTCATGCCATTTAAATTTTATGAGATAAGTATGGCTATGACTCTATAATAATATCACAACTATAAAGAATATATTGTACAATAAAATAATTATACTAATGAGTTAATAGGGTCATGGCATACTAAGATTATCATGACCAACCGACACTGAAGAAGAAGCAATGACATTCACTAAAGCTATGACATCCAAAGAAGAAAAGACCAAAAAAAGAAATATAGCTAATGTAGGATAGATGAAAGAAATAAAAAAAGAAGAAAATAATATAATATAATATAAAGCTAGTATGGACTATAGAGATCATCAATAGAGCCAAAGATATATTTATGGTCTAGCTATGTATATTAAACATAGTGCTGCTTTGGAGGTCACTAAAAGAACCTTTTTTCACAAGCATGATCTAATAAATATTCTATATATATTCATCATATAAATGACTACATAGATCAAACTTTCCCATCAGTATAGTCATATAACTACAACCTCACCATGACTATCAATATGTCTACTCAAAGTTCTCTGATATTTTAAAATGGTATGACATTCAAACTTAGTCATAGAAAAAATTATATAATTTTTGAGTTTAAGTAGAGTTTTATTTTTATTGAGGAAAAAGTTATTACTCGAGGACAATAAATATATTTGGTGTATGAGTTTATTTAATGTTCAGATTACTAAACTTTTCTTGAGTATATTAGTACTATTAGATAAAATGTAAGCATGAAAATAAGACATAATTAGATCAATTTCACAACTTAAAAGTTTTGGTTGATTTTAATGAATAGTCATAAAATCGATAATATTTTGAGACTTTTGGCTACTTGGTAAATTATATGTCATCGAGTAGTTTTTGTATCCATTCATGGCAAAACTCTCGTTAA
The DNA here is from genome assembly GCA_029783825.1 of Sapria himalayana. Lineage (NCBI taxonomy): Eukaryota > Viridiplantae > Streptophyta > Magnoliopsida > Malpighiales > Rafflesiaceae > Sapria > Sapria himalayana. The sequence goes on along the minus strand of JAREIK010000295.1, from coordinate 727,240 downwards.
TTAGTCATGACAAACTATGTATGCAATGACTACATCACCTTATTAGCACAATTTTTCAACTATGCAACTTATTCTTTATGACTGTGTTGTAGTAACCAAATACTCCTTTAGTACTAAATGTGGTAGCTACTTTCTAGTGGTATGAATTTATCTTTAACAAGGCTTTGTAGTTTCAATTTAGAGCTTTGACCTTTATGCAAAGCCATGATTGTCTGAGCTACAATAATATGCAATTCCAAAACTATCCAAGCTAAAGCCACATTAATTATTCAGCTTTGTGTATTCGGATACAAAATATTATAAAGGATATTTACTTGAGAATGAATATTCTCTAAGTCCAAGAATCATGTAAAAGAAAGTTTAAGACTAACAATTTTAGCATTTAATAGCACCACAATAATGCGATATCAGGATGCATGTAGTTTGTGATCAACCAGGTTGATACTCATCAATGGGAATAGTATCATTAAGTCTACTACTTATTTGGACTTATGAACATTGTACTCTTCTTACTTCATCCAAATATTAGACTCAATTTTTTTGCTATATTTTTTTTCCACTAGATTTTTCTAGTAAGGTTTTGATAAGTCACATAATCTTAGTATGGTGGGATGCATAGGAGAGTATTGTAAATATGGTAGATAACTAATCTTCTTCTTCCTATCTTACAATCTTTTTTATCTTTGAGGTTTGTGATCCCTCTTATATTCATTTGTCTCTTCATATTCAATTATATCTTCATATTTGAAATTATGAGCATATAAAAGGAAGGAATTATCCATGTTAAAGATAGATATATACAATATAAGAATTTGTTCTCCAAACTCTTATAAATTTTCCTTACATTATAATAATGAGTTATATATATATATAATGGGTATTTTATTTTCAAAAATAGTATACCAGTAATGATTATACTATTTTTGAAAATGTTGTCTTAGTTTTTCCTTATTTTTATAATGTTTACATATTGTGCAGTTTTGTGTTACACACATTTTGAGTACCAAAAAATTAATACTTTTGGTTTTGGATGCTTAGAGCATAAAACAAAAAAAAAAGTCCAAAAATGTAATTATTTTCATTTTGGAGCATTATACCATATTTTTTAAAATAAATTCAAAGAATAAAATATCATATTTAAAGGTATTTTTTTCATTTAGATTTTTTATAAAGTTACTAATATTTTTGAGTTTTTTGTATTCCCACTAATCATGTAAATTAAATTCCCATAGTTGTACATGATTACACAAAGATTAATACACATCTATTTATAAAAACTCATTCAAATATGTTCAATTAATAATAATATCGAGATGAATGATATAACATGGTTTAAAACATATATGTTCTATATATAATGAATAACTATATATAACATATATACATTAAATCCTTTTTAATATTTTAAACATATATATAACATATATACAAATATTTAAAACATATAACATATACATATATAGTTTAATATATATATATATATATAACATATTTTAAAATTTGTAGGTATATTCTTTAAAACATATATAATATAGTTTAAAACATTTATAACATTGACACATAGATTAAAACATATTTTTTAACAAGTATATATTGATATATATATATATGTGTGTGTGTGTGTGTGTGTGTGTGTGTGTGTTTATGTATATATAACATATTTATAAGCATATACCATATATGTATATATAGCTATATATATATATATATATATTGTTATCTAACAATATATATAACCTATATATTATTTAAACTAGATATATGTAATAATGTTTTAAACATATAACTATATATAACATATATAATTATATAATATTATACATACATACATACATATAATATATGTATATATAATTATATATACATACATACATATATATATATATATATATATATATATATATATATATAATGATTTCTTTCTTTTTTTAATAGTGTTTTCAAAAAATAATTAATATTTTGTAAATATTAAGGATATTTTCCTATATACATATATAAGGATGCCAACATATAAATATTTTTTGTTTTGTGGACAATTTTCTTAAAAGTTTTTAAAAATGAGTCAAAATGCAAAGATTTAAAAATAATCTTTATCTTAGGTTCTTTGTCTACTAATAGGACAACATTTTTAGAAAACTATATAAAATTTCATAGTGAGTTATCAACTTGATTATGTTGGAATTTCTTCTACCTTGTATCTATATCATTATTGTTAGAATGAAGATATCAGCTAGCTAATCATGAGAATAAGCAAATGTTGACAAATAAAGTGATAGTCAATTTCAATATGTTTCTTCTCATGATCTGCTAGCTAATATCTTCATTCTAATAATTATAATCCATAAAATTTTGTAAAGTGATGTGGAATGATCTATGTAATCTATTTTCTATTGTTGGCTCTAGATTCTCTAGTATTTTGGGGGTAATTCTAATACATCTTAAACACTTAATGATCAACTAATAATGATTCAATTAGACATAGGTTGTTTGAATATTTTCTCATGATTGGGTCACTTTTGCATACATAAAAAATATTGAGTTCAAGAACCACATTTCCAAATGTAAGACACAAGACATCTTTTCAATTATTTTTGAGCACATTGTCCATAACAATAAAGGGTCTTTAAGAAGATTATTGATATGATTTAGCCCTTTTGTTGTAAGCTCCATATATATTACCACGATGTCCACATAAATGTAAAATTAATCAAATTTATGCCAACTTATCATCTATTATCCTTTTTAGGATCTTCACTGAATGATCAACAAAGAAAAGAATGTGCAGTATTGAGCTCTAACCTTTCATGACTTCATTTGCTTGTATAATTAACAAGTGAAAAGGTTTATACTTGTACCTAAGTCCAGAATTTTTTTTTCTGACATAATTATCACATACATGCAATGAAATTATTAAGCATCTTTGAAATTTAAAATTTTGAACTTGATTATGACACTTATTCAATTAAAAATACCTTCATATATATATATATATATATATCTTTATGTCTCTTCACCATTCATATGTATTTAACAAACTTTGCATATGCACTAACTCCTCAACAATTCCTACTTGTTTCTCAAAAGCTAAATCTTAATTTTTTTTATTTTCGAAAGAGTTTTAGACCTTAATTATTCTAATTATTTCACACTCTTCGACATTAACTTTGTCGACAATGAGGAAACTCCTAGGGGATGGCAAGTTTTAAAAACCCTTAGTATTCATCCTAGTTAAGTCACTTTATTTTTTCTATTACACCATGTGCAACTCGGTGACATTAGAGATAACTATTGCATGTTATCTGAATTTAACTCATAATTATTTATTTTTTATACTTTTCCACTTTCCCATAAAATCTTTCACTATCTTACTGAAGTTTGTGATCACTTGGTCAACAAATACCTCCATAAGAAAAGTTGTTAGTTGGTTTCAAACTCTCAATCTTATTAACTTGGTCAACAAATATTTCTTTTAATACTAGAAAAGTAAGACACTTCTCTAGTTTATTTTGATGGGGCAACAAATTGTGCAAGGATTGACTTGCCTCCGCAATTTACCTCATCTCTTATTATCTTTCAACCAACTCATCTCTAATTATTCCTATCTTCTAACTAGAGAAAACATTTTTGCTTAGACATTTTGTCTACATAGTCAAAAGAATAAAAGACATCTTTTAGGTTTCTATTCACATTACTACCATCATGCATGAGTTGATAGCATGATGCGGGCAAGGTTATCATGTAAATATCTTTCCCAACATTTGCAAATTATCTCATGCTACAAGTATGTGAAATTCATGATTGTTTACTTAACCCACTTGTGTGATGCAATGGACATTTTTTTTTTTGGAAATGTTGCTTTAAAAATTTAACACAAAGTATAAATAATTTAAGGCTTCAAGAAGTTCAACCATGTTTTTACCTTGTATGTGCAATAAAAAAGAATACCTTAGGACACATCAAGTCAAAAAACAAATTCCTATTTAAATGTATGAGATAGTTCATGAAGTATCACTGAAGCAACAAAATAAGTAGCACATAATATGATAAAATATAAATCTTTTCAAATGGTGACATAATCTAAAAGAATGATCTCACCCCGTTAGATGTATATGGTCTACCATGAAATAGTAAATAGAGTAATTGACACGAACTAAGTCTTATTGAATCAATGATTCTTCATCTTCTTTCTTCATATTTGGTAATAAATTTTTAAGATACATTTTAGTGATTGAGAAATTGAATTTTTTTAATCTACATAAATGTTTTGTATCCAAGGTGAAGTGCAAGGTGCTTTTTGCAATTATTTGCCCAAAAATCACTACACATATTAGAGAGTAACTTTGTGGAAATCCAGTAAAAATTCAAAACATAGCAATAATTAAGTAGAATATGAATAAAAAAGATCATAGATACTTAGATATAATCCTTGATAATGATATAATTTGATCAAAGGCAACTATTTAGTCAAAATATTTATAATCTAAGAGTCGATATAAGGAGAGATGGTTGGCATATTATGATTATCTATATTTGACTATGGGATTAGTAATAGTGGTGTAAGTAGTCAAAATAACAATCAATATCATGCATTGATTGGCAAACTATCATAAAAAAATAAAGAGACAGAAACAAAAAAAAAATCTTAAGAGTTAGAATATGTTGAAGAACAAATTCTAACACTAACCAAATTATGAATTCCTACAAATTATATTTTGAATATATATTTGCAAGATATTAAAAACTATCAAAATTTTCTGTTTAAATATTTATACATTCAATTATACTGTTGGAATTTTCGTAAGGTATGGTGAAAACTCACATCATGGATTCCTTTATATTCATTCTTCCCCAATTTATATTTATACATTCAATTATATTAAAAACTTCTTTCTTAGTTTGAACTCCATATTTTATATTTCTTTCTTTTAAAATTATTAATCTCAAATTTATTTGAACATAATAAATCAGCTAAATCACCCATGAAAAAAAAATAAGTATACAAAAAAATAATAATACAGTGTTGAATCCTTAGGTTAGTGATTGAATTAATAATGAATGATTACAAATTGAGATTTGAAGCAATTAATAATTCCTTGGTAGCATTATGTTAGCAATTGAATTAATTAGTGACTAATATGTGGAATTATAACTAAGATCAAAGAAATAAAAATTATATGATAGTGCAATGTTATGGACCAATGATTCTTAATTATAATTTTAAATTAATAATTGAAAATTATAACAAGAATTATAATCAAAAAATAAGATTTTTTGTGATTTTATAGTTTTACTTTTCTTTCCAAATAAAATTTTTCCTGTGATGACATTATAGTGCTCCAACTAAATATTATTGTGCTTTAACTAATTATTTTTTATATAAAATTATTAGCAAAATACAGTGTAATAGATTTAAGTTTGTGTGAGTGAATAAGTTATAAGTGTCTAATTCTACTTCGCAAATAGCACTTAATATTAATTAATGGTTTACTTCTATTTTAACAATGAAATCCTTTTTCATGATATTTCTTTCAAAAATGCTGCATGATTCCATTTTTCAAAATGACTTAGATTTGTAGGGCAAATATAAATAGGAAGAAGAGAGAACACAAGAGAGAGAGAGAGACTAAGACCACAATGAAGAAAGGCAAGAACCAAGAGCAGAAATAATCATTAATAATAACATGAGGCTAAAAATTTAAAAGAAACTATGGTTTCCAGAAGAAGATGATAGGCTGATGAAATATTTGAAGGAGTGCACCCAGAAATGCACGTGTTCACTATCTGTACAATGTACTGTGGAATCCCAGAAGAAGAATCTTTACTCTGTGATATGCTTATATCTTTGTTCGTACATGCACCATGTATCAGAAGCTTCCTATGAGGAGAAAAATACTTAGCAATGGACAAGGCTGTTGAAGAAGATGGTGTCGGGAAGATATGAATTCGTGGCAGAGATGGCAATACAGTGCTTGGAGAAGAGAAATACGTGAGGTTCAATATATATAGAAGCTCGAGTTCTTCGAGTCAATTCTCCCGGTCACAACCAGTGAGTGCCAACCGATGCCCAAGATTTGCGCCGCCTTGAACAGAAGAAGAAAACGAACGAAAGAAAAAAAAACTCACCGACAGCGAAGATCGTTCTTCGCTGCGTTTTTTTTTATTCTTTTATTACTTTGACCTGAAGATGGACCGGACCCAACAAACTCCCCCTCCGGCTCATCCGGTGGGCTCCAACAAGCCCGCTCTTCGTCGACAAGCCTCAAGCTTCTCTTTCGGCAAAGTCTTCGTCAACATATCCGAACCATTCTCACTGGTGTGCACTTTCGCCAAGTGCAACTGCTTTGACTCGAGAACGTCTCGAATCCAATGATACCTCACTTCAATGTGCTTGGATCTCGAATGAAATGACGAGTTCTTGGAGAGGTGAATAGCACTCTGGCTATCGCTGAATACGACATACTTCTGTTGGCGCAAACCCAATTCCTCAAGGAATCTCTTCATCCACAAAGCCTCCTTGCAACCCTCAGTGATTGCAATGTACTCAGCTTCTGTGGTAGATAGCGCCACGCACTTTTCCAGCTTCGATTGCCAGGACACGGCTCCCCCTGAAAAAGTCATCAAGAATCCTGAAACGGACTTCCTGGAATCAATATCACCTGCCATATCTGAATCGGTATACCCAACTAACATAGTATCGCTGCCCCCAAAACATAGACACACCCTGGAAGTACCTCTCAGATATCTTAATATCCACTTTACTGCTTTCCAGTGCTCTTTCCCAGGATTGGAGAGAAACCGACTGACTACTCCAACAGAGTGAGCAATGTCGGGCCTAGTGCAGACCATGGCATACATCAAGCTGCCAACTGCGGAGGCATAAGGAATTCGACTCATGTCCACCTTGTCTTTCTTACTTGTAGGACATTGCTCCAAATTTAGCTTGAAATGACCTGCAAGTGGAGAACAAACCGCCTTGGCCTTACTCATGTTGAACTTCTTGAGGACCTTCTCAATGTAGTCTTCCTGAGATAACCACAGCTTCCCGTTCTTTCTATCACGAGAAATTGCCATGCCAAGTATCCTCTTCACAAATCCTAAGTCTTTCATGGCGAAGGACTTGCTCAACTCTCTCTTTAACATAGCAATCTTGTTAGTGTCATGGCCTATGATTAACATATCGTCAACATACAAGAGGAGAATGATGAAGTCATCATCGAAATATTTGACAAACACACAGTGATCTGACGATGTCCTGCTATACCCGTGACTCACCATAAAAGAGTCAAACTTTTTGTACCATTGCCTTGGAGCTTGTTTGAGGCCGTACAGGCTCTTCTTCAACTTGCACACAAGGTGCTCTTTGCCCCTGACTTTAAATCCCTCGGGCTGCTCCATGTAAATTTCTTCTTCCAGGTCTCCATGAAGAAATGCAGTCTTCACATCAAGTTGCTCGATCTCCAGGTTTAAGCGCGCTGCTAAATCAAGAGCAACTCGGATCGAGGACATTTTCACCACCGGTGAGAATATCTCTTCAAAGTCGATACCTTGCTTCTGACCAAACCCCTTCACAACCAATCGCGCCTTGTATCTTGGCTGTGAGCTATTTTCGGTCTTTAATATGTAAGTCCATCTGTTCTTGAGAGCCTTCTTACCTTGTGGTAATTTCACCAAGTCATAAGTGTAGTTCTCGTGGAGAGATTGCATCTCTTCATCCATAGCTTTCAACCACTCCTTGTTATCAGCAGAGATTGCCTGTTGGTAAGTTTCTGGCTCTCCTGCATCCGTGAGCATCACATACTCATCCTGAGTGTATCTTGTAGACGGACGCCGGTCTCTAGTAGATCTTCTCAACTGAGGTTCAACTGGCTGCTCTTGAACCTCTTCCTCGACTTGTTCAGTCGGCTCGGAATCACCAACAGCGGGAGTTTCATCATCGGTGGTGCCATCGGTATAATCCGGCACCACTCCCCCGTGATCAGTATGCGTTGCATGTGCAGGAACTGGATCCAAATCAATTAAATCATCACTGTACCTCTCTGTCATCTCTGCCTTGTTGATGTCTTTAATGCCCTGGTCTTCTATAAACACTGCATCTCGGCTTCTAATAAGTTTATTCATCACCGAGTCATAGAACCTGTAACCAAACTCATCAAGACCATAACCGAGGAACACGCACAGTCTTGTCTTCGCATCGAGCTTAGACCTCTCATCTTTCGAAATATGGACAAATGCCTTGCACCCAAAGACACGAAGATGATCATAAGAGATTTCCTTACCTGACCACATCCTGTCTGGAACCTCAAAACCCGACGGAACACACGGCGTGAGATTCAAAACATGTACTACCGTACTCAAGGCCTCACCCCAGAAGGATCTCGGTAGCTGAGAATGCGAAAGTAAACATCTTACCCTTTCCACAAGTGTCATGTTCATCCTCTCAGCTAGGCCATTCAACTGAGGAGTCATCGGAGGTGTCTTTTGATGCAAAATATCCTGTTGTCTGCAATACTCATCAAAAGGACCACAGTACTCACCTCCATTATCTGTCCGGATGCTCTTCAGCTTTACACCAATCTGTCTCTCTACAAGAGCATGAAACTGCTTGAAGACATCCAACACTTGATCCTTGGACTTCAGTGTATACGCCCAAGTCTTCCTGGAGTGATCATCGATAAAAGTCACAAAATACGAAGCTCCACCAAGTGTTCTCGTCTTCATAGGACCACACACATCAGAGTGTACCAGATCGAGTACACCGGGCTTCCGTAAATGACAAGTTTTCTTGAAAGCAACTCGTGTTTGTTTGCCTGCTAAATAGTGAACACACCGTTTTAGAAGACCCTTTTTCATACCTGAGAGAAGGTTCTTCTTGGCCAACATCATCAAACCCTTCTCGCTCATGTGGCCGAGCCGGTTGTGCCAAAGCTCCACAACACCATCACCATCCACCACATTCACCATGGAATTTGCAATCTTTGCTTGCGTCACATACAATGAAGAACATTTTTGTCCCCTCGCCACGATCAGGGAACCTTTGGTGAGCTTCCATTTTCCATCACGAAAGGTGCTGCAAAACCCTTCGTCATCGAGCTTGCCTGTGGAGATCAAATTCATGCGGACATCGGGAATATGCTTCACACCCTTCAAAATCAAGGTGTTGCCATTGTCGGTCTCTAAGTGCACGTCTCCCATACCAATGGCCTTAGCAATACCATCGTTACCCATCCTAACACTTCCAAAGTCACCGGAAGTGTAAGATGCAAAGAAATCCATCCGCGATGTAGCATGTATCGAGGCACCACTATCGATCACCCAACTTGTCTCTTGACAGGCGAGATTGATGACATCGCCGTCATATACAATAAGAAAATCGTCGGTGGCCGCAGCTACCTTCTCACCATTTGCACCCTCTTCGGTCTTCTTATCCTTTCCTCTGGCATTCGAATTCTCCCTTAGGAACTTTCTACAAAACCTCTTGATGTGTCCCTTTTTGCCACAATGATAACACTCGAAGTTTGCATGCTTTCCCGACTTGCTTTTACTTCGATTTCTATTATTCGGACCCCTACTCTGACTTCTTCCCCGCTTATCAGCAAATAGGACATCCGAATGCGAAGAAAAACCCTGTGGTTTTCTTCTCATTTCTTCGTTTAGGACACCGCTTTTCACCAAGTCCATAGAGCAAACGCCGTTTGTGGATGAGTTAGACAAAGACGTCCTGAACGTCTCCCACGAGTCTGGTAACATACCGAGAAGCCACAGCCCTTGTATTTCATCATCAAACTTGATGTTCATTCCATCCAACTGATTGATAATTCTCTGGAATGTGTTCAAGTGGTCTGACATGGCTTTTCCATCTTGATACTTTAAGGCCATCATTTGCTTGATCAAAAATAACTTGTTGTTGCCGGTCTTCCGTGCGTACAACTCCTTGAGTTTGCTCCACAAGGTCCGCGCATGCTTTTCTTCACTAACGTGGTTGAGTACGTTATCATCTACCCATTGCCTGATGTAGCCGCATACCTGACGGTGACATAGCTCCCACTCTTCATCGGTTTTACCCGATGGCTTCTCTTTGGCAAACACTGGCAAATAATAATCTTTCACATACATGAGATCTTCCATCTTCCCCTTCCAAACATGGTAATTGGACCCGTTCAAAGTAACCATCCGGCTTGTGTTACTCTCCATGACTTAAACAAGGCACACGGACCAAACAACCCTCCGATACCAATTTGTAGGGCAAATATAAATAGGAAGAAGAGAGAACACAAGAGAGAGAGAGAGACTAAGACCACAATGAAGAAAGGCAAGAACCAAGAGCAGAAATAATCATTAATAATAACATGAGGCTAAAAATTTAAAAGAAACTATGGTTTCCAGAAGAAGATGATAGGCTGATGAAATATTTGAAGGAGTGCACCCAGAAATGCACGTGTTCACTATCTGTACAATATACTGTGGAATCCCAGAAGAAGAATCTTTACTCTGTGATATGCTTATATCTTTGTTCGTACATGCACCATGTATCAGAAGCTTCCTATGAGGAGAAAAATACTTAGCAATGGACAAGGCTATTGAAGAAGATGGTGTCGGGAAGATATGAATTCGTGGCGGAGATGGCAATACAGTGCTTGGAGAAGAGAAAAACGTGAGGTTCAATATATATAGAAGCTCGAGTTCTTCGAGTCAATTCTCCCGGTCACAACCAGCGAGTGCCAACCGATGCCCAAGATTTGCGCCGCCTTGAACAGAAGAAGAAAACGAACGAAAGAAAAAAAAACTCACCGACAGCGAAGATCGTTCTTCACTGCGTTTTTTTTTTATTCTTTTATTAGTTTGACCCGAAGATGGACCAGACCCAACAAGATTTTGCATAAATTCTACAAGGTAATGCATTTTTACATATTTATTTTCATTTATTTTACAAAAAGATTATAATGTCATTAGTTTTTGTTAAATAGAAATCTTGCTTTAATATCTTTAATATGTTTTATCTAATTATCTAATTCTATGTTTTTAATATTTTAGGCATAACTAGTTTATCATCTTATTATTTTTAATAAATTTTGATATATTATCATATATTTTCATGTATTCATGTTTGTATTGATGTATTGTAATTATTTTTAAAAATTTAGTTTTCTCTAGTAACTAATGATGTCATTCATCAATTATTCTATTCTCACTCCTTGTATTACAGAGTCAGTCATGCACTAGCATTCTTTTTTGTACCACTTTGATATTAGCTTAAGATTGCCTCGAATAATGATGCAATTTAAAATATATAAAAAAAATGTTTGAACAAATATATCTAACAAATGATTGAAATCTCTTTATATTTTGGGTTTGTCGTATTTAGGATATTAATTGGTGATAAATTTATACATTACGTAAAGCCATGCAATTTCATTATATTGGTTAGAGATTATCCAAATTAATTCAATAGAAGGTGAATCAATTCATTTGGTTTTACTAATTATTTGTTTGTTGCTAGTTTTTTATTTAGTTTCATTATTTAGTGATTGAATTTGAAGCTCCATTAATAAGAGAATGTAGCAGGTAATGTTTTTTTTCTCTATGGATGAGAAATGAAATTGAAACTTCAGTCTTGTATCAATTATTTCTTGATGCTAGTCTATGCTTTTATCTAAGATTGGTTGTGGATTCATGTATGAACATTATCTTTTTTTTTCCAACTATATGGATTACAATACATAATGGATGCCCTTATGTTAGCTTATTCACCTATTGCTATCTCTTTTAGAGCCACATAGTGTTGAAGTCTCTCATTCAAAGCCCATTTTAACAACTTAAAATAACTCACAATGTGATTATGCGAGTCTTAGATTGTAACTAATGAATTACTATTCTAAATATTATTTAGTGCCAAATCAGTGTTAATATAATTCCAAAAGCTTAGTTGGCAATTGCTTCGTCCAATAAAGTCATGTCCAATTATACATATTGTAAAAGTAACAAAGATGAATATAAGTCTAGACATTGGTCATGATTTGATTGTTAATTTGACTAATTAAATATTACTTGAATTGTGCAGATAGACGAACTTCAAAAATATACTAAGATTAGAGTTGACATATTTTATATATATATAATGATATTTTATAGTATATGAATAATTTTGTGCTTCATTATTAGATAAATGTTAGATTAATATTTTGTGTTTTTTTATTTGCTCCTAATTGGGAGTTGCAAGTCATATCACCTTAGGTTTTGTATTCTCTTGGCTTGAAGACCAATTCTCCTCTTTCTCTTTTGAATATCATGACTAAAATAATTTTTCTACAGAACACTAAGTTGATGCCAGGGATGGTCATAATTGAAATATTTACTCTCTATAATACTAAGTCTTGGTGACAAAAATGTTATGACTTAGTTAGTAATTTAATCTTTAGATCACAAAGTTGTTAGAAAATATTGTCTTGATTAAAATTTGTTTGGTATTATATCATTTTTGGTTCTATATTAATTTAGTCAAGGACTCATGGTTTTAAAAAATATCATGACTTCAGTATAATTAGGGTACTTGGTTTTCATGACATAAAAATAAGTCATTGTTATCATTATATTTTAGAAATAGTATTTCCATAATTCTGAGAAAATATGATGGCCACAAAGATAGTATTACACAATGAAAATAGTCACTACAAAGAAAGAATATCATAACTTCTCAATAAACTTGTGAATAATATAACTTGTCATAAGTTTTTTCACGTGAGAAATATTATGACTTTTCATTTCTTTTCTATCATCCAAGTTATTACTCCATCAAGTTTATCAATTTTACTTAATTTTTTTTTATTTCACTAATATTCATCAAATTTATTTAAGATAATTATTATGTGAAATCTATTCATTTAAAGCTCATAAGTATAAACACATCACGAATTTCATGTCGAATAATAAAACAAAGTTGTTATATAAATTGTTGAACAATAAGTCATGTAGTTGTGAAAATTATCATAGGGACTATGCTAGGTGACTTAAAAATTGCCACTATTCTTCTTTGAATATTTGCTAATTATGGTATTGCTTATCTCTTAGAAAAACTATGTCAAGTGAATAAGAGTATGTAATAGAGGTATTCTTCAAAGATAGAAGTCATGCCTTGATGAGACATCATGCTTAAGGTTAAGTCTCATACTTATCACCTATATGAATTGAAAAGTGATAGTGTGCTATTGACTAGATGATAAATGTTAGAAGTGTGGCTGACATGTTCAAGCAACAGTCACACATATGTTGCTAACCTTTAACCAATAGCTCATAACTATATATCCATGAAACAAAACCATGTAAAAGGGATGAATATTGAATGCATAAGTATCATCCCATAACCCACACATCTATGTGAGTGTGCATGTGTCAAGAAGTCTTTCGATAATAGGAGATAAATATAAGAAGTATGACCAACATATGTGAGTATATATCACATATATTCTATCAGTTTTAACCAATACTCTACAACTCACACACCTATGAACCATTAGAAAGGAAATTCCTCATATATAATAAAGTAAACCAACTTAGAATCATCACATGAGTAGCTCTACCTTACTACTTTGAGTTTTGAACTACCTTAATGCACACATGTACATTTTGGTCGCGACATTCACAAGTAGTGACCATATCATTTTTGAAGGTGAAGATATCATTTGTTAAGTCATGATATTCACATGTCGTGACCATATTAATTTTGAAGGTGATGACAATATTTCTAAAGTCATGACATCTATGGGAAAGACAACTCTAGATGATTTGGTACTCAAATAATTGTTGAAGCATCTTCTATATGCTTTTTTTGGAGATGATGGAATCAAGCCAAAATAATGATTTCAGTTGCTTAGACTAAAGAAATGGAGCTAAGTATGAGCTGTTTTTTACATGTACAGATATGGGATGGTGATTGTGCATAGACTATTAGAAGCTCCATCAAGTCAAGGAGGTGCAAACCTTCAATGAGCATGTTGGATCCTATTAGAAAAAAACTAATGATTTTTCAAAGACCTCAAAACAACTGTATAAACTAGAGGCATCAATAAGGTCTTTCAGGATCGATACAATCTAAATTTTGATGGCCCAGTCAAGCTATCATGTCGTGCTAAATACAACATGAATTAGGTACCTAATCTATGTTCTGCCATCATGTCACCATGAGAGGTAGGTCCATCTTGGTTTGAAGGGATACCTTCCTCAGCCAAGCATGCATGGTCATGTAAGGTTGGTCTGAGTTAGGCTGGCCAAGACTCATGACCCCTCACACTATATATGGCTAGCTGCACCTAGTAGCAGGCAATCTAAAATCGGCCAATGAGCCTATGGCACTAGGCTAATGGCACGTGTCCAATGGCCTATGACTACTGCCATTTTCCTAGACTAGACACACTGATCTATCAGCAAATGCATGTGGCTACTTAGTGGCCTTTGGCTATAATTACAATTTTATTATTAGTGGCCACTGGGCATCAGGTATGGAATCATGAGCAATGACGTTGTCAAGCAAAGTTTGCCTTTAAAATAAATTTTTAATTTTTAAAAATTTAAATATTAAAAACAAAATTTTCTACCATATAAATAAAAAATGGATAAAAGTCACAATTCAATAAAAAAATACATGTGTTTCATAATTTTATTTTCATCACAGTATCTTAAATAATATTAAATTGGAAAACTATTAAAGTATGATAATCAATTATTGTCAGCATCAGAAATAGCAATATGCTAGTCATCTAATATCCATAATTAAACTGTATAGCTCAGATCATCACATCTAAAGTTTGAAATAGTAGCAATAGCCTCAACATCCTTAATGTCTTATGAGTTATTATTCACTAGCATCTTTTTCAATTGATCCTGAAGATCCTTCCATTAAATCTTCTTAATCTTTAAAGAATTATAGTACTTCTATGATATCTAGTCATAATGTTGATCTTTTATCTGAAATAATATTCACAACCATATAAAAAGTAAACTTTGATATTATGCTTGACACTAGAAGGGTTTTATAGATCACTTATCATCTTAGATAACATGAAATATATGAATTCATATATTTTTTACTAACTCAATATATTTTAATTCTTAATATCATCACGTGATAGGATAAAATACTAATTAGTATCTAATTACTAAGATAGACTAGAGGTATCAAATAGATCATGATGTGCAGACATGTATTAGTGGGCATGAATAAGTGTATGGCCATGCCCACTATGTAGAATGGCAAAGAGAGAAAAAATAATTGGCAACATGGCCTACCAATTATAATTGGTCATGTGGTCGATTGTTTTTAAAAAAATGGACTGCTCCATCATGAGGTGACCAAATTCAAAAAAATAAAAAATTAAAACTATCGGGTGACTTCCTGACTAGGATCCCAATGGGTAGTCACCCAGACCACTATGCCACCAGGCCTTGCATATGGGTCCTGCCTGTCCTGGCATGAGACACTGTTCATGCCAGCTCAGCATGGTACAAACCATGCCATGGGGCCGACATGGTCCGACATGAGGCATGGTTCTTGACCATGCCATGCTGGGCTAGGCATGGTTGAACTAGGTTGTTCCATGAGTCATGCTTAAGCTGCCCGACCCATTTGATACCTCTAAGATAACACACTTTTATTTGAAAGATCACCTCATTATTTGCCCACAACTAAATGAATGGAAAAGTCATTATTTATGTATATGGTGTTCATTCCATACCAGAAGGCTCGCTAAAATTATTATATCAAATATTTTAATATTTAAATATATTATCTAATTAATTATTCATGAATCCTACTATCTGGTTCTTCTACTTGCTTCATATAGGTGGATAAATATTTTATTTATTTTATACCCTTTCCACCTTGACCCTAAAATCTATACATGTAGCAAAGTAATAAGTATATGAAATAGATGATCAATATTTTAAATACTTAGTTTTTATTTTAATAATCATGACACTAAAATTATGGTATCTTTTATACTTATTGAAGATATTAGTAATAATGCATATGCACCTAGGTGTAGTGTGTGTGGTTGAAGTCTACACACATTAACACCTATTCATTCTTGCATACCTTATGAAGTCTACACACATTAATATCATAAAAAATTATGTCCAAGGGTGAATCTTCAATAATAATTTTATTATTTTTACTATTAATATAGTAAGTTATCAAGTTTTGATGGATAACACATGACTCTCACATGAGGTATGCATATTTCTAATGGTGTCCAACACTAATTTGAAATTATTTTGAAGCCCATTGACAAATATGGAGTACAAAACTCTTATTGACTATAAGGTGTCTTAAAATATTTTAGTATATTTATTATGTTTTTGACTACATAAGAAACTATTTTTATTTTTGCTTGTACTATTATATTAATTATGTGACATATATACTTAACATAAAAAAAATATCAAATATGAGCCGATCTTTAATAATTCTCACAAATATAATAATTGTGATATTGTTATTTGAAATATTATCGATTATAATACTAAAAATTTTATTTTGAATATCACTTTCTATAAAGATCCTTGACAAACACTGATATATGGTAGGAGAAATCATGAAGATGAAAGATCTCATGATATCTTTAAATTTATTAATTTAATTTCTACTTAGAATTGACATAGTGGGTGCTGAAGCATATGAATATAGGGTAATCATGACTATTTTAGATGTCATACATCATGGAGAGCACTCCATTATATTTTTTAAATTCATTAAAAATTAGTTATTAATCTAAAAATAAAATATTTTATTATATTATTCCTATTAATCTACATATGAACTCTATGATAAGTAGGTAGAAGTAGGTTTGCATTATATGAACAAGTCTGTGATCGCCGAAAATATAATTAAAAGACATATCTATAAATCATTTTTCTCATTTTTTTTCCTTCCAGACTCATTCTAGTAAATGAAGGGGGTCAAAAAATATGAAGTTTGATCCAATTTCAAAAATCCTACTAGTCAGTTGGATTTTCTTAGGCTCTAATATACTACATTTTTTTTGGTGTATTAATCATCATGTCTCTTAAGATGGTTAATGTCACTAATACTAATATATGTATCTATTTTTTTATAATATATACAATGTGCTAAATTTGTTTAACACTTCATAATTTTTATTTCTAATTATGTTAAAGCATGTACATACTACTGAAAATAGAAAAAAGATAGTTGTAATTTTCTATTTTTTACTTATTATTGTTACTTTATGTATTTATCTAAAAATTATAAAATAAAATTAGATATATATCACATAATGTGTGCCATTACTTTATGTGGTCATTAAGTACTTTTTCACCTTTATCTTGTATTCTTATGACTCAAAATTATAGCTTGTTACCAAAAAAGCTCTGATACTCTACCAAATTAAAATCATAAAAATAAAAAAAAATTATGAGTACATACAAAGTACTATGATAATATGAGAAGTAGGAGAGGAGAGGATGTGGTGTGGGATTACAAGTAAACTATAAAAAATAAAATATATCAATATGTTATTTATAGAAATTATTTTATTAAAAATATATACTTTTTAATGGCACAATCTGACAGTCATCAGATTTCGCCCTTCTAATGACTAAAATAAATATAAAATATTTATTTTAAGTTTTAGCCTACATGATAGTGACATGCATTGTATTGTTAGTAAAAAGTAGTCCTTTTAAAATGACTACTTTTTTTAATGTGGTCATGCCTGGCATAACAAAGGGCCCATGCAGCCCAATGCAAGCTGTGCCATGGGCTTGCATGAGTTTAGTCCAAACATAGTTTTGGATCATGTCATGTTGGGCCTTGCATGGCTTGATTAAGCCTTGCCAGGCCCAACACAATTGAATCAAGCAGTGTCGTGATCCATGCTCGGGCCACATGTCTCACTTGATACCTCTACTACATACTAATTTTTTTACCAATCATCTCTGCATAGAATTGAGACCAGCCCATTCAAGATAATATGTGATGAAAACTATTGTGTAATTGGAGTTGTATTAGGGTAGAAAGATGATATAATTTTTATGACCATATACTAGTTTGCATTTTTTTTTTCATTTGGAAAATAAAAAGGGAATGGAGGATCCCACTAAAATTCTTGAACAATAAATTTTGCAATGTGTTATTTTATCAATTCTTTTGATTACAATGTGTTACCTGCTATGCTTACTCAAAAAAGGTATAAGTTTTTACATGATGCAAGATTTTGGAGCCTCAATTCATTGTGCTCGATGGAGTCATTTATACAACATGTGTTTGAGAAAGCTTATCACTTGCTAGTGGGTTGGAAATTCACAAATGGTGTGCTCACAAACATTTAAATTTTGCTTTCAAAGGTATGACTAAAAAATGACTTCTTCAATTGAGTGCCTTTATTATAAAAGATTTTGTTACCAAATGAAGGATTGTAGACTCAATAGTCTTTAGCAAGTTGTCTGCTCTAAAGAGAAACCCCTTGAAGAAAGCTTCTTCTTCATACAAACTCTTCGATTAAGTCATTAACACTTGGTTTCTGGTAAGTGGTTGTTCATACCACATGTTTACAAACTAAGATTTATTTATGGAATTATACTCAACTATAAGTTCACAACTAAAAATGAGCAATGGTGATTTCATTTCTTTAAATAGAAAACGAAGAGTTAAAAAAACATTTTCTATAAATAGAAAAGGAAGAGTTAAAATAACAACTCCAAATATAGATAAAGTTATTGATGATGTTCTCCTTATTCCAGCCTTGGATCAAAACTTTTTGAGTGTGAACCAAATTATCTAGAAAGGCTATAAACTTGTCTTTGAAGAAAAATATCATGTCATATTTGATATAGATTTTATAATTTCAATTTAGAAAGTCAAAATTACATAGAATAGAAGTTTTCCTTTTGATATAACTCATTGTCCCTACACTTCATTAAAAATGCAAGTATCACAACTCTTTAATTTGTGACATATGGAGTTAGAATATGTGAATTATACAATACTCCAAAAAGTTAAAAAGACTATGGTTATTTTTAAGAAAAGACTACATTTTTAGTAATAAATGTAGTCTAAAACTTTAAACTACGTTTCATAATTTTTCATAAATTAAACTACATCTATAATTAAAAATGTAGTCTTATATATATTATAATATAAATAGACTACATTATTAATTAAATCATAGTCTTATATTATCCTTTAATATAAATAAACTACATTTTTAATTAAGTCGTAGTCTTATATTATCTTATGATATTTGGAAACTATGTTATTAATTAAACATTAGTCTTATATTATATTTTATTGTAAAAAGACTACATTATTATTAAATTCTAGTCTAATATCAATTTATGATATAAGAAGGCTATGTTTTTAATGAAGCTACCATCTTACATTATCTTATAATATAAAAGACTATAGTCTTATTTAAGATGAAGTCTAATATAAAACTAAAAATTTATTTATTTTCCTCTACTAATTAAGAATGTATTCTTATATTTTATTATAATATAAAAAAACTATGGTGTTAATAAAATCATAGTCTTATATTATCTTTTAATATAAAAAGACTGCATTGTAAATTAAGTCGTAATCTTATATCATCTTATGATATAAGAAGACTATATTTTTAATGAAGTCTTAGTCTTACATTATCTTATAATATAAAAGGCTACAGTCTTATTTGAGTCGTAGTCTAATATAAAACTAAAAATTAATTTTTTTTCCTAATTAAGAATGTAATCTTACATTTTTTATAATATCAAAAGACTATGTTGTTACTTAAACTATAGTCTTATATTATCCTTAAGTTTAATAAGAGCCAAATGAACTTTATTGAGTGTTGAGTGACATACTCATGCTTATTTTTGAGAGAATGTCTAACAATACCAATAAAAGTTTTTGAGAAGCTTTTGATCCAAAATTATCCATGATAGCTATGATGAGTGAAATGAGGCATATGATGAGGTAAAAACTAGGACATATCCATGAATGGTTGGATTGTATGTAGAATAGTCATATAGAATAGTCACAAAATAGTCCAAGAAGAAGAGAAAAATTTTTGCCTTGAAAATATCCTAATAATTACTAGTATTATGGGAGCTATGGGAGGGATGATGAAGAAGATGATGATCAGGTTTTCATAATCAATAATGGAAGATGTGAATTCTTTAGAGAGTAGAGAAAACATGAAGATAATAACCTAATGAGCATCAAGATGAGAATTCTTCATTCCAAGGTAAAAATGACTAAAAAACTTGAAAATATGGCAGAGTTGCAATATTATGTGGAACTATATGATATGATGCATATGGTAATAAAAATTGAACACTAACTCAAGGTAAGGGGAACCCATGACTAATCCATATTAGGGCCAATCATCTAGAAAACAAAATTATAAAAGAAAAATAGATAAATTACTAGTAACTAATTAGAAGGGAAGTCCAAAACATGTCTTTGCCAGCCATGAACCTCAAAATAAGATTGAAACTTTTATCATTTGAAATCATGATATCAAAAGCTTCAAATATCTTGGAAGAGATCATATAGCAAGGTAATGTCCAAATAAAAAGGTCATGTTATTATAAGATAATAGAAAAATGGAAATTGATGATAAAGAAAATGTCAAATAATTGTGATCCTTTGAAGATAAATTTGAGGAAGAGGCTATTCTAGGAATAGTATTGATTACAAAAAGATCTCAATGTATGTAAACCAAGAAAAATTTTGATGAAGTATAATGGATAAATATATTTCATACTAGGCGTCATATGAAAGGTAAGATATGCAGCATGATTATTGATGATGAAAGTTGTACAAGTGGTGCAAGCACAAAAAATGACAAATTATCATTTATGCAGAAAAATCACATTCTAATCCATATAAATAAATAAAAAACATAGGCAAATGTAATATAAATAATTAGAGGATAACCATAATGAGTAATAAGTAATAGCCATTAAATTATTTTTCACGTGTAGGAGTCTTCATTTGAAAAATGAACAAAAACAAATACTCAATAAACTAATTTATAAGCCTAAACAAATATATTTAAAGTACCAATTGAATAAATATTATTTGAGTATAAAATAAAAATTTAAAATCACAACTAAACTAGTTTGTTAATTATTAGGTTGCATCTACTCATTAAGCAACTAATATAATTAGATCAGATCAACTCAACTTATTATTTATGTGGCTCTTTGTTGAATTTATAGTTTCAAGTTTTATTTTATTATTCAAGTTTCTAGAAAATCTTCATATTTATTTAGAATTATTTTTTATTATAGGTAGAAGAATACCATATATTTTCTCTTGTCTTTACTTGGTATGATAAACCAAATAACTTCTAAATAATCATTGATTTTTGTTGGTTTTTTATACAAAATTAAGTTAAATTGTTGAAACTAGTAAGGCAAATTGGACTGACTCCACCCAAAGAAAGCACTTTATTAAACTTTGTTTTAAAGAAATAAATAAAGGCTTTAGATTGGGTGGAATTTTAAAGTCTAGTGTTTGGTCTCGAATTAATGAAGAATTGGAGAAGTTAATTGGAAAATGCTACTCATCAAAACAACTAAAGAATGGGTAGGATTACATGAAAAGACAATATCTCATTTAGAGTAGAATGTTGAATGTAACTAAACATTGTTACAGCTTTGTGACCAAAACTTTTTAATTGGCTAGATGAGAAATGGGTCGATTATTTGTAGGTAGTTTTATTACCAAGTTAAGTGAATCTTTAAAAGAAGTATCTTATATATACATCCATTACTAATTTTTTTTTTCTTGTTGAATAGAAATATCCAGAAGCTAAACAATTATGTTATAGATCATTATCAAATTTGGGGGAATTAGAGATAATATTTGAATGAGTATTAGCTACTAGATCTAAAAATTAAAGTTCTAAAGGAGTACAATGTTCAAAGAAGAAATAGAAGAATGGAATAAAAGAGCAAACTCAAAACGAAATGAATAAAATAATGAATGCTTTAAATAATTTTGAAGGACCCTCGGTGAAAGAATGTATGAATATTTGGAAGAAATTCACAACTTATGAGAATCCTTTGTATTATGTTGCAATTAATGTATTTTGCAAGAAGAAAGAGTATTGAGTGGTGTAGGTTGAAATGGAAAGTGACCAAGAGCGAATGGGTTGGCTTCAAAGCTTGAAAAAATGACTTTTAATTTATTTTTTTGGAATTGTGGGATACATTTTTCATATTTTACTTTGATGATTATACCATAGTACTTTGATTGAGTTATTTTGGATACTTTCTACATTTTATTTTTTATAATTATAAGATTTGTTATCCACATTTTTGTAAGAAAGTTCATGGCAATATTAATTTATATATGTGAAATGGGTGTGATGTGATGACACCATAGTGCAGTGACATTATTCATTATACATTGTTATAATAATTTTATTTTGATTTTATTTCATAAAATTAATAGTTTTTTTTTAATAGATATTCGTATGGACAATCCTTTATATCAATCAGATAATTCAAGTTTATCATTAAGTGAAGATGAAGATATAAAGTCAACAATGAAAAGATTAAAAAAAAACTTGTTGTGTTATTGCTCCATTTATTAAGAGACTCCACCATTGATAAAGAACGAGTTTCTATATCATCGTTTACAAGCTCACTTTTCATAAAAAAAGTTTTAAATGGCTCATCTATTATATGTTATGAACTAATGCAAATGGAAAAGCATTGATTTATTTCTCTATGTCACATGTTTAGAGAAAAAATGGCTTGTTGACAGCAAACATTTGAGTGTTGAAGAGAAAATGGACATATTCTTAACGACTATAAGTCATAATCTTTGAAACTGATTATGAAAGAATAAATTTCAACACTCAAGCCAAACAATTCATAATTACTTCCATGTGATTTTAGTGGTCACGGTGAGCTTCTTAAAGGAAATGATTATACCTCCAACATTCAATGATAATTCAAATGGTATCTATAATCATCAGTTAAGACAGATTTTTAAGGTATAATACTTTATATGAGTAAATATTTTCATCATATTTTTATTATTCTAATATAAAAATAAATATCTATATAGGTGATAATTATTTTTTTAGGTTGTTGTTGGTGAAATTGATGGAACTCTTATCCATGCATGCATTCCCATTGAACAACAAGTATCATTTCGAGATCGTGGGAGGGGAGAAGGTTTTCAAAATATGATGGCAATTAGTGATTTTGATATGAACTTTAAGTATGTAGTTGTTGGATGGGAAGGAACAGCTCATGATTCAAGAGTCTTGATAAAAACTATTCGTAACCCACAACATAATTTTCCCATGCCCCAGTCAGGTAAATATTCATACTTTATTTTATTTATTACTATTTTTATTTAATAACATTTTAATATACTAACTTCTCTCTTTCTGAAAATTATTATTTAGTGGATGCAGCATATACACATGAGGTTTTATGACACCATGCATATTGTAATGTACGTTATTGGTTGAGTGATTTTCATAGTGGTGGTAAAGCTATGGGAAGAGAGGAGATATTCAACTTATATGTTGTAAGATTAAGATATATCATTGAACGTGCATTTGGTGTTGTTAAGGCACATTTTCCAATATTGAAGAAAATGTCATCTTATTCATATGCTACACAAATAAAAATAGTCATGACATATTTCTCCATTCATAATTTTCTTCGACGAGTCTCAGTTGTAGATAGATTATTTTCTGAATATGACACTGAAGAGGAATTGGAAATTGATAGTGACTACTAAAATCAAGGCTCAACTGGAAATAATTTTTTTACAGCTGTGATCAAGAGTTCATGCTATAATTTCGAGACCATATTGCAAATGAACTATTTCAAGTGTTCAATTAACTTGTCATTTTAACTTTTATCATTATATAAAATAAGATATCAAATACTAGTATCAAATGTTTGTCATTTTAGCTTTTTATCATGGGGTAAAATTTGATGTTAAATATAAGTATCAAATATTATGGCTTTAGATATTTTAAAATTTGTACTTAAATTTTAATGTTTTTCTTTGAATATATATGAATATGCATTTGAATTAAAATGATTTAAATTTAATTAATATTTGTGTTTTTAGCTTTTATAATGGTTATGAAAGGAGATTAAATATTGACATCATAAGTGATATCTTTAGATATTTGAAATATGTAGTTAAAATTTCTTAATATATTAAGCTGTTAAGATGTTACATTTTTAGTATGTAAAAAACAAACAAGTTAATCCTTAATGGATATAAAATAATAAAAAAATAAATAACTTAATACTTAATGTTATTGAATACCATTCAGCATTAAGCTCAAAAAAAATTCTATATAGCATTAAGTAAAAAAAAAACACCATCTACGTCTTTTAGCCCCATATGAAACATGATATGAAAAAATTTTATGAGAAGTGTCTGAATTATAAGCAAGCAAAATCTAAGACATATTAGTAAGGTCTAGATACCACTCTGACCATACCAAACAAACATTAGTTCACATATCTATAGATTTTATACTAGGTTTTTCTAGGTCTAAGAATGTAAAGGAATCAATTTTTGTGGTATAGACAGATTTTCCAAGATAGCATATTTCATACCATGTCATTGAAATGATGATGATTCACGCATATATAATCTATTTTTCAAAGAAATTATATAGTTGCATTGTATGCCTAAGTATATCATTTTAGATAAAGACAATAAATTTCTAAGCATTTTTTTTGAAGACATTATGGGGAACTATGCTATGTGATATCATTTGTAAGAGCAAAAAAACTTAGGTGGAATGTTTACCATGTGTTGAATTTTAATATAATTGAGTATCCATTCTGCCAGTAATTTCTCACCTTTTGAAGTTATTTATGATATTATTTATCTGACACTACTTGATTTTGATTTTCATTTACCTATGAATAAATATGATAATCTTGAATGTAAGAGAAAAGTTGAATTAGTTAAGCAAATTCATGAAAGACTATGGCCAACATAGAGAGGAAAATTGACTTTTGCTAAACCAATACTCAGTTTGGGAGGCATTTATTTGGTATGTCGCATACTAAATTTTTTGCTGATTCTAGAGTACATATTGATGTGTTTGTGCATATTTGATTGTAGATTTGATTGTATACTATGATGAATATTAGTGAAATCTAATATTTTTAAAGTGAAATTGATAAACTTAGTGAAGCAATGGTATGGAGGAGAGTATAGCGATGGAGAGTCATGACATTTTACAATATCATGTCATGACTTGGTTATATTTTCCACCATATCATTGAGTAGTTACACCATCCTTTCTAGGTCATAAATCTATAAAACCAGTCATGACAATTATTATATATCATAACTATCATCAAGTTGACATGATCATTTAACTTATATGACATAATCTTTGAGGTCATGATATTTTCTTTGAGTTGCGGCCATACAAGCTTAAAATACTTACTGGATATGACTTTATTTTTATATTGTGGTATCCAAATACTCTACTGAAATAATTAGTCACAGTAATTTCTAGCATTGCAACGTATTCTATATAGAACCAAAACTAAGTGTTTTGATTCATGATAATATTCTTATATCATGACTTTGTGTTCTAGGAAGTAGTTACTATTGTGATGGCTTTTCTAGCACCATGACATTATACTTCAATAGGTGTTTGGTATGCTAAATATTGAATATTCTTTACTATGATGGTGGATATTATTAATGAGTTGATACAAAATAAGCTTTATATAGAATGATTTCATGAAATTATAATTTTGATGGATTGTGATAAATAGTACTTAAATTAGTGGGCTTATAAATTAAAGTAATGACTTGGTGGAATAATTTAGCTTATAGAGTAGTTTAAATATTCATAATTGATCAAAACTCTTCTTAATTAGATGTGACAATCTTCATACTCCATGACTCTACCATCTCATTGGCACAATCATTTCAATATGATATATATTCTTTTTAGCTGCTAAACTTTCTTGTAGTCACATTACAACTAGCTCATAATATTTTAATAGTTGTGATATTAATTTTATATTATAGTGGCCAAATACTCCACTAGTACTAAAAGCTATGATATACTTGAAAAAGCATGACTTTTTCTTTCAAAGAACTATAATTACTAAGGCAAAAGCCATGGAGATTCTTCAGCTCCATGACTTTTTACCGCAAAAAGTTATAGAAAATATTTACTTAGACAATGAACCATTTTCAATATCATGACTTTTTGTTCTCTAGAGAATCCAAGATCCACAGGGTTACCCAATTCTATGACTTTGGTTTGCAAAGGTGAATGAATGGGTTGTTGTTGTATCCATTTCTATTACTTCATGTTCCAAAGATAAAATACACAAGCTATGACTATACCCAGCACCATCACTTCATGTTCTAGAGGAAAGATTCAAGTCAAAATGATGCCCAGTGTTGTGGTGATCTAACAATGAGAAGAAAAGCCAAAACCACAACCATTTCCAATGCTATGACTTGCATTATGATGAGGCAAAGTAAAAGTAGCAGTTTTAATCTAGTGCTATGACTTTGCACTTAATGTGCACTGAAAATATGTGAAGTATAAAATCTATAGTTAAATGTTCAATATTCAAATTACCAAATATTCTAGTATATTTTGGTAATTTATAATGAAGTGTAGAGATGGGAGTTAAGATATTATAGGTTGATTTCACAACTTTGGTATTTTGGCAAGTTATAATGAATATGCATGAAATCAATAAGTTTTGGAGGTATTTAGAAGTGGGGGTAGAATACTAAGTCTTGCATATATTTGGTGTCCATTCTTAGCCAAAACTCTACCTAATTGGTCGGAGTAATTCTTGTACGTCAAGGTCTTACCAATTAATTATCATAATTTTTTCACTATACAATACTTCTTAGTGAATGTGATATTATAATAAAGTCATAGCCATACTTATCTCATTATATTTAAATAATTATTATTTTAATCTACATCATAGTAATTAAGTATCCCATTTGTACTCAAGGTCATAGTCAAGTCTAACCTTTGTAAATTTAACTTTAGTATGGCTTGGTAGTCTAAAATTAGAATGATAATCTTTCTACAAAACCATGACTTTATAGCTATAGAATATTAGATAGTCACAACTACTTATGATAATACTATAGTAATTTTTTATAGTTATGACTTTTGGGTCACTAAACATTATAGAAGATGTTGCTCGAGTATGACTATTCTCAAGGTTACGACTTTTCTCCTCAAAGAAAGGTATACCCATGCTTTATATGCTTGAGCTAATTGTTAGTGTCGCAACATCCTTATAATCTCATGACAATAAGAAATATGAGAGAAGAGAATCTTAATGTCATGTCCACTCAGATCACTATAGATATTTGTGAAATATGAAAGGAAAATAATATATTGTAATTATTTTTTCAGTGTCATGGCCATGTCCAATGCATAAGAGACTTTCTCAATACCACATCTATATTTTATTTTCATGGCTATATCATACTCAAGGAAGATCATTGTCAATGTCATGGCTTCTTCAAAATATCATGATTATACAATAATATGAGCAGCCAATCATCACGTCGCAGCCACTTTCCAGCTCCATGGCCCCTTTATGATGATAATATGACAAAGGCACGAAGTTGTTGCTACTTCATAATGGCCTAACTTTTATTATAAAGATATTAGGACTAAGGCATAGTAATGTTCAATGTCATGACTTTATGTTATAATAAGATTTAGATGCATATCATAGTTGTAACTATTTTTTAGAGATGCTACTTAAAGGTGAAGAGAGAATGTTGAAGTGGTGACTTTCTTCTAAAAGTCATGTCTTCTTCTTTAGAGTAATGCAAAGTATCACAAATATAAATTGGAAGATAGAGAAATTTCAAAAAATCTTTAATCTCTCTTCTTTTCACTCATGCAGCAAGCAAAGGCACTATAACTACCAAAACATATAGATGAATTTTGAAGTTCCTAGCAAAGGCACAAGCAAGAAATGGACATAAGGTTAATGCCAATCCCTAGAGCCGAAGGGTGCATCTCTCAATTCCCCATATTCTAGGATTGATTCAAAAATTTATACCAGAATTGTATAGGTCTAGGTTTGTATAATTTGAATCCAAGTGATGTAACTTTTCTATTTTTAATTAATGAATCAATATTGTGATTTATTTTATAGTATGAATATTAATAGATAGTGTTTAAATAAAACTTTAACTATGACTTTGACTATTTATAGAATTATGTGAGATTTTCATTGTAGATGACGACAAATAAACCATAAGGCTCACTCATGCATATTGGACACATATAGTTATACTATATTCATGATGTATGCATATATTTTTGCATATATACATGCCTATGCATTTTTAAGTAAATATAAAGAAATATCTGATGCATACATGCATGAAAGCACCATTCATTAGTTTTTTTATTGCTGAATATTGCAGACCATCCCCATTAATCCCAAGCCTTTTCTTAACAACTTGACTAGGAAGTCAATCATTGTAAAACTCAAGTGGGGAATGGAATATAAAGGTGAGCTACCTTGTGTTCTTTTCCTGTGCATTGTAGTTTTTTTTCTTATTTCTTTTCTTTGGTTTTTTAAGGTTTCCTTGCTTCGGTGGATTCCTATATGAACCTACAGGTGTGAAAAATTCAATACCACACAGCATGTTGTCATTTCAACTTTCATTTCCCTTTTGTTTGGCACTTTCTAACTTTCTTATAATTAATCCTAGACTGATGCGTGAAGCTGGGAAACACAGAAGAATATGTTGATGGGCAGTTCACTGAAAATCTTGGAGAAATCTTGATTCGGAATTTAAAAATAAGCTTATGTTTATCTCGGTGTGCGAAATTTCTAGCAAATGGCAGTTGGTGTTGTATGCTCTAGTCTATATGTTTATCAGCGACATTGTGTTGTGTTCTTTATTGGTTTGTAAATATAGTATGTTATACTCCATATGCATGTGTAACAATATTCTCTATCTGCATGAAGTACTAGAGGACAAAGAACTAGAAGATGCTTACCATCCTTGAGAGACCTATATGTGTGTTTTTAGGCCTTAGAATATTTCTTTCTATTGTCTTTGATGGTATGTGTATTTTCACGAAAGTACATGTGTTTGTGTTTAGACACACACACAAGTACATACATACTTGAACAAGTATACATACATGCAACTGATTGCAATGTTAAAAAATTTGATGTTGGAAGTGCAGCTAGATACAAAAAGGGAAATTACAGATACAATGAAGGAGTTTAAGGTGGAGAGGAAATGCAAACTATAACTAAAGGAAGCAATGCATATGGCCGTGGAGGGACATGCTCAGGTGCTAGAGTAGTATGCATATTTTGAGGAGCTGGGGAAAGAAAGGAACTTTAATTCCATAGACAGATTATATGGTATGCACTGTCATTAGATACATTGATGAAGAATAAGATGTAATCAAGTTTTGTTATGTTTATGTTTTAACTATGTAACATATTGTATTAGAATATTTTATTAACTGATTTTATTTTTTATTAATTATAAATATTGGTTTATAGTTTATTTTTATTAAATTTAATATAAAAATTAAAAAATATGTAATTAAATGTTATGTAAAAAATTAAAAATGTGAAATAAATTTGGAATGAAAATAGCTAGGGTTTTTCCCTTACTAATTTAGCTACGAAAATTTTCCCACTAATTTAGCTAGAAAAATTTCCCTCGCTAATTTTGCTTTAGAAATTTCCCTCGTTAATTTTGCTATGGAATATAGTACTCATTAATTTTTGTGACAAGAACTTTAGATTAGGAAAGGTTCCATCATTAATCCATTATTATATCTACTTTAGCGATGGTAAACCCCCATTTTTCTAAAAAAAATTTCCTAGCTGATTGGGATTTTTCTTGCGGTGCATGATGTCGAACTCACATTGACTATTTAGAAATCATAATAAAAAAAAACTAAATTAAATTACTTCATGTTAAGAATTGAAAGATGAGGCAGATAAGTTCATTGTGTTGTAGTTCAACACTACCACATTCACAAAATGATGATCCATTGTTTCAACTAATAGATGTATGAATTCTAAAATCACAAGCTCATTTTGCAATATTTATGATTCTAGTCACTAATATGGTTGCTCATTTAATAAAAAAAACAAAAAATCAAAATAAATTGATCCAGCTCAAATTGAAATACAACATTGTAGATGCGATAGGAACTTACTTCATCGTTCTCAATGCCAACCAGGATAAATAAAGATGCATAGCACCGGTATATGATTTTGTAGTTATGATGCTCCACAAATGAGTAGCACAACGAGATCACAACACAGAAATAACTTCAAATAGTGGAACAATACCCATGGTGGTGAAGAATCCACATCTATGAGAAATAAAATCAGAAAAGAAGTAACAAGATGATTAAAAAATAATAATGACCCACTGCTCTATTTGCTTAAGGCATTTCCAAATGATTTCACCTTATAGGGCATGTTGTTCTTCAATAGCTCACCATTCATAGTTGAACTTCCATCATTATATGGTAGATAATAGTTATTAAATTTTTGAATTGAACTTACATGATCATAAAAATATATCATACAGATAGAAGTCTGCATATCTTTTAGTTTGTACAAATTATTAGGTGGTGATTAATAAAAGGTAAACCAAATTATTCTAATTCAACAATATTTCAAAATTAGTTTAGTTGATCATGAGGATTGTATGCAGCAAAAAGAGATCCAGGTAGTGATTATCACTTATAGATAACATGAATAATGTCCCCCCCCCCCCACCACTAATATCTCTAGGGGCAAGTCATAGCTGAGCCTATAGATTCTCCAGCATGTTTTCTACAAAAATTTTCTCCATTGAACCATTTTTTTCTAATATAGATGGACATAGAGTGAGCAGAATTCTGACATATCTTTTTTTCCTGATTTACATACATTGAACTTGTCTGCATTTGTGCACAAAAACTCATGTGGGGCAAGATAAATGTTATGCCTAGTCATTCTGCATTCAAAATAATACATGTTGCTCCCCTATTCACATCCACTTATGATAAGATTTGCCAACTCTAATTCCCTTTGTGCTTTCATTTCAATATCCCCATCTACAATAGAAGGAAATCTTTCTAGTCAAAAAAGCAACAACAGTAACAATCATGTTTGCAAAATAGAATACCAATGTTTTTTTTGATGGATTTGATGAAAAAGGATGTGTAGAAGAATTAAGAAATGTAAGTAGAGAAAAAAAGAGATGCCTAAAAATAGATCAAGTGAAGGCAATGAAGAAAAACTTTGAAGTGGAAAACAAGCTTGAACCAGAGAGGAAAAAAAATTGGCTCATGAACTTGGCTTGCATCCAAGACAAATAGTTGTTTGGTTCTAAAACCACCATGCTAGGTAGAAAACCAAGCATTTAGAAAGAGATTATGGCCTCGTGAAAGCAAATAATGACTCACTGAAGCTCAATTATGAAGCCCTTAAACATTATCATGAAGCCTTGATAAAACAAATTAGGAAACTAAAGGCACACCTTAATGCTGAAAACACGGAGACTAGTAGATTGTTCAACAAGTGGGAGGGTCTTTTACCATAAATAGACTAGAAGGAGTTTAAGAGTGGATTATTAGATAGTGATTTGAGTGTGATCCTAAAGGATGATAATATTTTGGATTCTGGGATTTCTTCTATCCGGTTGAAAAATTGTAGCAAATCATATATCAAATTGTGATAGACATGCATGGAATCATGGATTAATACATACAGACATGGAATGGGGTTGAAGATTACGAAAGCACACATCCTCGCCTCTGAATTAGTTGCTATCTACTTCAAACTGGAAGTGGTAACTTGCAATGCTCATGACCTAGTGCACAAAAAAAATCCTAGGCGAGTTTTAGGTTTTTATGCTCGTGACCTAGTGCATAAAAAAAAATACTAGAAGAGTTTTAGGTTTTTATGCTCATCACCTGCTCACGACATGGTGCACGAAACTATGTGCATCATAGTTCCTCTCCTGAAAGGAACTGTGATGAACAGTGAACACATGCGACTTTTAGGATTTTATTTATAACCATAAAATAAATAAATAAGATATATATATATATATTATGGTTATAGTTTTTTGTGAATTCAATATATTTTTATAAATATAATAAGAAATAAATTTATAGTCATAGAATTTTATATTATTTGATATATTTTAAAATTTTTAAAAATCCTAAATTAACTTATAATAAGAAGATCATAAAAATAAATATTTATTATTTTAATAAGAATAGAATATAAAAAGCTAATAATCAAAATCTTATGTAATGGTTTAATTATTAAAAATTTTAGCAAGGGCAAAAATAAAACATGAATTCAAATAAACTAAGGTCGGTTTGATAGAACTTTTCAAATGTGTTAATAGGGCAAAAAATTATTTTAAGTATTTTTAGGACAAAAAAAATATCATTAGTAATATTTTTTAAAAAAATTGAAACTCTAAAAAACACTAGAAGTGTTCTTTTAATAAATACTTGGAGATTATTTTTTTTATTACACTTGAAGTGTTATTTTAAAAATTCAAATTTTTTTGTAAATATTTTTTAAAAGATTCCTATAATCATAGAAATATGTTTATTATAGTTTTATTAATATAAATATATTCATTATTTTAGTTTTTTTATAAATATTTTTTTATAATCATACAAATAATAATTTTAAGCTTTTATTAATACAAATGTTTATGTATATTCATTTATTAATTCAAAAAATTTAAAAATTGTTTATAATTATAGAATTAATTATTTAATGTTTTTATTAATACAAATATTTAAATTTATGTTTTAATTAAATCAAATATTATTTTGTAAATATTTTTAATATTTTATAATTCAATATATAGTTAATTTAGGCTTTATTAAAATAAATTTTTATTTGTATTTATATAATTTTGTAATTATATATTTATAATATCATATTTTTATTATTATATGAGAAGACATCTTTCAAGGAACCCTAATCTATAGACCATGACAAACCTTTAATATAAAAAATTACATCAAATATTAAAACAAATAATATAAAAAAAGAAAATAATTCAAAATAGATTAATGATAGAAATAATCCTTAGATAAATAGCTAGGGAAAATTCGAAGCTAAATGTATATATTTTGTAAAAATTATTAATTAAGGATGAATCGCTTGCATTTAATAATTAATTGTAAAAAATTAATAGAGAATGATTTAGTGAGTGTTTTTTTCTCGAGTTAAGTGGCTAGAAAAAATCCGTATCTAAAGTCTTTGCTAAATTTTCTACCATTCTTTGTGACAAATTCTACGACAATAATAGCTAGGGAAATTTTTCAATCGAAAATTTCTATCTCTAATCTGTCACAAATCCATTACAAATTTATTATTCAATGTAAAATAAAACAACTCTCGCTATTCCCTAGCTAATCCCTAGCAAATTAGCAAGGGAATATATTCCTAGCAAAATATTCGTAGGTAATTATTATAGATAGATAAATATAAATATAGACAAATAGATAAATAGAAATATAGAGTGATATACATATAGATAGATAGATAGCTAGATAAATTTATAGATGTATAGAAAGATAGATAGCCATATAAAAAGATAAATATATAAATAGATTTTCAAATAGACATATAGACTAATAGAACGATAGATAGAAAGAAGGATGGACAGATAGGTTTATAGGTAAGTATATTAATAGACAAATAGAGAGATAGATAGATAGATAGATAAACATAGAGGTAGATAGATGAAAAGAATGATAAACAGATAGACAGATAGAAATATAGATATATAGATAGATAGACAGACAGATTGATTGATTGATAGATAGTCAGATCGAAAGATTTGTAGATAGAAAGATAGATAAATTGATAGAAAGATAGATAAATAGATGGATAGATAAATAGGTAGATAGATAAATATTTAATAGATAGATAGATATATATATATATATATATATATATATATATATATATATATATATACACACACACATATAAACATATAGAAAGATAGACAGATAGACAGATAGATAGACAAATAGACCGATTGAAAAATGGATAAATATATAGAATTATGTGAGATTTTCATTGTAGATGATGACAAATAAACCATAAGGCTCACTCATGCATATTGTAGGAAGGTAGCGACAACCATTTCGACCATAATGCACAAGAAAAACCTATATATTATAATCCAAAATTTAGATATATTAATTGTCATGAGTATGATACTTATAAAACTGAAAAATATGAGCATTTTTATACTCCAATCTTTTGTATATATCTTAATATAACTAGTTCACAATTGAGATAAATATTATATAGAATAGTATCTGAAGAAGTTCACCTTTAGTATCGAACTCACATCATCACTGAGGATGGTTATAGATAACCCTCGAGACATGCATGAATGTGTGATGACTCAAAAGGTGGTGAAAATGTTTCATTATTATTTTTATTAGTATAGTTCTCACTGGTGAAATTTGAGGGAAGCATAAGTTAATTTATGTAAGTATGATGCTTATGGATTTGAAAATGTAAATAATTATAAATTATGCAAATTATTAGTCCTTATGAAAATAGAGAATGAAAAATAAGAGTGTGCATACAAACAAACTATCAATGGCAACTAAAAAAGTTGACTAAAAGGTATGAAATTTTGAATACCTTTTAAGTAGAGATGAATTATTGTCTTAGTGATGTTGTATCAAAAGAATGGCTATGAGTTGACCATTAATGTAAATGGGCTCAATAATGACAACTACCTTAGATGTTGTTAGCAAAAAGAGTCATTGCACATCTCAACCTTCTATGTGTATCTAACATAATATAAGTCAAGCAATTTAGAAATAATCGCATAAATTAATTGAATAGACCACATACATAAGATAGTCTAACAATTTAAATATCTAATTTATTAAAATAGGTTCTCATAATTTAAAAACAAAACTTCCTATACAATACCTATAGGATTGATATCTAAATGAAAGTTAACTTTATTATTTATATAACACATGCTGTGAGGCATAGAAAAAATTACTTTTTTTTTCTATTTTAGCCATTGCTCTAAATTGGACAAGCTAGTTAAATAAGGTAAGATAGAGTTTTAAAAAATTATTTTTATTCTCAAAAATGATTTAGGAATGGAAAATAGTAAATAATAATTTTACATTTGCTAGATTAGAAGTTTTAGAGAAAAAGTTTGGCTAGTTTGAAGCCCTAAGAGTTATTTTATCATTCTACTATTAAATGAAAGATAAAATTTTTATTTATTTTATTTCTCCCATCTTCTATTTTTATTTTTATTTTCTTAGATGTCTTTTGTTCTTCCTCATTTCTTCCATTAAATCATTAAAATAAAATATAAAATTCTTGATTTTTCATGAAAATTTATTTTGTAAAGTGTTTAAGCTCAATAAACTCTTAGTTTGAGCAACAAACATTCATGAAGGGTTTTTATAATAAAAATGAAGGTTAGTATTGAGGTTATTTAATTAATATTTATTTTTCTTTGTTGATTTTATAAATTATTCTTGAAAGTGTAAATTTTTAACCCTATTATTATTTTATTTTTATTTAAGTTTGAATTATGATTATAGAGCTTGAATTGAAATATTGGAGCATTGGTTTAAATGTTTAAGATTTTGAAAAGTTTAGTTAAGGTAGGAAATTTCTAGAAATTCATGTGAAATTTCATATTTTATATTGTTATTTATGTATAAATATTTTTTGATGTGTATTATTATGTACGTGGTTATTAACCATTTTTTTTGGTTTCTTTGAAATGAGTTTCATGAAATTTAAAAAAATAATTATGATATATAATTACTTAATGAAAACTTATAAATTTGATAGTATGAAATAATTTTTTGATAAATTTTAATACTTATTTACCCATATATTTTTTATTTTAATAATTTATCTCTTAGTGTCAATCTTTGACTTTTAATGTTTTCAAAATATGATATAATCCTTTGAATATATTGATTTTTTGAAATCTTGGTAATGCTTAATTGTTATAAAGGATGAATCATATTACAAGTTAGTGAAAACTTGTAGTGATTAAAAGTTAGTTTTTTAACCATTATTTAGTGGTTGATCTTGTGGAAAACTTAAGTAGAGTTTTATATTTTTATTTGTTGGAAAAAGCTATAAAAGAAGCTAAAAATAAGCCTCTTTGATCTTAACTTTTGATTGTGCAAGAGTTTAATTAACTTATTTTTCAAGGAGCCACCAATATTTCTTCCTTTGAGGGAAATAAAGTTTTGTAACTTGATGCAAGGAATTAAGCCTATTTATATTTCTCCATGCTAAATGGCATGGTTGAGTTGAAAGAATTACAAAAAATAAATCAGAGGACTTTAGAGTATAAGGTTTAAAATTAGGTTTTTTTAAAAAGTATCACTTCGTAAAAATATACATTATTTAAGTAAGAATAGGAAACTTATATCATGATATGCGGGTCCATTTAAGATACTTGTGAGAATGAGACCAATTGTTTATCAAATGGCATAACCACTAGTGTATACTTATGTACATGGTGTGCTACATGTCACAACATTACTTAAGTTGTTATAGAAATATTTTAAAAATGATTACTCTCTACACTTGTTTTATAACATATTTTTATTAATAAGATGACTTATTTAGTAATATGATATTTATTATTTCTATGAATTGATATTGATCTTAAATTAAATAATGAAGTCTATGATATATTATATGCTATGATAAACATAATGATGTGATAATGAGATTTCTATCATGTATAGTTATGTTATATCTAATTTATCAATAATCATAGGATCAAAAAGATCACATATTATTGATTTGGATAGAGTGGCACATGTTTTCTCCTTGATTTGATAAACTAGCTGATATCATGAACTATGATCACGGTGATTATTAAAGTAGATAGGTAGATGCTTGCAAAGAATAATTAAGTACATCATTGACCTGCTATGAAAAAATCAAATGAATTATCATACTAATGGTGCAATCATATACTTTGATTATTAAAGTATCCTTAGACTTTATTTAATCAAGTTTGCCTTGGATATCAATAATATACTTTGATTTCATTCCTTGTTGCCTCTCGAATGTCACTCATAGGGTGATTATTAGGTAGAATTTGAAGTATTTAAAAGTAGTTTAGTTTTCAATAAAGAATTCACCACTCCTAATAGAGAAAGGGCATACCCACGACCACTTGTTGGAATTATTAATTAGAAATCTTTGATCAAAGTGAAAATGTCATGAAAAATATCTTCAATGACATCAATAATGGCTAATGGGTCACAATAAAAGAATCTTTTCTACTTAGGTCAGACATCACTTAGTCAGTCTAATGAGAGCTATACATTTTACATGCTTTGAACCAAGTGGGTATAAAAAAAGTGAAAGGATTTATGCACATGATGTTGTCTATTAAAGAGTTGGCAGTTAAGCTATTAACTTTATGGTTAATTGGGGTCATGATGTATTTTTAGATAATACTCTTGAATTCCTTGATTCAAATATTGTACCATGTGACCAAAATATTTGGAAGTCTAATGGGTCACACATTTCAAAGTTTGAAGTTAGAATAAGGTAATCTGGAATTGATCCAAATTGAGGGACATACTTCAAATATGATCTCAACATGATTTTAGAGAACTTGGGCTCTATAATGCGCTTGAGGTCCTTGAGAAATAAGTCTCATGGACATGAGATGTAGATGGCCATTCCACTCAAAAGGGAAGGATATTTTTTTTCATCCAAGTCTAATATGGTAAGACCATATAGTAAAAGAAAATAAAATAAATGAGAATAAAAACAAGTCAAATTCTTTAAACTAGGACTTGATTTTATTACATATCTTATGAGAAAAGAATATGGGAAACATTGAGCCCACTATCCTTATAGATAAAAATTAAAGTTGACAGCATTTTTTAAAAAATTACACAATCATAGTTATATTTTATTTGAATCAAGATAGTTGAAATGGAAAAGAAAGATTTGATCTCTCACTTCCCATAGCATATGCAAAAAGATTATAATAAAATTTTTATATGAATATAAAAGTTTACATGATATAAAAGACCTTCTTATATACCTTGTTATGATAGTTCTTCGAAAGAATATAATAATTTTTTAAAATTTTGTGTGAAGGAGAAAATATGATTTTATCTTTTAATCTCTATTGCTAGAATTCAAGTTTAGCTAGCACCAACATATCTCTAAGAACTCTTAATTAAATGTTTTTGCTTTCAACTTCATATAAATCATCATTGGAGGCATGCATAGATTGAGATGTCATGATTAGATACCAATAGTTGATACATGAGTTTGATTAAAATTTTAATTTCTTCTACTACCTCAAGATTGTGGAACTTAGGCTAAAATTATAACATAATTATCATCCAAACTCTTTCATATGTTGAATTATATTTATTATAAGATATGAAATATGAAGAATTATTTATTCATATCGTAGACTAGGAAAAAATTTATTAAGAAACAAGTTGATTCATGTGGTAAGACATTTAAGAAATACCAAGGCATGAAAAAAATGATTGAGAAAATGAAAAAATGTGTCATGAATTAATTACTTCAAATCAAGAATTTTAAATATTGAGGATGAAATTTCAATAAGTGTGGTAGAGTTATGAGACAAAATAATTGTCTCCATTTTAGCCATTACTTCGAATTAGACAAGTTAGTTAAATAAGATAAGATAGAGTTGTTAAAATTTATTTATACGTTCAAAAATGATTAATGACTTTAAATGGTGAAGAATAATATTAAATTTGCTAGATTTAAAGTTTTCGAGAGAAAATTAGGCATGTTTGAACAGTTGTAATTTTGTCATTTAATTATAAAATGAAAGCTATAAGTTTTATTTGTTTTATTTATATTTCAATTTAATGACTTATATTATGTTTGTCTTCTTCTTTCTAGAAAAACTTTGGTTGTTACTCATTTCTTCACCAAATCATTGAAATAAAAGACAAAATTCCTGATTTTTGGTAAAAATTTATTGTGCGAAGTGTTTAGGCTCGATAAATGCTTCATTTCAACCAAAATAATTCATGTGAGGGTTTTAATCTTGACGAGTAAGGTTAGGGTTGAGTTTAGTTAATATGTTTTTATTTTTATTACTTTATTTTATAAATTAGGCTTGAAATTACATAAATTCTCAATGCTATTTTCCTTTTATTTTTGTTTTAGTTTGAATTGTGGTTATAGACCTCAAATTGAAGTATAGAGTTATTGTCTGAAGTTTAATTCTCAATGGAGTTACTTTATATTGTTAAATAGATATACATGTTTTCCAATATGTGCTATAATGTATGTGGTTATAAACTATTTGTTTTGGCTTCTTTGAAATTAAGTTTCATGAAATTTAAATCATTTAATTAAGATATATGATTAATTTATAGAAGCTCCTATATTTGACATTAAGAAATGACTTTTTGGTAAATTTAGAAACTTATTTATCCATGAAATTTAAAAAAAAAAGTTATTTTTTTAAATGAGAAAATAATATTTGGTTATATTTAAAAGTTGTCAAAAATCATGGTTGGTAGGTTATTTGAAATTTTTTGAGATGTGATTATGTTGATTTGCATAAAATGCTATGACAAATAATTTGATGCTATATGAGCTATATAATATTGTGAATAAAATTTGATCAATTTTAAAAAACACACACACATTTTGGATAGTAATGTGGCTGTTAGTCATAAAAAAAACATGGATTAATAAAATAATATTTATGGAGGCGGGGATTAGACATACTATAGGAAGAATAACCCTAAACCACCTTGTGCACTAGTTGAGGAGTTCTCCTATGCTGAAGAGGTAGTTGTTAGGCTGTAAACTGGTCTCTGGTGATTCTTTGGATCAATAGTGTGTTCCCCAAAGGTGAAGAGCTAACAGCTTACGTTTTCTCTCTACATATCTTATTGTGGCTTAGTGAAACTTTCATATGCATAAATTATGTAGCTTTGGGAAAATGGGATGGGATTAAAAAATGAATATTTTGAGAAATTACACACATTATAATTATTTTATGTATATGTATAAATATACATATAATTCCATGAATATTTCACACACATTATAATATTTTGAGAAATGGGATGGGATTAAAAAATGAATATTTTGGGAAATTTCACACACATTATAATTCCATGAATTTGCAAATCTATGTATATGTATAAATATATGTATGGATGTATCAATAATTATTCTTAAATTCTTAAAATATACAGTATAAAATATATGTGGCTATGAAAGTAAAATATAGATTTTTCTATATTTCCTTAAAATTTTCCTTTTGAGCATTAGTTTTTTACCCATGTTTTCCCCAAGTGAAGAAAATATTGATGAGCAAACCCAATTTCGGAGCTTGTAGATCAATGTGAAATTTTGGTAGTGCATTTAGATGAGTTTTTTTTTTTGAAACCTTGTTATGTATTTGGCTATATGTGTCATTTTATGTAAATGACTTTAATTTTGCATGTGAACCTTTTAGCTTGATTATTCATATTCATGATGTTCTCTATAATTCAATCTATTTTAAATGGCTAAATGTAAGAGATATTGAACACTTTTTTTTTACTTGTTTCTACTAAATGTTTGAGATTGTGAGTATTATAGAATGAAACTAATATGAAAAATGAGATGGGATGAAGTTGTTGTCAATTTGTTTATACCTTTCAACATACATATAGTTTTTACTTAACATGTTCATAGTATATATTTTTTTCTCGATTTTTTAATATACATTCTTTTATTTTGAATTCATATTTTTAATAAACATCCTTCCCATTCTTTTCATATGTACATTTTGAGTAATTTACTAAATTTATAAAAGGTCATCATTAAAAAAGCAAAAACATCTCACATTAGATTTTAAAGTATTTTAAATCTTTTAAAATTTAACTAATCAAATCAAACCCATCGTGACTCCTGAGTGAGAATGCCTGAGGGTTATAACATATCCACTTGTGGATCTTTATTGATATGATATGCTTGTAAAAAAATATTGAAATATCATCTAACTGATATAATTATGTAGCATAACAAAGTCATAATATTAAACCCTAAATTAATAATCATGTAGAGGAGATTGAGAAATCCATGCCTAGACCATGGAAAACACCCAATTTCACATGTACAACATATATAGGATCCCAAATCTAGCAAGGAACATAAGGCTAAAGCTAAAACGCTAGTCATGGATGAATTTTGACATCCATATAGGGGTAGAACTAAGGAATTATGTGAGATTTGTTGGATTTAAAGTTTAGACTCCTATATTCTCATAAGGGATGTTGTTGGGAACCCAATTTTTCATTAAATTTATTTCCAATTTTCTTATATCAATCTCTACCAAATATCAGACAAATTTGAGATTTAGGGTTGGTAAATTTTTGATTCGTGTGATACATAAATATTTGTTTAATTAATGTTATAGTTAATGTGTGTTGTAAATTAGTTATTGGTGCATATAAAGTTTAATTAGAACTATAATTATGATTAAAATAATGATGAGTTTCTCCGAGTTATCTTGATTGATAGTAATAGGTAAGTCATACTCTTACAAATAGTAGGAAGAAAGTGACAACTCTTTTGACAATTATATTAGAAAAAAACATTTACATTAAAACCTAGAAACCAATGTATGTTATTCATTATGAGAATGGTGCTTATGAAATCAAAAGCATGAATACTTATATAAGCTAATCAAAAACATGGATTGTTGGCTCGATTAAGATGAAGAAGATAATGCAAAAAAAGAATTTTAGAAGTATGAAAGTGACAAAGTAGAGATTAAAGAAAATGACTCCTACAAGATCATGATATTTTTCAAAGTTATTACTTGACAAGACTAAAGAAAAATGCTCCAAAGAGCTTGAGAAATAAAGTGAAATGCCTAATTCTTAGTACATATTCATGGAAAAGATGATGTAAAGAATTTGCAAAATATAGCAGTTGTGAAAACATAAGTAGAATCCAAACTAGTTGATGATAAAGTTATAGAGGAAGACATGATTGAAACAAAGATTATAAAGGATCCAAAAGAAATTGCAATTGAAGTAGAGGTAGCGATAAAAACCATGGTCATGACCAGCACCATTCCTTGGAAGTTATAGATGCTAAATGACAAAGCCATGGCTATACTTAGTGCCATAATCAAAAGAAAATGCC
Source organism: Sapria himalayana (assembly GCA_029783825.1). Taxonomy (NCBI): domain Eukaryota; kingdom Viridiplantae; phylum Streptophyta; class Magnoliopsida; order Malpighiales; family Rafflesiaceae; genus Sapria; species Sapria himalayana. Next base: position 685,021 of record JAREIK010000295.1, on the reverse strand, counting down.
TAGTTGGAAACCTAATAAAAAAACTAGGGCATCTAAAAAAGCCATTGTATTTGGTAATTCACAACATATAGTGAAGAAAGTCCTGAAGAAAGAAGCCCAAATGGTTCAATGTTTAAAATGAATTTGGGAAGATAGAAGGAAAAAAACTATATTAAAAAGCTAGCTTGAACTATAGAGATCACTATAGGAGGTAACAACTCATGGATCATGGATGATTTAGCTATGGATGTTAAACATAGTACAACTTTGGAGATAACCCAAGATATTTTTTTTCTACATAGGGAGATATAATAATATATTATATACATTTGATTCACTCATAAAGTTAGTTTTGGAACTAAAATCCTACTATGACTCTTTACATATTCAAAAAAAGAAGTTACTTGGTGTGTTTGCACTAAGTAGCTTCTATATTATTTTGGTAGATATTATTTATGCGTTTGCTCAAAAAGAAACTTTATATTGAAAGATTTTATTAAATTATAATTTTAATGGATTATGATGAATAGTAGCGAAATTAATTAGTTTTTGGGTGAAAGTAGTGACTTGGTGATTAAACTTATAGAGTAGTTTCGATGTCAATTCTTGGTTAAAACTCTACATAATTAGTCATATTAATTTTTGTATATCATGACTATCACCTTATTATTACAATCTTTTCACTGTACAATATGTTCATTTTTGCAGTAAAATTTTTTTAGAGTTACAACCACACTAGTTCATAATTTAATGTTTGATACACTAATTTCATATTGTATTGGCTAAACACAACAAATGTATTAAAAGTTATGATATTTTCTAGTAATGTGACTTTTTTCTACCATATTTATAATTATTAAGGCAAAAGCCATGCTGATCCTTCAACATTGTGACTTTTTACTATAAAAAGTTACATAGAGTATTAACTGAAATTGTATTCATTTCTAGCATTGCAACTAATTTCTCTCTAGAGAACATCAGAGACGTGGCAATACCCAACACCAAGACTTTGGTTTATGAAAGAAAATGTATGAGCTACACCCATGATTTTGTATTTTAGAGGAGACAAGGGCAAGTTGCATCAGTACCTAGTGTCGCAGCTTCATGTTCTAAAGGAGTAATGTGCAGCCCAATATATAACCCAACACCATGATGATCCATTTATCTACATAGTTTGAAAAATGTAAGGCATCTTCAAGGTTTCTATTCTTGAATTTTCACCACACATTATTTCTTTAACTTGCTTCATGACTAGTGATATATTTTCATAAAAGTATGTACAACATTCATCTATCAACATCCATTTTCAAGATATTTTGTCTACATAGTCTGGAAAATGAAATAGATCTCTTAGGTATCTATTCATGATTAGTGACATCTCTTTGTAAAAGTAATTACCATCAGGTATGTGTGAAAACCTTGATGAGGGAAAAGTTATCATCTAAATCTCTATCCCAAAAGTAAGTGAAATTCATGATTTTTTTAACCCACCTGTGTGATGCAATGGAAAGAATTTCTTTGGAAATGTAGCTTGCAAATCTAACAAAATATGTAAAATTCATGGCTTCAAGGACTTCAACCATGTTTTTACCTTGTGTCTGAAAGAAAAAAAGAATAATTTTAAATGCATCACTTGAAAAGAAAAATATTTTTTTTCTTTTGAATGTATGAGATAGTTCTTGAAATATCTCTAAAGTAACATAAAAAGTAGCATAATACATGATTTAATATAAATATATTCATATATTTGCACAATCTAAGCGAGTGTTCTCATCCTCGATGGATGTATATGGTCTTCCATAAAATAATACATAAGGTAATTTCCATTATAAAGTCATATTGAATTGATAATTTATGATCATATTTGTGCTCCATATTTGATAATGATTTTCTTTAAAAAATTTTTTGTATGGATCAAGTGAATGTTTCTAATCTATATTAAATGTTTTATATCTAAGGTGACATATTTTATCGCAATAATTAAGTAGACTATAAATAAAAATATGACATGTACTTAGACACCATCCTTGATAATAATGTTATTTTATTGAAAATAACAAAGTAATCAAATATTTATAATCAAAGAACCAATCTAAGGCAACATAATTGGCATAATATTATGATCTATATTTGACTATGGGATGAGTTATAGTAGGGCAAGTGGTCAAAACAAAAAAAAAATATCATGCTTTGATTGATAAACTATCCTTGAAAAAATTGATTGACAGAAATAAGAAATCATAGGAGTTGGAATATATTGAAAAATATGATTTTGACACTAATTAAATTGTGAATTTCTACTAAATACTTTTTCATAGAGGTATCAAAAGAGCAGTGTTGTGCTGGCATAGCCCATTATACTATGACACAGCCTGTTAAATGTGGTACATCCTATTATAGCGTGGCATGACTTGCTATAGTGTGGTACCATCATTGCACCATGTGGTGTCGGGCATGACATGACATGATGTTGGTCCAAATAGTGCAAGACAATGCTTGTTCGAGCCAAAGATTAAAACATTGGTTTCTACGGATATATCAATACTTGTATTTTACAGATATATCGGATATATCGAAGATATATCGGTGTGAATTTCTATATGAGCATCAATCAAGCATAAATATTTCAGTCTTAATGGATATATCGAAGATATATCGGTGGATATATCGGAAATTTTTATCATTGGTTCGAGCTAGTTCATATCAGCATGAACTAGCCTTTTTTTTGGCCTATTCAATATTCATTATTAACTATTGAGAGACTTGGGCTTGGTTTGTTGAACTTTACTTCTAAGTTTTAAATGTTAATATAAATTTAATTATAAATAATGATGACATGATCATAACTTCAGAATTCATATTATGTTTTGACACTTCATTCGGCTCAAATAAAAGATTAGATATTTTATTTAATTTTAATAGAGTATTAATGGAACAAATGCATAATATAAATAATATCTAAATCAAAATGAAAAAAAATATCAAAATTTAAAATGATAAAAACTACAATATTAGTATCGATACCCAATAGTGCAAAAATTAAAATGGATAAAAAATAGCAAAAATAAATAAATACTAGCTAGCACAATATCAATATCGTATGAATCAAGAATCATTAATAATCAATCAATATTTGTGATCTAGTATTGTGGATGGAGATGTACATAATTATCATGAATGCATATGAAGATATCATTAGCACCCTCATTATCCTCAATTTCCATGTCCCATGTCATCCATCATCATCTCATATGCCTTATCCTAAATGAACAATAATGAATTTTTTTAATCGTTTTTGCATATAAGTGTCTCCATTATATATGGACGTAATCTTAATCTACTATTAGAAATGAAATTACCTACCATATAAAACGTAGACTTCAATGCTATGGTAGACAATGGAGGGGTCAATAGATTATAGAGGTGTCAACTAGGCCAAATAGCCTGAGCATGGGCCGAGGTCTAGCTTAGTTTAGCAATGTCTGGCCTTGCAAGGTATGGTCTGGAACTATGCCTCAAGCTGGGCTAGACCACCTCTTTATATGGTTCATATTGTGTTGGGCCAACATGTGTTGTACCTCGTGCTGGGCTAGACATGATCTATGTTCCTGGCTCAACGGCATGGTTGACCGCTCGATAGAATCCCCATTAGGTGGTCACCCAGGTAGTTTTATTTATTTTTTTTTAATTGATCTCCCCATCATGAGGTGGTTGATTTTTTTTAAATGACCACGTGACCGATTGTAATTGGCTGGCCACGTGGCCAATTTTTTTTCATTCAAGCTTTGATATGGTAGGCATGACCATGCATCTTGTCGTGCCCACTATGTCATGCTAGGTGGTTGACCATGCACCGTGCTATGCCAGACATGACATGATATTTTAACTATGTCATGCTGAAAAAAATTGGGTCGTGCCAATATAGCAGGCCCATTTTACACCTCTAATAGATTATGTGTCATCTTATTTAGCTTAAGATCAGTAGATTAATATAGTTTACACTATAGTAAATTATTAGAATTCTTATTTTCATTGCATGTGATAAAGTAGTAATCAATGTCTAAATACCAAAATAGATCTGTCATATTCAATGGGCGACTCATCATTTTCTTTTAGTTAATTGAATAGAGGAAGTCTTTGTCTCTGAATATAGTATTCATGTCCATATTCAGAGCATGGATACAATTATCATACATAGTATCATAATATGAAAATAAGTCAGTTAATTTTTCATGAATTAATTCTTCAAGTTTATTTATCTGGTTCATGTATGTGGATATGTATGTCAAAATATTTTTTACTCCTTCCACCCTAACCCTAAGATCCATATAGGTCAAATAATAAAAAGTTCGAATGGAAGATTATAATTTTAAATATATAGTTTCTATCTCAATAGCTATGATACTAAATGCATAGTAACTTTTATACTTGCTAAATATGATACTAATATTGTATATGCACCTAAGTAACAATACAAGTTGTGACAATATACATAGAAGAATATATGTTTGTTATATCATAATAAATATTAATAAATTTTATAAATAAAATTCATGTATCATGGTATGCATTATCAATAATAAACACATCTCCCTTACTATTAATATAGTCAGTATCATATGTTGGTAGCTAACACAAGACTTCAATATAAAATAGATGTAATTTCAATGGTATTTCACATCCATTTGAAATTTTTTTATTTTTTAGCCCCTCAAACATGCATATTCTACCAAACTTCTATTGTATTCTAGGAATTCTAAGGTATTATAGTGAATTTATTATTTTTTATAATTTTGGGATTAATACTTTTCTTTTACATTTATTATGAGGTTAATCATATGACACATATACCTAACATGAAATATCTCATTAAATCAAATATCTTTAATAATCTCAACCAAAGATTAAAATATCGGTTTCTACGGATATATCAATATTTGGATTTTACGAATATATCAAATATATCGAAGATATATCAGTGTGTATTTCTATGTGAGCACCAATCAAAGATAAATATTTCAATCTTAATGGATATATCGATACTTATAATTTATGGATATATCGGTGGATATATCGGAAATTTTTATCATTGATCTCAACAAACATACTAATAGTTATTCAATCATTAGAAGCCTTATCGAATGTGATACTAAATATTTTATTTTGAATATCATATTACTTAAAGATCCACATCATACACTCATATAATAGGATCATCATGAGGATAAAGAATCTAAAGAAATCCTAGTTTTTTTATTGAGTTTTCATTTAAAGTTTATATAGTGGGTGGCTAGAAATAGAAATGATGTATCATCATGATAAGTCCATATATTAGAAATCATGGACCTTATCCTACTATATTTCATAAATTCATTAGCTATTAATTATTTTTCTAACTATTATATTTTATTATGATATTTCTACATGTGGACCTAAGAATCTTATGACAAGTAGGCTATAATTAGGTTTGCATAATACTGAATACCCTAAGATCCTCTAAAAATCTAATTGGAAGACCCATGATTATAATGAGTTTAGCCATGCATTCCCTCCCAAAATCATTATGATATATGAAGGGAATCAATAAAACTAAACTAGATTGTGCTTCAAGGACCTTACCGCTAAGTTGAGTTTACCTCATATCTAAAGCACAATATTTTTTGATATATTGATTGACATGTCTTTTTAAATGATCAATCCCTCATGCACTCATATATGTATATATATTTTTATAATATAAATATTATGCTGATTCTTCATTAAAACCTTATATATATGGGGTCAAATCAAGGTTATTGGAGAAAATATTGTTGGGGCCTCAAACATATCAATAGAATTAGCAGTAAAATCTCTATTTATGTCAATATTATATGCATTATTATTAAATTTACTATATGATATTTTTGTTAACTTTTTTTATTTTTTAATAATGTCTAAAAGTAAAAAAAATTACAATCAAATAAATACAAAAAAATTGGCACCATACCACAAATCATTTTATTGTAAATTCTAACCTTGAGGCAAGTTATAGAATTGCACAAACACTCCCACCGCAATGTCTATCTCGTATGCACGAGTGTAAACCATAAATTAAAATTAAAAAGTAATTTATATATTTCAAAAGAAAGACTATAAAGTGAGTTAGAACTATGAGAATTAGAGAGAGCAGAACAATTTTAGAATGAATTTCTAAATTTTTTTTTATATTTATAGAAAAAGGGAAATTCAAAAGTATTTAAAAAATATTTTTTTTTTATTTTATATTTGCTAGAATCATGATAGCCATTAGATTTTGGCCATAGTAGCCATTGAAACCAATTCAATGGCTACTTTTAAAACTAGATATAATTTTTTTAATTTATTACTAAATGGGCCAATATGGAATGCTACAAGCCATGACTATTAATATCCCTAGTGAAGTCTGATGCATGAAAATTCAATGTGCGGCAAGGGAGGTGTGGCCGCACAATTAGGAATAGCCACATAAGTGACTTGACCCTTGATCCATGACTTTATTGTTGTCGGTTCTGGGTCCTAGGGCCAATGGACCATACCATCGGGTCAAGCAAGTAGGTCATGCTTGGCATGACATGAGACACATCTTACACCAACCTAGCATGATATGACCCATACCATAACCCAACAAAGTATGAGACTAGGCATGGTCTCGGATCATGCCATGCTATGCTAGACATGATTGAATCGTGCCATGTAGTGGACCATGCTTGAGCTACCCAGCCTAATTACCACCTCTATATTTTAAGATATAAATTTGCAAGATATTATAAACTATCAAAGTTTTTGAGCATAAATATATATGCATTTAATCATGTTATTAGAAATTTCACAACGTATTGTGGAAATGCACATCATAAACTCCTTTGAACCAATTGTTCCCCAATTTGTAGAATGTTGCAAACTTTTTCCTTAGCTTGATTTACATAATTTTTTTATTTTGTTCCGTTATAATTATTGATCTCAGAATACATGAGCTAAATCACTCACAAAAAAAAAGTCATACAAAAATAAAAATATCACAATATAGAATTTTTAGGTTACCAATTGAATTAATAATGAATGATTACCAATTGGGAACCTAACCAATTAATAATTCCTTGGTATTATTATGTTAGTAATTGAAAGAATTAATGACTAATATGTGAGATTATTGTTGGAACTCGTTTATACTAAAAGTTATATATGTTTATTTTTTTGATTTGCATCATTTTTTTATCTTAATACAAGTTTTTTAAATTAGGTGAATAATAAAAATACTTTTGTACTTTAGTCTACTTTTAGAATAATTAAGTGCGTAGAGATTAGCTTATACATAGAAGATCAAATCATCAGCACTTATCGAATATAAGTTTGTTGTTCATTATCTAGATAAAATTGGATACCATATCAATAATATTATAATACTAGATATCAATGAGTCAATCTTGACTATAGTGAATAGTAAAATTCTAACTTTTATAGCTAGTACAGTTGAGTGTATTGAACATGACCAATACGGTGTAATTATTTTATACCGATTTGTAAAATAAAATAAACATTATTATTATAAGCATTATTATTTTTATTATTGAAGTAGTTATTATTTATTTAAGCTTGATAATAGTTATTTTGATTCATAAAATATTGAGTCTAGAAATAGATTTGAGAACTTTATAAATTAAATAACTTTATCAATCATATATTCAATATTAATTGCTAATGAAATTTATATCATATCAAAAAGATTGATAATACCCCTTTAAGAAATATTATAAATTTTGATATTATCAAACCATCTAAGTGGATTTTAATCCAACAATTCAAATAAGTTAAGTGGAAAGAATCAAAAAAATAATTAGAAGTTGAGTAAATTATATTATCAGTAACTTAATTTATTCAATGAATATCTGTAATATTAACATGGGATATTTAACTTATGATAAGTAAAAAAATATAATATATTTAGAATAAATGGGACAATGTAATTTTAATTATATAGTGTATTGAATTATAACTAATATAAATAATCGTATGAAATAATTTATATTAGAAGCTTGAGATAATATTTGGGCTTGGATCTCTTTCGTAGTCTTATCCAAAAGTGACAAAAAAAATCTTATAAATGTTATTTATTTAAAATATAGGTATACACACATAATAAGAATAATTAATTTTAATATAACCCAATTATTTTGATTTGACTAATAAATCAAATTAATTTTAAATAAATTTTATTTATATTAAATATTATAAGAAATCAAATATATTGATTTAAATATAAATTAACGTCCTTTTTGATTTTTATAATATAAAAAGATAATGACATCGGTTCGACGATCACGATACTAAATCACTATGGAGTTTAGCATCGTCATCTTGATCTTCCTCTCATTACTCTAGAACTATGGACATATGGGAGAAGTCCAACTTGCCGAGCCAAGCTTAAGATTTGCGTATTTTATAAAATATAATTAAAATAAAATAATCTCGGCACATAAGTAATTTCTAAAGTTTTGAATTTATGAATCTATATTAATTAGAGCATCTCCAACCATACTTAACAAAATAGCTACTCAAAATATATTTAAATATTAAATTTATTATTTTAGCTTGCAATTTTTTAGAATACACTCTAACCATACTCTCTATTTTATTCCTAACTTCTAATAATTTTAAAAAAATCAAACATATATAGAGAGAGAAAGAGAAAAAAAGGGAAAGAAAATTTAGAGAACTCAAATAACTCTACATTTATTAAGATATTTGAGTAAACTAGGAAATAGAGAGAAAAATACAATATGGATTGGAGAAGATTTGTTGTGTTTGGCTAGCAAAAATAGTTAAAATGAATAAATAGAGAATGAGTTGGAGATGATCTTACAACCAAGACCAAATAAATAAAAATTATTTGATAGTGTTATGTTATAGACCTATGATTCTTAATTGTATTTTGATTATTTGATAGTTATTAATTGAAATTAATAACTGAAATTATAAGACAACTTAAAATCACAAAATAAGATCTTAGACTGTTTTTGTAATTTTACACATAACTAATATTTGCTCCTAGTCAACATTGTTGTGCTCGGACTCAAGTTGTTTCTATAAAGGTAATAGCGATATAAATAGTTTACATACTTAGTATTGAGTAATCTAACTTTTATTTTATTAGCTAAGTATATCAGCGTTGATACCCTTGAAACTCTACTCATATGTTTGTGAATAAGTAATCTCGTACATTCTCCATTTTACTTCTAAGTATCGAGAACAATAAGAAATATTATAATATCTTTTATATTGCATGCATTCTAATAGATGTAATTCGCCTCCTTTTTAATTTCGCATATATAGATCAGTAGATCTCTGTTTCTGCATTGTGTCAAATCTGTATCCAGTCTTTTATTCATGCTGTCCCGTTAAGATTTCCTACATTGCTTTCTCAATTTCTTACTTCATAAAATCTACTCTCTTTTTATGTAATTAACATTTTACTAGATTGCATTTGTTAATTAAAACATGCTTCAGTTTTAATTATGTAATTACTACATTGTATGGATTACACTCCCTATTTATATGAAGCTGTGAGTCCATATGAATATCAATGTTTAGGTCCGTTAAATCGCAGTGATAGCCATTATATTTTTGGATTTTATTTTAGTCATGTTGCTGGTAAAATTTAACCAAATAATGATAAAATAGATTAGTAATGTCAATTTATAGTCTTGACAAACAATGTCAGGGTGATTAATTTGGCACTCATAATTTTTCTTTATTGAATTAAATATCATTTAAATCTGTCAGATTTTTCTATATTTATATTTTTGCATTTATGTTCGCAAAAGTTATAGCTTTATACTGGTTTTGCTTGGTTACACACTATTAGACTGGGTCTAAAAGTCCATAGTTAAATTTTGAAACAATATTAGTTTCCAGATTAGGGATAAGACTTCGAAAAAAAATCTTTTTTAATATTATCGAAAATTTGTTAAAGTGTTATCCATTATTGTGTCCAATTTTCTATATACTTCAATTTCTGCCGTTTGACTCCAAGTTCTCATTATTTTGGTGACTATCTCCTACATTTTAATTGCTTAATACTCATCTGCTAGTGATTCAATTATGCCTACTTAGTTTGAATGTTCTCCCATGGTGGCGCATGCCTTTTGCATTCATAAAAAAATGCAGTTTAAAAATCACATTCGAATGGGAAGCATAATTATATTTCTATTAATTCAGTGCATTGGCTATAATAATAGTCTTTGAGAATAATATTGATATGATTTGGTTGTGTGAGCTCCATAATATCGTCATGTTCACATACTTATAAAATTTATTAACTAATGCCAGCTTTTCTTCTTTCATGCCCCCAGATATTTATATTATCAACACACTTTAGTCAACTTTTAACTCTTAATTTCATTTGCTTGTGCACTAAACAAGCAATAGTATTCGTGTATGTATCAAAATCCAACAATTCTTTTTCTGACTTGCAACATCAACATGCAAAGAAAGTAGCAACCATCTTCAAAATTTATAATTCTGCATTTGATTCTGACAGTTATTCAATTAAAAATGTTTTCATAGGTGTGTGTATACACACCACCTTTTTGTCTCTTCACCTTGCATAATTCTTTAACTTTGCATGTGCATCAACTCCTCAACCAATCCTACTTGTTTCTCAGTGATTGGATCTTTACTTTTTATTTTAGCATTTTACACCTTAACTATTCAAAACATTTCCAACCCTTTAAGCTAAGAACTTCAACTTTGCCTATAATGATGGATCACTTAAAATGTCTAATTTTAAATACCCTTAATATTTATCTTTAGGATTGAAAAGATTTTTTTTTTTTTTTTTTTTTTTTTTTTGTTGCATCTCCAATGGGCTAGCTATTTATTCATTGTTAATTATTTTAGCTTGCCAAACACAAAATCCTCTCCAACCCATTTTTTCACTCTATTTTATAGTTTATCCAAATGACTCTAAATTTGGAGTCATTTGAGCTCTAAATTTTCTCTATTCCTTTTCTTTTTTTTTCCTTGCTATATATGTTTTGACTTTTTTAAAATTATTTTAAGATAGGTGTAAAATACAGAGTGTAGTTAGTGTATTCTAAACTTGATAGCTAAATTAGTGAATTTAATATTTAAATATATTTAAGTAGCTATTTTGTTAAGTGTGGTTGGAGATGCTCTTAAAGATAAACTATTACATGTCTGGTTTCAACTTAATAATTTATTTCTTTTCTTTTCTATAAATTCTTCTATTATCTTACTCAAGTTCATGATCACTTAGTTAAAAAATATTTTCTTATGAAAAGTTAGCTAGTCTCAAACATCCAACTTTATTAACGTGGTCGGCAAATATTTGCCTTAATGTTGGGAATGTGTGACGTCTCTGCTATATGATTAATGGATCAACAAATTGTGCAATGCTAGGCTTACCTAGGCAATGCAAGTCACCTTTTATTATCATTTAGTCCACTCATCTCTAATTATTCCAATCTTCTAATCAAACAAGGCAACTTTGATTAGATATTGCTGTCCTTAAAAGAATAAATGCATGCTTTTGTATTTGGTTGATATTTGGGTTATTGTAAGTCTTTACCATTCAATTCATCACATCCTCTAGACATTTTGTCTACGTAGTCTGTAATATGAAAGACAGGTTTCTAATCATGAATTTTCACTGCACATTGTTCTATAACTTGCTACATGGCTGATATCTCTTCATAAAAGTAACAACGAACATCCAAGTGTCAGCATTTATTTTCTAGATATTTGTTTAATAGTCAAGAAAATAAAGATATCTTTTAGGTTTCTATTTATTAATCTCAACCACGTGAACTCTACAAGTGTTCATGTGGTAAGAGAATTGTTGTACACTAATGTAATGATCACACTAGTTATCACACACCTATTTGTAAAAGTAACTACAAGCAAAGTGTCGAATCTGTAAATGCACCTTTAGATCACTTGGAATAATACTTTTCATACCAAAGTGATCCATATGATGATTTAGCTTAATTTTAATAAAAATCATAGAATAATCCACGAAAACAAAATTTCCAAACACAATAAAACAATTTTAATTTATTATTCTAAAAAGAGATAATTAGTTAATTTAGCTCCTAGTATTAGGTTACTAAAATTTGTATATGGCAATATTCAATAATGATGAACAGGTTTTGGAAGTGATAATGAGCTATTGTTGTGTTTAGATACTATGTTAAAATATTATATATTTATTTGAAAAAAAAATCATAGATGTGAATAATGGTACAATAAAATATTTTGAGACAAAAAGAAACAATCGCATGAAATATTATCATATACTCCTAATACTCCAATGCACAAAATAATATAACATTGCAAATCAAAGAATTCACCAAAGATTTGTATTTTATATTATAAAAAATTCGAGGTGATTCTTTTGATCTAACATGTTTATCTTTAAGTTCATATTTTTAATATTTTTCATGGAGGTTTTATGAGGTACTTGTTATAAGAAATCTATATTATTGCTTGTGGAGGGTTAGGATATTACTAGTTTTTTTTTTTTTTTTTGTATTTGAATAGTAAAGATTACGTAGATTAGTGTCAATTGCATATGGGTGTGTTCTAATGTACACTGCATTATGTATTTATGATTTATTTGTGAAAAGTTTGTTTGGCTCATTTTTCATCTACAATGCTCATATACTTAAATCAAGCAATTGGATATTTATATATTTGCCCTAAATGTTCTTTTTCTTCCCTCACTAGTGTGAACTAAACATTATAGTGATTAAAATAGTATATTTCACATTGATTCAATTTACAGTACAATGTTCATTTTTTTGCAAGTGCCTGAGAGTCTCTGAGGGATAACATGAACCAAGAACAATATATGAGCATTGTAGATTGTCATCTACAATGCTCATATACAGTTCAATGTTCAATTTATGATTACTACCAAATATGTCTTTTTAGATATTGAGTTTGATGCAAATATTGGAATAAATCTATTGGGTGTGATGCAAAAAATTACATTATACAAATAATGAAACATCATACTTCAAATTACATAATCATCAAGTTGTATTATTTCATATTTTTTTTAGGTGGGTACATGCATATATCAAGATAATTTTGAGAAAGCATCAATACTCGGTAAGCTAAGAAAAATATGTATAATTAAGATTATAAGAGATACATATTTAATGAAAAAATAGTATAAAGATAAAAAAATAAAATAAATAGTGTTTATAAACAATTTAAAAAATTAGTGTCTTATATTCTCCAAAAAAAAAATAGATTTAAAGATATAAAAATAAAATAGATAGATGTTTTCAAACAATTTAAAATAGATAGAGTATTAGTGTCATTTGTAAATAATCATTTCATGAATAAATATTTTTTCTAGCTTATCCTAAAAAATATTTTACAAGTTGGAACCCAACTTTCTATTTACATTATTTAATATCATTGTAAACAAAAAATTGCATCTTATCCAATATGTAACATAATAATAGGTGTGATGTGTGCACTTATTAATGCTCAATTACTAGATAAACAGTTATGTAATTTCTAGCTAGTTTGGAGTTCAGACCAATGATGATGAGCTCTATATCCATACAAAAATATGTCATTCTACAAGTTAAATCTTTGTTCTTAATACACTAGTGTGATCATTAATATTTCCATACAAAAATATTAATGATCACTACACATATTGCCCAGTAACTTTCTATAAGTTGCAAAAATTGAAAACCTAACAAATATTTAGTATAATAGGAATAAAAAGGAACACATATACTCTGACACCAATTTTGGTAGTTATGTAATTTGATTGACAACAACTAGGTAGTCAAAATATTTAAAATCTAAGAAACAATCTATAGCAACATGTTTGACGTAATATGATAATCTATATTTGACTATGGGATGTGTATTAGTAATGTGAGTGGTGAAAACAATAATAAATATCATGTTTTGATTAATAAACTATCCTTAAAAAATAGATTGAAAAGAACAAGAAATTCTACAAGTTAGAAATATGTTGAAAAACAAGTTTCGACACAAATTAAATCATTAATTCCTACAAATTACATTTTCATTTGTATATTTTCAAAATATTACAAACTATCAAAGTTTTAAGCATAAATCTTTATGCATTCAATCGTTTTATTGAAAATTTCATAAGGTTTTATGAAAACCTAGATCATGGATTCCTTTTGAATCTGCTGATGTCCTAGTTTGCAGAACCAAGCAAATTTTTTTCTTAGCTTGATTTACATAATTTTCTAATTCTTTCTATTAGTTAATTTCATAATTATTTGAGAAAAATACATGAATTAGATCATTCACAATAAAAGAACAACAAGGTACTAACTCACAAATAAAAAGATTAAATCTAGAATCCTTAGCTTACTAATTGAATTAATTATAAGTGATTGATGATTAATAAGTTCTTCCTATTGCTATGTTATTTATTGAATTAATAATTAATGATTAGATGTGGGATTATAACCAAGACCAAAGAATTAAAAATTCTTTATTAGTGTTATTCTTAATCATAATTTGAAATAAATAGTTGAAAATAATAAAAAGAAATAAAATCAAAAAATAAGAAGTTAGTGTGGTTTTCTATTTTGTGCTTTTATTTTCTAGTGAAAATTTTGCATAAAATGATTGGTGCTCAACTAAATATTATTGTGCTTGGATTGATACTTTTTCTTTAAAAGTAACTGTGAAACTCAACTAAATACTTTTTTATTTGTTAAATCCACCTGCCTTGATACTCCTGAAACTCTACTCTACTATCCGTGAATAAGTTTATGCCTCTTCTTTATCATTACTTGTGTGTAATTGCCTGCATTTGATATTAATTAATGTTTTTTCTTTTTGTAATAATGAAATCCTTTTTCAAAATATGTTTGATAGATACTGCATGCTTTCTTCAAATTATACTAATGTTTTTACGTGTAAACTTTTGCCTTTTGTTAGAGCACTTCTTCCTCATCAAAAAATCTTATGCCTCTTCAAATTTCTTTTTTAATTTTTTTTTCGTCTCCCCCCAATCCCTCTTTATCAGTCTTAGGATAGATATATATGACAAACTTCTACACTATTCAATCTTCTTAGTAGTGATCGTGATTAAGCATATTTAATTTCAAAATTTTTATGAGATCCAATGCATTAGTGATGATTTAAATGTATCTAATATGCCTCTTCAAATTGTCTTCGGATGTTGTGAGGCATTGACATACATTTATCTTTTGATGTGCATTTGCATGACTACTCTCATTAATTCTTGTGATTATAATCTAGCTTTCTTGTAGTCTCAAACTTAAATTGAAAGAACTTTCAACAATCTTTTCACATATCTCCGCTAAGAATAATCTCTAGAATTTGCTTTGTGATTTGTTAGTCTATGGGAAAGTAACTACTAACAAGCAAGTGTGGAATCCACAATGAGAGCAATGTTACCTTCTAAATTTCTCTCTCAACAATTGTAAAATTTATTAGTCTGCATATTATTTATGCTCTTTCAGAACACAATTGTTAGATCATATGTGATGCAAAGTAGCATGTACAAGACATGACCAAATAGTAATGTTTTAGATAATTTGAATTGTAATGAAATTGTACATAATTGTGGATACATGTAATCATTGATATTATTTTTGTGAGTGCAATGACATATGTAAATGAATGTACTTGTGACCACCGTATTTTATATTTATAAACATAAAAACATATCAATATAAATATTTTTACAAATATTCATGTCTTTACAATCATTTTTACTAATGTAATTTACATTTATATGCTTTTACAAATGTTTTTATATTTTTGTTATGTTTGTAAAGTAATAAAATATATAAACATAAACATTTTTACAAATTCATATGAGATATTTTGAGAGGTTTCAAATAAAATTGAGAATTCCTAATAAAAGCTTAAGTGATGATCTAAGTCTTAAAATCTATTTCCAAATATATATTACTCGTGTTCACTTTGAATTTGCCTCTAATTAGGAGGTTGGAATCAGGCTGCCTAGGGTTTTTGTCTGTTATTAGTTTGAATTCCTATTTTCCTCTTCTTTATTTTCTATAAAATCTTATAAGTGTTACTTTTATATTTTTGAGACTCATTCGATGCTTTATGCCATAAGTCATGACATTGATTTAATATCACAAATATCTTATCTTATTGTATCTTCTTTGAAGTACAACCTTAGTGGAAATAAATGTTGTGACTCAAGTAATATTTATCTGGAGCAAATTATCATTTCGTTGAGAATATTATGATTGAGACAAATTTTCTATGGAAATTGGATTATAAAATTATTGCATTGAGAATGGTTGTGATTTTTGTGTTTTCTCTAGAGAAAATTGTTGTGGTTCTAGAAATGATCATGACTAATATATTTACTCTTTAAAATGCAAAATCATGGCACTGGGAATGACCATGGCTTTGATTTTTTTTTGGTGCAAATTATCATAGTTTTTAGAATTTATATGACTAATGTATTTACTTTCTCAAACACAAAGTTGAAACATAGGGAATGAGTCTCTTTAGTATTTTCTCGCAGGAGCACAAAGTCATAGATTTATATAATTCATGACTAGAGTAAATATGTTTTGGAATGAAAAGTCATGGTAGGAAATAATATCATGACTCAAAATAATTAAAGTTTTATCTTTGTTATGAATAAGTTGTGGCAATAGAAATTATCATGACTAATTGTAGTAAAAGGGTTCTTTGGCTACCATGATATAATAATAATATCACAATCTTTATTGTATTTTAGAGATAGTATTGCTGTGACTCTAATGAATTATTATAATACTAATACTATGTTGCATAATGAAAAGATTATGTCAACTTAGTGGTTGAGTCATGAAATATAAAGATTGTCATGACTAGTGTTGTATAGTTGTGGCCAAAAAAAGATGCTCCAACTACTCCATAAGATCGTGGAAGGTGTAATTAAGTCATGACATAAACAATATTATGACTCTCTATCACTTTTATCTTATCTAAGTCAACATTCTATCAAGTCCATTAATTTTATCCAAAATAACTTTGATTTTACTAATATTCATATAATTCCTTCAAAATATATTTTTTATTAAATTTTTCAAATAAACACTCAAATATATACAAACATAATATTAAATACATGTCAAATAATACTAAAAAGTCAGAAGATATGGAGTACCAAACAATAGCATAAATCAATATAAAAGATGTTGATTTTCATGAAAGTATCAAATGATTTAATATTTGACAATGATACATTAGAATGAAGGAATATTGTTAAATTATTCAAGTGGACAAGATTGAGTACCACGTAGATGTCACAGCTAAAGCTATTAAAGTTTCTAGTCTCTATTATTTAATATGTATATTGCATTTTTGCTTTTTTTTGAGCAAAAAGTATAAGAAATCAACAATGCATATTGATGTTATCTCTATGTTCTGATAATAAATTTTTTCTCATATTGTAATTATTCAAAAAGTTATGATAGTATAATTCATTGATGTAGATAAATTTCTACATGACAGAAAGCCACGTAATTTCTAGAATAGTGATTGGCCTAGAAGTGATCTAATTCAAAAAGTTGAATGGAAGGTGAATCAATTAATTTTTGTTTTTACTAATTGTTTGTTTGTTTGTTGCCAATTTATTATTTATTTATTTTTTTAATATTATTAGATGACTGAAGCTCCACTAATGGAGAATGTTCCAAAGATATTATTGAAAAATGAGGACCAATATCTAGTTAACAAAAATAGAAGAATGCTAGGGTAACATGTAACTTTTCGGTACTCTAGAGGAACAAATTCGGATCCTAATTTTTAATATTTTTTTCTTTTGGTAACTTGATGAAATTGTTTTGTGTTCCTATTACTTAATTATAGAAACTTATAAAAGAATACACGGAATAATCTAAGATATGCACACATACAAAGATCAAACGCATAGTGAATCTCTTATATTATTTAAATTCATTATCATTGCTTGAAGATCATTGTCCCAATGGGTTAATTCAGATGGTAGAGCAAACTCTATGTTCGTGGATTATGTATGAAATTTTAGATTTGAATACTGGTTTTTTATTAATTTTTAAAAACTCATTTTTTGTGTTCAATCCTTGGTTTTAATAGGGCAATAAAGCTCATGTGATCCATACATTAGTTATCAGGGGTGAATTACTACTCTGCTACAAATACTGTTCAAGGCAAGCCGCAAGCATCTATTATAATCAAAATAAATGACCCAAAATAATTCCTACAGCATGATCCCAACACAAATTAGTGAATCAAAACTATAAGACATCAAATGTATTTCCTATTGAAATTGATATTAAATTCAATGCAGTGATGACAAAAACACGGAAAGATAGAAGGGCTTCAAAAATTAAAATTTCTCCTAAATAGATTGGGGTAAACATACAAGAAAAAGCAAATATATTAATAAAGACAAAGGCATCTACCTCTTTTCCTAACTCTTGTCTCATTAGATACAATTTGCTAATTATTTTTGGGCTTCTTTTTAGCCCTCTTACCTTGGACGAAATCTAATCGAATGTCATTATATTTCTCAACATGATGATATATTCTCTCTCTTGATTCATCATGTTTGATAATGACCTACTCATAGTCCTTGATCACAATATTTTCCTCCCCATCAAAATGAACCTTGTTACCAAGGTGCAACTCAGAATAATTGGTAATAATGGTAGACAAGTCCTCTAAGGTTGTCTCCTTCTCAGTAAATGGACACAAGAATTTGGAAGGCCTAAAATGCCCTTCTACCTAATATATCAATGATGATAGGGAAGCATCATTAGTTGAGTGATTTCCATTGTACTCTTTCAAGAACGAAACATGGAATACTAGGTACAAGTGTGCTGTATTTGGTGGCTCAAGCTTGTATGCAACTTGGCCAATACATTTAATGATATGGAATGGCCCAAAGTAGTCATGACTAAGTTTGGTGTAAGCAGCTAGGCACAAAGAAAACTATTGATAAGGGTGTAACTTCACCAACACTAACTAACCTTCAAGAAAACTGCGACAAGATCTATGGTGCTAACTTTAGGTTTCTAAAATATGTATTAGTTTTTAAATTAGAATTCTAGATTTTAATTAGTTTTTTAAAACTAGTTTTTTATGTACAATTTGTGGGATTTAATAGGGAAATAAAGCTCATGTGAACTAGACATTGATATTTATGAATGAATAAATACATTACTACAAATAATATTTGGGACAAGAATATGATATATTCAAAGTTCAAACCATCATAATTCCTGCAGCAATATCCCAACACAAATTAATAAATCAAAACTATTGGAAATCAAATGGAAATCTTATTGAAATTAGTATTAAATTCAATTCATTGATTACATCATCAAAGAATGATTGAAGGGTTTCAAAATTTAAAATCTCTTTGATATGGGTTAGAAAAGAATGAAAAGAAAAATGAAATAAAGTAATAAAATAATTACACATCCATCTCATATCCTAACCTTTTGTCTCATGGAGATACAAATTGCTCAAGATGTTTGAAATTCCTTTTAGCCCTCTTGCCATGGCCTTGATTTGATCCAATGTCAAGATATTTCTCATCTTGCTGATTTGTTTCTTCCATTGATTCATTATGTGTCATAATAACCTTTTCAAGTCACTTGCTCTCTCCATCAAAATGAACTTTGTCTTCAAAGTTCAACTTGGGATAATTGGTAATAATGTTGGACAAGTCCACCCAGGTACCCTCTTTCTCACTCAAATGTTCCCACAATATCAATATTTAGATTACTTGCTATCTCAAATGAGAAATGGCTAGTGAACACAATAATTTTGAAGGCCTAATTTGTCAATGGTGGTAGGGAACAACATTAGTTAAGTGTTTCTCTTAGCACTCTTTCAAGAATGAAATATGTAATACCAGGTGCAAGCATGTTATATTTTGTAGCTCAAGCTTATATGTGACTTGACCAATACATTTAGTGGTATGAATGGTACAAAGCAAAAGCAACTTAGCTTGGGTTAAGTAGTTGGGTACAATTATTGTTGTTGATAAGCTTGTCACTTCACAAACACTAATTGACCATCAAGAAAAGAGAGATTAGACTATATATGCTAACTTTAGGTTTGTGGGTTATGCATGAGTTTTTAGATATGAATGCTTGTTTTTTATTAGTCTTTAAAAACTAGTTTTTTCATGCTCGTGTGATCTACACGTTAATATTCATGAAATAATTAATACATTACTACAAATAATATTTGGGACAAGAGTATATCATAATCATAATATATGACCCAACACAATTCCTGCACCAAGATTCCAACAAAAATTAACGATTCAAAACTATAAGGAATCAAATAGAATTCTTATAGAATTTAGTTTTAAATTCAATCTAGTGATGACAATGACAAGGAAAGATAGAAGGGTATCGATAAATAAAAATATCTATGATACAGATTGGGGCAAAAAGAAAAGAAAAAGGAAATACATTAATTGCTCAAGATGTTTGGGATGCCCCCTTTGCCCTCTTTCTTCTGACATAGTCTCATCAATTGTCATGATACTTCTCATGTTACTAATTATTCATATTATAAAATATCAAATAAAATTAGTTGTTTTAGTATATATCCATGATTTATTATATAGAAAAAAAAATTTAAAATAAATAAATTCATTAGATTATAGTTTTTGAAGAAATACAATGAATATAATTGAAATTAAGAAAATTTATGTGAAATGTAGACATGGTGGATTATTGAGAAGTAGGGAAGCAAAGTGATGTAAAGTCATGATATTTTTTTTGTGTTGTGAATTTACTCTACCTCGTTGAGCTATAAGGTAGTTTTGATATCATTAGTCAAAACTCTTCATAAATAGTCATAATAATCTTTGTATATCTTGATTCTATCATAAATAGCTCATAATAATTTTATGACAACAATATTAATTTCATATCATAATAATCAAGTATTTCATTGGAGCTCAAAGCCCCAATAAATTTTTAGTGCCATGATTTTTTTCTTATAGAGCCAATAAGTCAAAGGCAATGCAACTTTTATATTCTATGAATCTTGACTTTTAGCTACGAAAAGTTACAGAGTATAATACTCAAGTCATGACTATTTCTAGAGCTATACTTTTTTCTCTATAGATATGACTAAATATATGATCTATTCCAAGCACCATGACTTTGAGTACAAAAATAAAATATATAGTCATAGTCATTCTCAGTATCATAGCCATCTAATACAAGAGAGAAAGTAAAACAATAGTCTATTCCCAATACCCATAATAAAATAATAAAATAAATAACAAAAGAAAATATAAGCTACCGACACTTGATTGAGATGATTAAAAATAACAAGAAATACTCTTTTTATAGAAGAAAAAAAAAAGAGTGTCCATAAAGAAGTGGGCAAAGTGGTCAAGGAGGAATGTGACGCCCTAAAATTTAGGTATTCATTGACCAATCATTAACCCATGAAAAACTTGTGGATGTTGGGCAACCCGATACTACTGTGTTGTACCTCATTTATAATTAATCATATATATAAAAAATCAGATTGATCCCTAACTATGATACTGGTATCAAACCTCGAGCCATAGGTACCCATAAACATACACTCTAATACCAAGTTGTGATTCTCCTTTCATTAGAGTTCTATCCAATAACTAATTTTTATAAAACAACAAACACTTCTACGAAAAATATTTTCCTACCAATGCATTCATCCACACTCAAGAGACATATGATATATCAAAAAACCATAATAGTTTGTGCTTTATCACAATATTATCACACAAAATATTTATAAGAAAATTTCTTCATTCCAATTCATTTTACATAATAATCTAACAAAGCTACAATACAACTTTCTTCACGAATGCAACCTTAAATGAGCATCATCTACTAGTAGATTTCATACACCTAAAATATTTCTTATAAAAGTGAGTCATGCCCAGTAGAGAAAATTCCTACAAAGTTGCTCCATCCCCAAGTGTTGACAACCACTAATTTACACCCATAATTCAAAATTGTAAATTCTATTTTGAAAATATTATATGTAGGTTATAATGCATAAGTCATATCAATATCATGTCCCACCTGAATAAAAATCATAAAGCCCATTTACATCATGTATGTTACAATGCATCGTAGGTGACTATATTATAAACATATAATTTTCAAATCATATTCAATTTTACAACATATTATAAACTATTTCTTTGACTATAATTACTTCATGCATATAGAGATGTTCATATCACATATTTATCATGCTGTATGTATCAGAACTTTATTTATACTGAAAGACATTTGTGTGCAATGGATGTTTATTTAATGTATTTTGTTATATCAAAACTATGAAAATTTACAATGAGCTAATTTGATATTTAAAGACATAATATATTTGTGCCTTACATTCTACATTGTAAATTTAGTACATAGAGTGTGGCTTACACATAAAAGATTAAATCATCAGTTCTTGTAGAATATAACTTTTTTTTTCATAATCTAAAAGAATTTGGATATATCATTGATAAGATCATAGTATAAATGTATATGATTTTAGTAGGCATGTCTTGACTATGGAGAATGATAAATTTCCAACTTCTTGTGCCAGTATTTTTGAGTGTATTGAATGAGACTAAGTTGGATTGGTTATTTTATATTAAGACATAAAATAATCTACACCTCATGGTTATTTTGAATATAATTGCCTTTAATCTTGAAATAATTAATTATCATATGTATTTATTATTAGTTGTTTTGATTCATATAATGTGAGATATATAAATAGATTTGAATGCTTAATGAATTGGATGACTATATCAATTGTATGGTGAATATTAATTATCAATAGAATCCAAGTCCTATTAAAAGGATTGATGATGCCCCATTGTACATACTTATAAGTTTTGATAATACAAAACCCTATAGGTGGATTTTAAATCTGATAATTCAAATAAGTTAAGAGGAATGTCTCAAGGAAATAATAACATGTTAATTAAATGAATTTGTTAATTAATTAATTTAATCAATGAGCATCTATAATCTTAACATGAAGAAATTTATAAGTACTAAATAATAAATAGCTAGAATTAATTTTAGAATAAATGAGGGGGTGCAATTATAATTTTATAATGGAATGATTATTTAATATAAATAAAATCATTTATTTAACAATTTAAGCCCTAAAACTATATTTGAGCTTGAAGCCTCATCCATAACCCTTAATTAGTATCATAAGTGATGACTTTATAAATCATGATAAATGATATTGTTTATTTGTTTGTGTGTGTGTGTGTGTGTAGACATTTATTATAATTTAAGAGTCATATATTCAAAAAATCATTATCACTTTTGAATGCATAAAAAGTATGTCACATATGGTGGAGGAGAAAATTTTTACCATTCATCTTCTTCCTTACGACACCTTAGCTATGAGAATATGAAAGAAGTCCTCAGCAACCAAGTAAGAGCTTTGTTTTATTAAGGTACATATCCTAACTCATGGATGATGAAATTACATCATGTTTATGTTTCAGTAAAATTATTATGCAAAAATCATTATTCAAAATAAAAATGCAATAATGGTATGAAAGGGATCATTGATGATATTACTTAATAATCCATCAAAATATAATCTACATTGAAATAACTTTTTAATTTGAATCATACCTAGTAGTTCTTTCCTCTTTAATGCAAACAATCACCTAGCTGTTATGGTTTTAAGTGGTAATGGAATTCTATTTTGCGTTGTAATGCTCTAAAAGGATTTGTAGTAGAATTGGAAATCTTGGTGGGGTTCATGGTGGCAATAACAACCATAGTGGAGCTCACAACATTAAACACTAAATACAATGGATTTCATAATGGCAAACACTGACTATGGTTGATCATGTAGTAGTAAATACCAAACATGATGGAGCTTGTAGTGGTGAACACTGACTACAATTGAGCATGTAGCAATGAATACCAACCATGGGAAGCTTTCAATGGCAAACATCAAGTGTGGTTGAGCATGTAGCGATGAATAATGATGGTGGAGTTCATGGTGGCGGAGTTCATGGTGCCGAATATAAATGGTAGTAGAGTTCATATTGATTAACAATGATAGTGGCATAGCTCATGGTGGCGAACAAAAATTGCATTGTTAATTGGAATAAAATCTACTATTACTATAGTTTCAAAAGAGATAATGAAAAATCATTACTTTCAAAAATGGTAACACCTAATATTACCACCTTATCCTTCAAAAGAAATTAATGAATCTAAATGCCATTATAGCTGGGCTGTTGTTTGTGGTTGATGTGATAACATGCATTTGTGCTTTATTCGATGCATTTATGGTTGATGCGACACATTTTTGGTGAAATATTAGGGCATGTATATAGTTGTGGTTGAATGTTGTGGCATGTATATAGTTTTGGTTGAATGCTATGGCATGTATATAGTTGTGGTTAAATGTAATGGCATGTGTAATGATTATGAATAATGGCTACAAAATTAGTTATGACTTTGTTATGATGCCTAATTTTTAGGATTAGGCAAAGTCCCAAATTTTCATTGGGAAATGGTATCTTTTCTATATATTTCTCATAGGTATATAGGTCATATAAGTAGTAATGTGAACTTTTTGTCCAAATACCAATCTCATAAAGATTATGTATACAATTTGATCAACCAACTATCAATTAGCTACTACCTAGTTGAAAGGATAAGACTAAGTTTTAGGTAAAATTCTTATATTTTAAGGTTTATATATTTTATTATAGATGATGGCTTATTTAAATAGTTTAGATATTATTATACCTGGTTATAGAATTAAGATTGGACTCTTATGAAATTTTCTTAGCACCCTAAGACATATAATATAGTTATTAATTATTTGGCCCTCCCCATTCATGGTTAACTCATAATTGTACTTGTATTACTTTACCACCAAAATAAAAACTATCCCTACTTGAGGGTTGAACACAAGTCTATACCATTTATGCAACTCAACTACCATTGATTTTTATTTCATATGTGTTTTCTTATTTTTCATCCTCGAGTAGCATATAGAAGTAAACTATTATGATAATAAAAGTATTTGTAATTTTATTTCATAAGAATTATATTCATATAATTAAAATATACTTTCCCTTAGATATCATGAGTAGTATTCTTTTGAAAGAAAGTAACCTACATGAATATCACTACCTTGTAAGCCATCTCTTATCATGTGTGTCTCATAGATTATCTATCATAGTCTATAATGATGATATGTGATTCTCACACTAAAGATAAAATTCTTAGAAAAATATTTTATAAATTGCTCAAATCAATTGAGTGTCAATTCTTCTATGATATGCACAATATATTGGCTTATAAAAGAATTCATATTTTTGACTTCATAAGTGTCATACTCATATAATTAATATACCTTATTATTGGGTTTATATATATATATATATGTCTCATCCATCACAATTTTAAGGGCTTTCACTTCCTTCCTAGCATTATGCTTGAGTGAGTTTAATGGCTAATCTATCATTATCTACCATGATAATACACATAAATCCACCAATAATAAAATTCTAATTTAAATTCTACAAAATAATATATCCATCAATATCAAAACTTCAATAAATTTAAATATAAAATTCATCCATTAAATATCAGTCACATATAATCAAATACAACAAACTATAGACCTCAATGTAGTCTAATATTAAAGAAAAATTCACACAAGATAATTAGAGATACAAGAAAAATTTAGGGTTTCCAATAATAATGTTCAAGTGTCTAAGAATCAAACCCTAAATATATAATACTCAGTCATGTGCCTTAAAATTTCGCCTAAGGTAGATCAAAATTCACACCCCCTTAGGATTTATGTTTGTCTTCAATTATCCCTTTGCTCGTGGATCTCTTATAAGGTTGGGTAAACTTTTGCTCCAAAAACCTAGCTTTACAACTCTATCTCACGCCCTAAAATATTTTTTTGAAGTTCATAATTTTTTTCTTTTATACTCAAATGGTTGGGTCCAAAATTTAAGTCAAAAGTTATAACTTTTAGGATGAATCATGGCTTTAATTCTTTTCTAAATTTTAATTGTCATGGCATTGAGAATGGCTATAGTAGTTTATTTCATCTCTAGAGCACACAATCTCAGTATTAGGAATGGACTGTAGTTTTCACCTCTCTCTTACATCGTATGGCCATGCTGCTGGGAATGACCATGGCTATGCATTTCACCTCGGTAACACTAAATCATGGTGTTGAGAATAGACATGGTTTGTGTATTTTATTCCTAAAAACTAATGTCAATGCAATGATAATAGACTATGACTTGGGTCATTTTTCTAGAGATAAAAGTTGTACCCTGAAAATGGTTGACTTGAGAACTATTCACTACAACATTTTGTAGCTAAAAGTCATAGTATTAGAAATAGCACCATGACCTTTTTCTTAGACTTGGTGTGACAAAGGTGTGACACTAGAGGCTACTATGGCTTTTAGCACTGGTAGAGAAATTGATTGTTATGATAGAAATTTAATGTCATAGTCATTAAAAATATTATGAGCTAGTATATATGCAACTCCAAGAAAGTTTCACAATCAAAAGAAGGTATTATATAATAAACTAATTATGTCAATGACATGGTTGAGTCACAGCATAAGAAAATTGTCATGACTATTTGTGTGGAACTTTGGCAATGAATAGATGATGATACTACCCTTTTTTTTAAGAAAGGCTTTTATCATTTATTAAAGAAAACATACCCCTCACTTGTAGGCGGAGGAAAACCTTTACAACTTCAGAAAACTTATAAGACATACTATTTACAGAGCAATACCCTAGTCAATAATACATAGAAATTATCATTTTCTTAGGATTAACTGAAGCGGTAACCGCTCTTTTTATGATTCTTCCTTATTATATGACAGTGAACAGCAGGAAGACTTTCCACACCAGCAGGTATATTCGTCTCAGCAGTGGGAGGTCTCATGGCAGCAACAGAGTACTCTCTACATATGCACTGTGTAAATTTTGTTCTCCCATGGCCACAACAGACTGCGCATTTGGCAGCAACAGACAGCAACAGACTTTCCCCAGCTTCTTCTATATTCTCCCATCAACCTAATTTTTTGTTCAGGTAGGTTTTCCATGATATGTACTCCTTTATTTGATATTGTCTCTGCATATGTATGGAGGCAGTTTTAGCAGCAGCCCTGGAGGCTCTTTTCTTCACAAGTTTTAGACAGCAGCAACATCCTAACTGGAGGCTCTTTAGCAGCAGCAGCAACAATGGATAAATCATAGTGCTGCCCATGTGGTCGGGCCTCTATCTCTCCTTTTCCCCGTGCGTCTGGCTCTATTCTTCACAAGATTCTAGCCGTCTTCATTCCTCGTATATTCACTGTCGATCCTGTAACAAAACCAAAGAGAAAACAAAAAAAACAACGACCGTACCTACCATATCTTGACACCCTACTACCTTATTCTTGATTAAACTTATACAACATAAGACAAGCTCCACAGAATTAACGATTTCTCCTCTTTAACATTCTGCAAGGAAAAGACAGAATACATATTGTCCTACAAGGAAAATCAAAATACATCCTTTCTAAAGAGGTTATCGAATTCTGCCGAAATGCAAAATTAGCACATATTTTGGGTATGCAGAATTTCTAAATTACATACATATTATTTTGACAACCTTACATTTTAGCTATGCACCATTCTGCCAAAATGCAGAATTTGATACCCAAAATATGTATGATTTTTTATGACTTTTTTCTAAACAAATTCAGATACCCAAAATGCAGATGATAGTGACTTTTTATGACTATTCTAAACAAAATGCAGATGATTTTTCTAAACAAAATGCAGAATTCGATACCAAAAATGCAGATGATGATACTACCCTATAATTCTACGAGGTAAACAAATTCTAAACACAATGAATATTGTGATTTTTTATGACTTTTTTCTCATATCATTCTCGACAATCTACTAAGTATCTATTTCATACAAAAATCACCTAGTTTTACTATAATCATCATAATCTATCAAAAACTATGATAGTATAAAATTGTTCATTTTAATACTCATTTCTATATAAATACATCAATAATATTCACCAAAATAACTAGTTTTGTTTAGTATATGGTATATCAAATAATAGCTCATCAAATTATTCTCAAAACTTTTCTAAATTTGACCCAAGCTCTACTATACATTTCCATGGATTCTATATGATAAGCTTTCATAATTTCGCATGTTTAGATAGTATAGCATGGGGGCATTTTTGTTGGGTTAGGATACATATCATTTTCTCTACAAAACATTGGCTTCCTCCACTTGATAGATAAATTTGAAATTTGCCATTTCATGCTATTGAAAAATAAAAAAGTATATCACACTTGTTTTCATATCATTTTATGATCCAAATATATTGAAAAATATCTACATCTTCACTTCCATAGTAGTCAATAATCTAGATTACTTCCTTCTAAATATACTATCATTTAGAATTTGATAGTTATTCTTTACTAGTTATTCAAACATGAAATGTGCTTCCTCAAGTAACTTGTTCTTAATAAAACTACTAATGATCACATCAATTGTGTACTGAGTCATATATATAGTTCAGTTAATTGTAGAAATTTATGCTAGAAATACAACTTTAATTCATGTTGAGGTTACTATTTGACACACAATATACCAAATAAATATTATATTTTAGGAGTAAAATATATATATTTTTTAATGAATTCTAGTAGTTATTAGTGAGATTTTACTAAAATCTTTTATTGAAGAGGAAATGATGAATGTTGGTGAAATTGTGAAAAATTTGGGTGAAATTAATGGACTCAATGGAAAAAAAATTATAGGAGAGAGAATTGATGAAGAGCCATGATGATTCTTTTATTACTATTTATATACATCCTTCATATTAGGCTTAAGTAGTTATGATTTTCTTACTTAGCCATAACTCTAATAAAATAAATATGGTATTCTTTTTATATTGTTACTCCATTATCAAGTTGACACAGTAATTTCACTTTGGAACACCATCATGATGGTCATGATAATTTCATATGGTCATGTTTGTACTAGCTCTAAATCACTTAATAGTCATGTTATTATTTTTACATAATAGTTGAGTACCTCATTATAATAAGTGGTAATGACATATTCTAGAGTAATGAGTGTTCATTCTGGAGAGCAATGACTCATTCATGTTATTCTCTTTTCCCATAAAGCTAATACCAAACCTACTTATATTTTCTAAGCACTATAATTTTTATGTTATAAAAAGAATTTGACTTGGTCACTATAATTTTAGTACCATGACATGTTGCTCATAAAGCAAAGACCAAATGTATGGTCAATTATTAGTACCATGATTTTTTATTATAAAGAGTTAAACATTAGTCATGACTATTCATAGTGTCATGACATTTATGCTCTAAAGAGGATCCGAAGAAATGACAAAATGATAACATCGACTTTGTGTCATGACATCTAACTTTGAATGTCGCATGGATTCCCAAAGTATAAAAACTATACTTCAATAAGAGAGCAAAAAAAGAGAACAATGAACAGAACAAAAGATGATCATGATGCATTCCAAGTCTAGGCACTGCCACCTTAAGCTCAATTATGAGCAAATCCAAGATAAACAACAAAGCAATGTTAGGTAACATAGTTGGCATAATATGATGATCTATATTTTACTATGGAATGAGTTTTATAGTGTAATGGTCAAAACAATAATGAATATTTTGCTTTGATTGATAAATTAATCGTGAAAAATAAATCAAAAATAAACAAGAAATCTTAGGAGTTGAAATATGTTTCAAAACAAGTTTTGACTATAATTAGATTATGAATTCCTACAAATTATTCTTTCGATATAATTTACAAGGTGTTTCAAACTATCAAGGTTTTCAGCTTAAATCTTTATATGTTCAATCATGTTATTGGAAATTTGGTTCATTACATATGAAAAAAAAATATTATTGTAATTTTTGTAAAGTATTATGAAAATTCGCATCACCGTTCCTTTAAATTCATTATTGCCCAAGTTTTCAAAATCTTGCAAACTTCTTTCTTAGCTTGATTCCATTATTTTCTAATTAATTCTATTATAAGTATTCATCTCACAATTATTTGAGCATAATACATAAACTAAATCACTCATGGAAAACTAAAATACTCATACAAAAAAAATTACAAAGTAGAATGTTTAGCTTACTAATTGAATTCATTATGAATGATAACTAATGAGAATCTTACCAATTAATAATTCCTTGGTACTTTAATTTATTAATTGAATACCTTAGTTAATAAAAGAATCAAAGATTTCTTGATAGTGTCATGTTTTAGACCTATGGTTCTTAATTTTTTTTTGAAATTAATAATTGGAAACTATGATAAGAAATAAAATCACAAAATAAGTAGTTAGCATGATTGTATGGCTTTGTTTTCCAAAGTCTTTAGAACCAAAGTGCTCCAATTAAAAATTGGTCTGCTTGGATTTGTGTTTTTTCTATTAAATAAAATTGAACCACTCATGCCTTCTAGAAGAGGTTATTGAAATTTATTATAGTTTCTCATTCAAATAATCATTAGTTTCTTTTGTATGTTCCTCCATAAAAGTTCAATTATCTATTTGTGAATAAGTTATAATCATGGCCACATACCTCTACATGACCCGATTACATGTAGTGTACATATTTAGTGTACGTATATATGTATGATTGCATGATATGTCAACATTGATACATGAATACATTTAGTTTAGTGTTTGTGGTATTATAAAATCATACAAAATTTTCCTTTGCAAAAAGTTTTTTGAAAGACAGTAAAAGACAATTTAATTACTTAAGTTAACATCCCTTCATACTAGTGTAATTGTGTGCACCAAGTTAGACAACTCCTTGGATCTATACATGCTTGGTTGGAATGGTCGGT
This sequence comes from Sapria himalayana, assembly GCA_029783825.1. Lineage (NCBI taxonomy): Eukaryota > Viridiplantae > Streptophyta > Magnoliopsida > Malpighiales > Rafflesiaceae > Sapria > Sapria himalayana. The sequence goes on along the minus strand of JAREIK010000295.1, from coordinate 654,045 downwards.
AACAAATCAAAGTCGTGATGTATTGGTGCAAGCTTCATACAACCAACATTGACTTACCTGGTGGTAAAACTAGTATTAAGTCCTATCTATATGGGTTTAGTTGAGTTTCACCCTTGCTAGCCTCATTTAATTTCCAAATACAATTTTTTTCAGATGATGGTTATTTGGTACCAAAGAAGGTTTTACAAGTTTTGGTTTACTAGTTTTCTCATTGTGTTAGTAACATTTTCATACCATCAAATTTGTAGTGTGATTCAAGTAATTTTACATTGTGGGTCTTTAGTATGCCTAATAAGTTAGTCACATTTTGATGGTTTGAGTTTTTAGTATTCCTAAAATTGACTTTATGTGACTATTCAACTAATTTGACTAATCGTATATTATACTAGGGATGAACTATATGTCAAAGTAGGTGATAAAAATTCCTTGCAAGTGGGGTAGTATTTTTAAGTGATGCAAGTATAATTTGATGCACAAAATTTCTAACATATACTAGTATCTACAAACACATAAAGAAATTTTAAATCCAAACAAGAAGAATTGCGAATAAACACCATAGGAATGTTTATCAACTTACCAAATAGTTTTCAATACTAGTTTTGAGATGTTACTATAGCAATTAGTATTGTCAAGTATGTTGCATAATTGAATTGTAACTAACTATTAGTGTCTTAGTTGGGAAGAAATGCACACTATATTTTCAAATTTACTAATAATTTGGGTGATACAGGATCACACCTTGAGGATCTTGATTGGAGTGGATGAATAACATGATGGGGTATATTGGTTATGGCATGTAAATAGTAATGAAATCAGATTTAAATTGAGTATAATTGAGAAGTTTAGTAGAAAGATAAGATAGAAGGTAGAATAATAATATTTCCAATGTTAATACTTGATTATACTAGAATATATATGTTGAGAAGTCATGGTAGTCCTTCTTAGCAATGAATTTATAAACATATCATGGTAATCTTTGTATATTATGACTTTATCATCTAGTTATCACAATCTTTTATTGTATAATATATTCTTTAAGACCATAATATTATCTTAGAGTTGCGATCACATTGGCTCTAAAATATAATTTTCATAATGACTTATAAGCTACTCGAGGATAAGAAATTTGGTTTGTAGGTTATGTTAAGGTAGACTAACAAGCTTCTACTATTATTGTCTGAAATAGCTTGGCTAAAGCACCTTCTGGATCATCAAATTATGATGAACTAAATCAGAGTTCGATATCCTTTAGAAATTCGAGCCAAGAGTGAAACTGGCCATTGTGAGATGCCCATTATAACTATTATAAGGCTTTATCCTCTATTTGAAATAATGCTATCAACAAACATTGACCATATGTGCTAGGATAAATTGAAAATATTATGAAGCCTCAAACAATCAACCCCTTGCTTTCTTTTCGTCAAAAAAAATAAGTGGTAGAGATTTTCTCTAGCCCAACACTCCTTTAATGGAATTTTCAGATGCAAGATACTATGATAATTTAAATGCAATTGTTAGATGGAAGAATGGTAGCGGCATAGACATAGATGGCGAAGAGGTAAAGGGAAGGCTAGAGAAACTATGAACCATGATTAGAGGTGGTGCTGATACATGTGGTGGAAGAGTGGAGTCCAACACTTTTTTTAAGCCATAAGCTAGTGCAAATTTTCTCTTATTGTATTTTGTTGTAGATCCAAAGAAGATTGTAATTATTATTGTTTGTCTGAAAGAGAGGAAGTAGTCTCACCAACCTTTTTGTTTCGACCATATAACATTTTAATTGGGTACCATCATTCATGACTATATGTCAATGAGAGCACCAAATATTATACTAAAAATAGATGACCTAATACAATTACTTCCACAAGATCCCAACAAAAATCAAAATGATAAGAAAATCAAATGAAATTGGTATTAAGTCTAGTCCAATGATGATAATGATAAGGAAATATATAAGAGTTTCAAAAATTAAAATCTCTTCAATACAAACTGGGGAAGAAAGAAAAAAAAGGAAAAACAATAATAAAGAGAAAATACATTTACCTCCTCTCTTAACCTCTTGTCTTATGGAGATATAAATTGCTCAAGATGTTTGGGCTTCTTTTTAGCCCATTTTCCTAGGTCCAAATCTGATCCAATGTAATGATATTTTTCATCTTTCTAATATGTTTCCTCCCTTGATTCATCATGTGTTACAAAGACCCTCTCCAGGCCCACGATCACAACATAGTTCTCACAGTAATGGGAGCATCCTTTGCTTTCATACTTCTAGTATTGTCCATCAGTAAGGAATTTTCGAATGTAACTTTTCAAATGATCACCAAGAGTCAATTATGAGGTATTTAATTTGTGTTATAAACCTGACTAAGTTTTTATATTATCTATGAGTATAATGACATAAATAAAATGGACTCGTGACCATAATATTTTGCATTTCTAAACATAAAAATGTACGAATGTAAATGTTTTTTCTAATATCTAAGTCTTTACAATCATTTTTACTTGTATTTTGATATTTAAAGCATTTACAATTATTATTATCTATCTGTTAAGATCATGGACATAAACATATATTAATATAAATATTTTTACAATCATATATGTTTATATAGTTTTAATGTTTATGTGGTAGCATATATCAATATCATGGAAAAATTGGAAGATATTCAAGCAAAACTATTCTAAAAATTGTGAATTTGTGCATCCAACTAGATAGAAAATAAAACTTCTCCAGACAAAAAAAACCACACACAAAGGAGGTTATTCCTTATACAACATGGATTTTGCATGTATCAAACATGAAAAATCCATGTATGTTGTGCTTTAAAGATGAAAACCAAAAGTTACATTATCTTTGACTTGAAAAGAAACTTGTTAGTTTGAAATAGGGTATTATAAAAGTTATAACACATGTATCAAATATGGGCAAAAAATATATGAGTAGCACAATCTGGGAACATCTACCACATAACACAAATTTCAATCATAAAAAAAATAATGCATGAAGATAAATTGATGAAAGAGGTTCGAGATAGAAAATAAGATTTCTCATGGAATTCAATGTAAAAGAGAAGTTGACTAGTGATTCTTCACTCATGGAAACCCTACCTTGAACACTCTTAAGAAAGAGAAATGTTTGATAATACATAATAAAATCTTAAATAATTAGTTTTCTATAGATACTAATAAATCCATTCTTAAATTATCCTCTTCTCAAGAGTAAAATGAAACACTATGAAATAGATACAAGGATTCAAACAATTTATCTCCTATTTTCCTTCATTTCAAAAGTTAAACACCAACTTCCATTTTACCAAATCATACTATGTGAATGAATCCTTTCATGTTGTGTTCAACTATAAGAAATTGATTGCAAATGAGCAACTTAAAGGTTATTTTCTTTTGATGTAAATAAAAATATAGTGAAACCTAAAATAGATATCAGTGGCTAAGTAATTGGATGATAGTATCTCAAACTACTTTATTCTGATAGAAACAATATCACTTATAATATGAATTAGATGAAGGGTGTGTTACATTTTAATATGCTCAAACCAAACAAATAATGTTTTGAATAGTTTTTTTTGTAAATATTATTGAGATGCTTTTATTTATTAGTGTTCATTTCAATCCTTAAATTAGAGTACTCAATCAGGCATCGACATTCTTTTTTGTATTAATTTGAGGTTTGCTTAAGAATTCTTCATGAATAATGATGCAATTGAAAATATATTAAAAAAATAAAATTTAAATAGAACATTATCATGTACTTTGAGTACTACTCCCACATTCAAAGAAATATCTGTTCAAGATATTTTACTCAATATCTATTCAAGAAAAAATAATATGAATTAGCACTTTCCACATTCGTGAATAATATTTCAAAAAAAAAATTAAATAAAACATTATCATATAGCTTGGACTAATTCCACAATAAGGTATTCTAGTATCCAACTTTAGCCTATATGTCAGATTATATCTACATTATTCATGTTCATGTTCATGAAATTATATCTACATTATAATCAATCAAGAAAGTTCATGTTCATGAAAAGAAATTACAAATCTTGGCATATGTTTCTTTGTATTTAAAATGTGTCAAATTATATCTACATTATTCTCTATAAAAAACATAGAGGATGATTATTTATGAAGGGGTAGTTTTTCAGCCTTTATGTATTTATACTTAATTTGTAAAGTTCCATATGCATCTACTTTCTCATAAAAAATATTTTTACTTTTTTTGTTGGTTTGATGTCAATTTTTAAGGGGCCTTAAATTGATGTTTCTAAAACTTAGTCATAGAGTAAAAGTGATGCCATTTTTGAGTTCTGTGTATATGAAAAAGACCAAGGCCAAGCTAAAGGAATACGTAGTCTCTATTATTTAATATAAATATTGTATTTGTTGTTGTTTTTTTTTTTTGATTAAAAACAAAAAAAAAATCAAAAATGCATTGTTGCTATATGTCTTTGGACTTTGTAATGATAATTAAATGTATCCTCATATTGTATTTATTCAAAATTATTATAACAGAAAAGATTCATTGATGAAGATAAATTTCTACTTGATTGAAATTCATATATTTGGTGTTTAAATTGTTGAATATTCATGAGTATTTTGGTGATGTTATATATTACAAAAGCATATGAATAAGACATAATTAAATTGATTTCACAACATTAAAGTTTTGGTTAATTTTGATAATTAGTCATGAAATCAATATATTTTTGGAGACTTTTAGATACTTGATAGATTCTAAATTATAGAGTAGTTTTAGTATCCATTCTTAGTCAAAAGTCTAATTAATTAGTCATGAAAATTTTTATATACATGACTATGGATTATCGAGTAGTTTCTACATCTATTCTTGACAAAAATTATATTTAACTAATTATGATAATCTTTATAGGTTATGACTCAATCACCTCATTAGGACAATCCTTAAACTATAAAGAATATTCTTTGTTGGTGTGTTATTATCATGGAGGTACAATCATACTTATCTCATGACAATAATTTTATATTATAGTAACCAAGTACTATACTAGTGCTAAAAGTCATAGTCACTTCTTAGCTCCATGACTTTATCTTTAACAATGTATTATAGTTTGAAGTCAAAGCTATCACCTTTATACAAAGTTATGGCTTTTGAGTTACAAAAAGTAACACAATCAAAACTACTCAAGCTAAAGCCATGGTAATTATCCATCATCATGACTTTTGAACACAAGATATTAAAAGGACATTTACTTGAGTATGGCCTTTTCCCAAGGCCGCAACTATTGTCCTCAAAAAAATGCAAAGCCATGCTTTTTATGATCAGGGTAATTGCCAGTGTATTTGGTGTTTAATTTACCAAATAGTCTAGGATATTTTGTTGGTTGTGAATGGTATGTATGTGTGGAAATGAGGTTGATTTGTGTTAATTTTACAATTTTTGATATCTTGGTTACCTTTGATGCATAGCTGTGAAATCAATGAGTTTTTAAAGGTATTTAGCAAGGAAGATGTGTCTATAAGTTCTTGATAGTTTTGACATATATTATTGGTAGAAACTTTATCTAAATATTGATGAAAAAATCTCGTATGCCGCTACTTTATACTTTCCTTAGCATAATCTTTAAACTATGTAATACTTTCTCAATGGCTACAAAAATATCATGGAGCCACTATCATACCAAGTTCATAAAATTGTAATGATTACAACATTAATTATCCATCACAACAACCAAGTACCATATTGGTGCTCAAGGTCATGACTAATTTTATAAGTTTTCAACTTTATCTTTATATAGCTCGGTAGTCTCAAGTTAGAGATGTGGCTTTGTTATAAATCTATGACTTTTGAGTTACAATAAAATTAAGAACCACAAGTACTCAATCCAAAGTTGTGGTGATTATTCAAATTTGTGATTTTTGGGTGACTAAATATTATAAAGGATATTACTTAAGTATAACCAATTCTAAGGCCATGACTCTTTTTCTCAAAGGAAGACATAACCATAACTTGTATGTGTAATCCAAGTGTAAGCACAATGACCACTTCATTGTGTCATGACCATATAAGTAGATACTTATCGAGATAGAGGAATGACTGATGTGGAAGTCAATCATTACTAAAGATGATGGTGAAAGAAAATTCTCAAGACATGTGTGAGTGTGTGACTCACAAGGTAGTGACTACCATTGTGAGTTCATTGTACTCATATGATTCTCACTAATAACACTTGAAAAAAATATACATTAATAATATGAGTATGGTGCTTATAAAACTAAGTGCAAATACTTACAAATCATGCCAATCATTAGTCTTAAGTCAATAAAGGCTGGTAAACAAGAGTCTACATATGAATCAACCATCAAAGAAAGTTGATGAAGTTAGCTAAGATATATATGATTATGAATAGCTCTCGCATAGAAATGTTGTGTTGTCTCGTCGGTGATATACTGAATGGACAACTTTAGCTTAACATCATTGAAAATGACTAAATAACGAAAATCGGCTTATATACCGATAAGGAAAGGAGTCATTTTCACAATACCCAACTTTCATTCTATATTCAACATAAAATATATAGAATAAATTAATGATATCACATAAATTAGGTAATTATACCATAGACTTAAGGCTAATTAAAGCCTTAGTATCATATTTTTTGAAATGGGTTGCCTCTAGTTGGGCAACCAAACTACTAATATAATTTATGTGGGATTGATATCTGGACTTAAGTCCATTATATTATGTGTAAGACTCATGAACTTATAAATCTCAATTAATGGGACAATCTCATTGATGAGCCTTTAGGGTTATTGCCTAACTGATTAAGTTAGGTAGAGTAACAAAGTTCTGGTAGTGTACCATGACTTTTAGCAATGTCGTGTCCATGTGATATAAGAAAAAGGTTAAGGCAAGCACCATAGCCATTCCAGTTCCACATCCATTTAATACACAAGAGAGACCATTCTTTACACAATAGTCATCATTAGTGCCATGATAATATTATGCCAAAAGAGATCATTATTTGCATAGTGTCCTTTTCAGTATCATGACTATATTATACACATGAGAGGCCAACTATCAACACCATGGTAATTCCTAACACCATGATTATCTAATGCACATGAAAGGTAATTCCTAATATTATGGCTATTCCTAGCACCATTGTGATATTATGAATGATAAATACCAATGTTGAAGTCATTACTATTCTTAGCACCATGATTTTGTGTTACAAAGACAATATGCCTAAGTCATAGACACTTCCAAAAACCATGACTTAGTAGTGCAGAAAGATTGAACCACATTCCAAAGTAATGGCCACTTTTTAGAGTTATGACCTTGAGCTCAAGAGATGAAGACCAGGGTCATGGCACCTTCCAAAAGCCATGACTTTCAGCTAAAAAATATATAAAAATATTAAAGTATAAATGAGCAGAGAGAAGAGATTCATGAAATATCTTTCTCAAATATTTTTCTTTTCAATGCACCAAGAAAAAATCAAGTACGACAACCAAACCAATGGGTGATTTTTATACTCTTTATGAGATCAACAAGCAAGCAAGAGATACAAGATATAAGCTAAATATTATAATTATAGGTATGATTCTCAAACCTTCCTCATGTCTATGCTAGATTTGAAAAAATTAATTAGAATATCTTGGGATTGGGGTTTATGGTCTAGATTCTCATGAGCACTATCACTAGGAATCCAAGATTCAAAAGACTAATTCTCTTGTATCTCATGAATCTCTATATATTATTTAGCTAAATTGGGGTCTAGGATTTATATAATTTTACTTATGTAATATATAAATGGTGTTGATATTAATAAATATGTTCAATTTATATTCTTGAATAGAAATTGATGGAAATAGTGATCAAAAAGAAATTAATTTAGGGATTTCACTTTTGGTAGATTTATATATTTTATTTTGGTAAATAGTGGTAGGTGAACTATGATGCTAACTAACACATATAGTAGGAAGGAAATGATATACCTTCCAACTATGAAGTACGAGACAAACTTATATGTTAAAAAATGAAATTATGATTCGTCAATAATTATGAGCATGATACTTGTGAAGCTGAAAGTATGAAATTATGAATGAATGATTTTACATATCAATTTATTATACATGTCTTATAAGAACAAGTTCTAGATTGGAGTGGTAGTTGCATTAACTTTCTCCTAAGGATTTTATATTTAGTGTGTGAGTCACATCATCGCTGTAGAGGATGGTGATAGATAATCCATTGGATATACATGAATATATTATGATTCATAAAGTGATGAAAATACTTTGAGTTAATTTTACTCATATGGTTCTTAATAATGAAACTTGAAAGAAGTATATGCTAATTATGTAAGTATTATGCTCATGAAGCCAGAAGTAAACATGCTTATAAATCATGTTAATTTTTGGTCTTTATGACACTTGAGGTTAGAGAATAAAATATACATATATGTAATTATCAAGAGTAATTAGCAAGTTTCCTGAATGGTATGGGCTTGTAAAAGGCTTTCAAGTTAAGATAATTTATTATCTTAGTTATAAAGTACCAAAGAAGTAGTTATAAAGGAATCTTCATAGGAATGAGCTCAATGGTGATAACAATTGGGGCTTCGAAAAGAATATCCAATCTAATTGGGACATAAATGTAGCAAAATTTATAATTTTTTTTATCTCGTGACCCACCAAGGATCACATGCATTTCATAAAAACATGAAGGAAAGATAAATAAAACTTATCTTTTGTAGATCGACACCAAAAGTTTGTGTCTTAGTTTATTCGGATCTTCAAAGGTGCTGCCTTTCTGAAAAATGACCACCCTTTATAAGTATCCACACACGAATAAATAATAAATAATTCTTGTTAAATGCTAGTTTAGATTCATTTTCTTATAATGGAATTAAGGTTTTTCTTTTCCTTTGCTCTATTTTGGTTGTTCTCTAAGCAAAGATGATGACTACCAACATACATGTTTCACACACACACACACATATATAAGTTTGATAGGGTTTAAGTCAAAAAAAAATGAATTTTATTTAAAACTTTTTTTAAAAATAATAATTTAAATGCAAATCTTTATCAGATAAGGAAATGAATATATATATTATAATATATCTAAAACTCTTTTAAAAAACTCTTTATAGATTATTTCCTTATCCAATAAAAAAATGTAACAGATTAATTATTATTTAAATCACTAATTTAAACTTTCTTAAACTTAAATTTGAACTTAAATAACAACTAATTATTATTTGTAATTTAAAATAATCTCATCATTTAAAATTACTACAAAGAGTGAAAAACCATAACTGTTATTATTCATTATTAATGTGCGACCATGCATATAAGTTCAATTAACATTGGCAGTAGGCCTAAACTACATTTTGATCCTACAAGTCATAAGTGGCTTTAGCAAGACATTATGACTACCCAAGTTAAATAAAAAGCTCATGTTCCAAGATAACTTTAATATAGCTAATGACATAATCTTTTTGTCTCATGATATCTTGATATAATATAATACATGGACAAAGTCAACCTTATATCATTCTATCTTTGATTACTCAAACTCAATTAGACTGACTAAACAAATAATATTGATCTCCATCAATTCATTTGAGCATGGTCATACATTTCTCAGTCTCACTTGTCGAGGGGACCAGAGATATCTTTCTTATAATAAGAGAAACACATTTTATCTTAATCTCTCCTATCTCTCTATATTATTCTTATCATGTTCAAGAATAACCTTTATATTTATCTGATTAAAGACAATATTTGATTATTTTAAAACAAAATATTCTTTATGTTGAGAACTATAGCGATCTCAAGTCAAATGATTTAATGACACGGCTTTAGAGATTAACTTATGAATTTGATCCATATATTAATCTCAAGATGAGTCTATCCAATATTTGTTCTCAACAAATAGATATATATATTTGATTTATATCTCATACACATATTCATCCCATGAATATCAATCAAACTCTATACTAATCTTAATTCATTATTATTCTCATAATAATAACCGATTAGGAACATTTATAATAAGTAATAATATTATTCAAAGATATTATATATAATAAATATGCAAATCATCATAATAATTAATTCTTACAAATAGTCAAAATACTATGTCCATGCGATATGCCTAGAGCACTATTATTCAATGTCATTTAAAAAACTACTTCTTTCAAGTGGGATTTAGCTAGTATACTGCTAGCCCTTCCTCCATTTGTAATGCTAATAGATTTTCAATTTGCATTAGCTTCATGCCTTCATCCACTTTCCTCCAATCAAATTAATCTACTAAACAAATATGCCTAAAAGCATACCTAAGGTGACTCTCCTTATTCCATCCTCCAAATTGCCACATATAGTTCCTCCAGCTGGAAAATAAGAACACGACAATCATAACTCCAGAAAATATAATAACATCAGGCATACTTTTATAATTCCTAGAGTTTAAGGAGTTGGGAGCTCCTAAACTCCATTTAGGATGGCCCATGGGGGTAATTGCCCTTGTGTGCTGAATCTTTTTGTTCTACCATTATTTCTGAGCTTTAGAGAAGGCCCTTCCTTTAAGTGCTGCTAATAATTTTTTTTTTCTTATTTGTTTTCACCAAGGTAAATTTGTCATTTTCCTCCATTTGTTAAGCATTGCTTTTTCTTTCATCATGTGGTAGAGATTGTATACTCTCCTCCCTTGGAAGTTCTGCCCCTTCATGACATGCAAGAACTTAACCTTCTTGGCAATGGCTACTTGTTGAGGTAGTAGGGTTTACTAGGGCTGGAGCCTCTTCCTCACCATCTTCCTTCATGGATCTCTGACAGCTACTTGTCAAATGCCCAAACACATAGTAAAAATTGCAAAATGGTGGATGGTTTTCATATATCACCGGTTGACATATTTTTGATCTATCCAGAAAGTTAAAAATAATTTCATTATGTAGTTTTTCATTCAAGTCTATTTCTACTAACACTCTAGCATATGCTATTTAAGGGATGTTAGAAGTTAGTTATTCCATATGAAGCGGCAGCTCATTGCAACTAGAAGTCTTGCTTAGGCTAATCGCATCCCATAAGTGTATGGTGATGTTGGGGCCATAAATATTATTATAGCTTTATCCCTTCAGGCCTTTGCTAGGACTAATAGTCACCTCAAAATCCAATTTCCTAAATGTGTAATTTTCCAAAATTATTCAAATTTTATTTAGAATATCATATATATCATAAAGCACCAAAGATACTTTTTTCAATTTTTAGAAAAATACATGGGTAAATAAGTTTCTAAATTTATCAAAAAATTATTGAATCCTATTAAATTTATGAGTTTCCATGAAGTAATTATATATCATAATTAAATTTTTAAAATTTCATGTATCTAATTTAAAAGAAACCAAAACAAATGATTTATAACCACATACATAATAACAAATATAAAAAAATATTTATGTGAGTAACAATATAAAATATGAAATTTTACATGAATTTCTAGAGATTTTCTATCATAACTTAACTTTTTCAAACCTTAAGCATTAAACCAATGCTCCAATATTTCAATCTGGGCTCTATAATCATAATTCAAACTCAAAAAAAAAAATAATAGGGTTAAAATGTACATACTTTCAAGCCTAATTTATAAATTCAACCAAGAAAAATAAAAATATATTAAATAACCTCAACACTAACCTTACTTTTTAAGATTGCAACCCTCTATGAATGTTTTTGGTTGAAACTCAATGTTTATTGAGCTTTAATACTTCACAAAATATATTTTCATTAAAAATCAAGAATTCAGTATTTTATTTTAATGATTTTAGGGAAGAAATGAGAAAGAACCAAAGACATCATAGAAAAAAGAAGAGAAATAGAAGATAAGTCATGAAATGGAGATAGAAATAAAATAAAGAAAAATTTTATCTTTCAACTAATATTAAAATGACCAAATTACTTTTAGGGGTTCAAAATAGCCAAACATCTTCTCTAAAATTTCAAATCTAGTATATTTAAAATTATTCTTCACTATTTTCCATTCTCAATCATTTTTGAACATAAAAATAATTTTTAAAAACTCTATCTTATCTTATTTAACTAACTTGTCCAATTTAGAGCACTGGCTAAAATAGAAAAAAATTGTTTTTGCTATGCCTCACATCATAAGTTATACAAATAGTAAAGTTGATTTTTATTTAGATATCAATCATATAAATATTCAGATTGTTATAAATTGGATATTCAAATTGTTAAACAATCTTAGGTATATGGCTTATTCAATTAATTTATTTGATTATTTCTAAGTTACTTGACTTATATTATCTTGGACACACAATGAAGGTTGAGATGTGCAATGCCTCCATTTTGTAACAACATATATGATAATTTTCATTATTGAGCCCATTTTCAATTTTGGTCCACTCCTAGTTGTCCTCTCGATACATCATCACCAAGACAAAATTCATCTTTACTCAAAAGTCATTCATAATTTTATACCTTTTACTCAACTTTATCAGTTTTCCTTGATAGTTTATTTGTTTTCACACTCTTATTTTTCATTTTCTACTTTTATAAGGACTAATGATTAGTTTAGTTTATAATTATTTACACTTTCAAATTCAAAAGTGTTGAGCTTGTATAATTAACTTATGTTTCTCTCAAGTTTCAGTAGTGAGAACCATACTAGTAAAAATAACAATGAAGCATTTTCACCACATTTTGAGGCATCACACACTCATACATATCTCGAAAATTATCTATAACCATCCTCCTCAGTAATAATGTGACTTAAATACTAAAGGTGAACTTCTTTGGATACTATTCTACACAATATTTATCCCAATTAAGAACTAGTTTATTTTAAGACATATATAACATTTTGGAGTGTAAAAGTTCTCACACTTTTAGCTTTATAAGTATCATACTCATGCCAATTAATATATCAAGATTTTAGATTTTAATATATAAGCTTTTCTAATGCATTATAGTCGAAATGATTGTCACTACCTTCCTACAATATATACGTGTGATCCTCATGATTTACCTATCATAATCAACCATGAAAATCTTACACAAACATACAAATAGCCAAAGTCCGAGTTGAGTTTTTATTCAATCACTATCTATCAATATTCATAACATAAAATAAATCACATTATCCATTCATTAATTAAAAATCAACGTCACATCACATGGATTTAAATTATACAAACCTAGACCTATACTATTTTAATACAAATTATTGAATCAACCCTAGAGAATGGAGAATTGAAAGTTACACTCTTTGACTCTAAGGATTGGCATTGATCTTACATCTAATGTTTGCTTGTGAAATAGCTAGGAACTTTAAAATTCATCGAAATATTTTGGTAGACACTATGGCTTTGCTCATTGCATGAAGAAGAAAAAGAGAAATTAAAAGATTTTTTTGGAATTTTTTTATCTTCTATATTTATACTTGAGAAACTATATATTACTCTAAATAAGAAGTCATGGCTTTCAGAAGAAAGCCATCACTTCAACATTCTCTCTTTACCTTGAGGTAGCGGCTTTAAAAGATGGTTGCAACTTTGGTTTGCATCTAAATCTTATTTTACCAAAAAGTTATGACATTGGCAAATACCATGATGCTTGGTTACTCAAATTGTTATATAGCCATTACATTTTAAAGAAGCTATGACATTGGAAATGATCTTCCATGAATATTATATAGCTATGATACTAAAATATAGTTTTGGTATTGAGAAAGTCTATTAAGTATTGGACATGACCATGACACTGGAAAATAGTCGTGATACTTTATTTTCCTTTCATATTTTTCGAATATCAATGGTGATGTGAGTGGACATGACATTAAGATTCTCTTCTCTCATATATCATGTTGTCGTGATATTGTAAAGATATTGTGATACTATAAATTAGCTCAAGAATATAATTTATGTATATACCTTTCTTTGAGGACAAAAGTCATAGACTTGAGGAATAGTTATACTTGAGTAATATGTTTTATAATGTTTAGTGTCCTAAAAGTCACAACTTTAAAAAATTAATATAGTATTGTTCTAAGTTGTTGTGCCTGTGTAATATTTTATAGCTCTAAAGTCATGGTTTTGTAGAAAGATTGTGGTTCTAATTTGAAATTACCAAGTAAGACTAAAGATAATGTCATGAAGCTTGGACTTGACCATAACCATGAGTATCAATGGGGTACTTAGTTAATGTGAATTGTGATGTGGAATTTATTCATTTTTCTTTAAAAATAATGAGATAAATATGGTAACGACATAATAATAATATCACATCCACTAAAAGTATATTGCATGGTGAAAAAATTATGATGATGAATGGACACCAAATATAAGAATTGCCTCGACTAATTAGAAAGTGTTTTGGCTAAGAATAGACACCAAATATATTCAAGACTTAGTATTCTACCCCCTCTTCTAAACACCTTTCAAAACTTATTGATTTCATGAATATTCATCATAACTCAACAAAATACTAAAGTCATGAAATCAACCTATAATATCTTAACCCCCATGTCTATACTTCATCATAAATTAATAAAATATACTAGAATATTTAGTAGTTTGGACATCAAACATTTAACTATAGATTTTATACTTCAAATGTTCTGGGTGCACTATAAGTATAAAGTCATGACATTGGATTAAAACTACAACTTTTACCTTGCCTCGTAATAATGCAAGTCATAGCATTGGGAATGGTCACAAATTTAACTTCTCTTTATCTTTTGATCACCACAACAATGGGTATGGCCATGACTTGTATTTTTCCTATAGAACATAAAGTTATGGTGCTGGGTATATTCATGGTTTGTGTATTTTATCTTTGGAACATGAAGTCATGATAATGGGCATGATCACAACCCATTCATTCACCTTTATAAACCAAAGTCATATTGATAAGTATGCCTGTGGCTCTGGGATTCACTAGAGATAAAAATGTCGTGATATTGAAAATGGTTGTTGTCTGAGTAAATACTTTCTATAACTCTCTATAGTAAAAAGTCACTGAAGGATTCCAAAGCATTTGCCTTAGTAATTATAGTTATTGGAAAGAGAAAGCCATGACACTAGAGAATGTCATGGCTTTTAGTACCAATGTGGTGTTTGGCCACTATGATGTGAAATTAATATTGAAACTATTAAAATATTATGTGTTAGTTTTAATGTGACTACAAGAGAGTTTAGCAACTAAAAATATATATTGCATAGTGAGAAGATTGTGCCAAAGAGATTGTAGTGTCATGGAGTATGATAATTTTTACATCTAATTATGAAAAGTTTTGATCAGTAATTGATGTCGAAAAAACATTATAAGCTTAATTATTCTACTAAGTCATTACTTTCATCTAAAATCCCACTAATTTCAAATTTATTTGTCACAATCCATCAAAACTATAATTTCATGAAATCATTCTATCTAAAACTTATTTTGTATTAACTCATCAATAATATCCATCAAGATAATACAAAATATTTAATATTTAGCATATCAAACACCTATCGAAGCACAATGTCATGCTGCTAGAAAAGTCATGACAATAGTCACTACTCCTTAGAACACAAAATCATGATATAAGAATATTATCATGAATCATAGTTTTGGTTCTATATCGAATAGGTTGCAATGCTATAAATTACTGTGACTAATTGTTTTAGTAAAGTATTTGGCTACAAAGATATGAAAAATAAAGTTATGACCATTAAGTATTTTAGAGCTAGTGTGGCTGTAGCTCAAAAAAAATATCATGACCTCAAAGATTATGTAGTATAAGTGAAAATATTATATCAACTCGATGATAGAGTTATGACATATAATAATTACAATGATTGATTTTGTAGAGTTATGACCTAGAAAGGATGACGTAACAACTTCATGAGATAGTAAAAATTATAACCAAGTCATGACATGATTATATAAATATCATGACTCTTTATTGCTCTACTCCCCTCCATACCATCGCTTCACTAAGTCTAACAATTTCACTTTAAAATATTAGATTTCACTAACATTCATCATATTCCCTCAAAAAAATATCGTAAAATCTAATTAATATACAATCAATTATACACAAATACATAAATATATACATCTAGAATCAGCAAAAAAGTTAGTATTGTTAGATTCCAATAAATTTCATATCAAAATTTCACAGTGGACTCAGAACCCACCAGTGATCCAAGTGGATACAATTAAATATTAGAGAATGATGTTACCGCTTGTAGCAGAGAAAAATTTTGATTCCAAATAGTTTGGTTGAATCCTAGCACAATCAACTGTTAGTTCCTCTAGCAATATCCACGCAAACATATCTTCGTTATCTATTTCATTTTCTCTCTCCCATTTTATAAAACCTTTTGATTTTTCCACCCACCTTTTTAAAAGGATGTGTCATTAACTAAAAGAAAAAATGTGTGCTTTTAGTTTGGGCCCATTTTAAAGGTCCAAACATCTACTAATTGGATCAAACTTTTTAATCCAATCAGCTTAGGATTTGAAATGAATTTCAGACTTAAGATTAGGCCCAATTTATTTTAGTCTAACTAAAATAAAACAAACTCAAAATATATATAGGTTTTTATGTGTGTGACCTAATAGGTTTTCATAACGTTGGTAGTGACTTTAAAATCTTATTTTAAAAAAATAAGCAATGAGCGGCATTTAGAAATACATCATTGCTACCCAAGTGATGAAAATATAATATATTCGACATAACCTAATTTCATGACATATTTTATTATACGACTTAGTCCTTTTGTCCATAATATCTTAATTGATTTATGAAGCATGGATCGTGTCATCCTCACACCAATCTATATATTTCTTGATCTTTGAGTAGACTAACTTAAACAAATAAGCTCAATATCTCATAATGACTTATTTGAGCATGACCATGTATTTTAGTAGTCCTACTCAATCAAGGGGCCAACTGATATCACTTCCATTATATAAAAAAGATAAATTTCATCTACATCAATCACATTCATCTGCACAATTTTTGTATACCTAGTAAACAACCATATAATCATCTTTGTTATAGGTGGCATTTGCTGAATCTAAAGTACACAATTCCTTATGTAGGGAACCATAGTGACTTTAGGTCAAAGGATATTTTATACTAATAGGCACTATGAAAATGTGTATAAAACTTATATAATAATCCATGCAATATTCACATAGTGGGACCATTTAGTATATGTTCTCAAATATATACTCTTGTGTTAACATATCATCTCATATTAGCTAACCTATATGCTAGTCTTAATGTATTAATATTGCCCATGAATATTAATATTAGACTATAGATAATTTAAAGTAGTATTCCATAGAATATGTCACTCTAGGGTATTATTATATTCATCTAATATTTGCACAGATCTAAATAAATATAATAATCATAAAATGATATCTTTTTATATATAAGATATCATACAAAAGTCTCAAAAGAATCATCTAATGATTAACTTTTGGGGCATACTCTAACAAGCATGTGACATGCCAAATAGATGCCACCCTAACTGAGTTTTAGTTTAGCAATAGTCCAATGTATACATCATCTTCTCCTTTTTTAAAAAAAATTGTTTTCAAATCGTCACATATCTTAAAAGAAGATAAATCAAAAATATAAAAGGTAGACCTAACATCATATGCACCGGAAGCTTCTTGTTTGTAGGTATTTTCATTGATCTGTTCAAAAACATGGATGGTTAATCTCCCCTTGGAAGCTTTTTAGGCCATCTCTTAACAAGAAACCTTTGTTTCCTCATGTGTAGCCAAATCTAATCTTTTGGTTCAAATACATGTATTTTATGGCCTATATTAGCTTGTTAAACATACTAGTCAGTTTTCTCTCTATGTTGTCTATAGACTTTCATGAATTTTTTTAACTAGTTCAACTTATCTCTTACATTCAAGATTTTTTATATTTACTCGTAGGTAAAGGATTCAAATTAAGTGATGCGAAATAAATAATACCATAAACAACTTCAAAAGGTGAGAATTTACTAGCAGAATGGATACTTCAAATATATTCAAATTCAACATGTGGTAAACATTCCACCCATGTTTTTATGTACTTACAAATGATTTCACATATCTTAGTTCTCCATATTGTCTTCAAAAAATAGCTTAGAAAATTATTGTCTTTATTTGAAATGATATGCTTAGGCATAATATGCAACTATACAATTTCTTTGAAAAATAGATTATATATGCGTTATCCATCATCAGTTTTATGACATGTATGAAATATGCCATTTTGGAAAATATATCTATAGCACAAAAATCGAATCCTTTCTATTCTTAGACCTAGGCAAACCCAGTATAAAATTTATAGATATGTCAACCCATGTTTGTTTGGTATGGGTAGAGTGGTATCTAGACCTTGTTGATATATCTTAGACTTTTCTTTCTTATAATTAAAACTTTCTCATAAATTTTTGCCACTTTATGTTTCATATGGGGCTAAAAAATGTAGTCGTTTAAAATATATAAAGTCTTAGTTACACCAAAATGACCCATTAATACCCAATCTTCTTCTCACAAGCAACTCACATAGTGAACATATAGGAATGCATTATTCATCTCCTTAAATAAATATCAATTGAACTTAAAGAACTTGCTCACTATAAATTTCTCACACGTATTGAATATTTTGGAAATACAACATCAATGGTATATAACTTTTTGACGCATTCAAATGCTAGAAGTTTTGACTCTATGATAGAAAGTAAACATAAATGCATGATAAACTATCATTAACTATGTTCTCCTTTCATTGCATGTACTAAATGATGCAAAAAAAAATCTTAATAAACTTTATCCAGTTAGCATGATATTTATTTAGTTTGTATTGCCTATTCAAGTATTTCAAAGATTCATTATTTATATTGATCACAAAATTTTTGGGCCAAAGGTAGTGTTGCCATGTCTCCAAGGCTCTTACGGGGGCATACACTTTCTTATCATAAGTGGGGTTATTTAATACTGCTCCACATAACTCCTCACTAAAATATGCAACTAGTCTAAATTCTTTCTTTAATATGACTCCGATACTAATTGTCAAAGCATCATATTTCATTCAAAATTTTTATCAAAATTACAATAGACAAGTAGGGAAGCAATGGTTCTTAATTAACATTAATGTTTTTCTATTCTTCTACCCACTTAAACTTTATGTCCTTTATTATTTCAGATAAAGGCGTAGCAATGCTACTAGTTTGTTTTCACAAATCTTCTCTAAAATATCACTAAGCTATGAAAACTTCTTACATTTTTTATAGATGTTGGTGTTGGCTATTCTTCAATTACTTTTACTTTTTTTCTTGTCTACTTAATCCCTTGAGCACCTATAAATACAAGCTTATCTATGTAAAAGATACACTTTTTAAAGTTAGTAAATAATTTTCTTTTATTAAAGTATATAAGATAAGTTTTATGTGCTCAAGATGACTATCTTGATTATTAGTATAACTCGGGATTTTATCAAAATATATCACCATAAACTTATCTTCTTATAATCAATACTTTCCCTAGAATACCTTCTTCCTCAGATATATCTTCCAAGGATGGCATTGATTGACATTTTCTTCATCATCAATTTCAATTTTTCTATTATCTTTCAATATAATGACCCTCTTCTTTGGACATTAACTTGCTATATGATCTCTTCCAAGATATTTGAAGCAAATGATATCATTATTTAACTGATAGAAATTTTAGTCTTTCTTTGAGAATCATGGTTGGAAAAGTTAGGTTTTGGACTTCCCTTCTAATTTGTTACTAGTAATTTATCTATTTTTCTTACATAATTTGGTTTTTCTAGATGATTTACCCAAGTTATGGTTTAGTCATGGGTTTCCCTTTGCCTTGAGTTGTTGTTCACTTTTGATTACCATATGCATCATATCACTTATTTCCACATTGTATTGAAACTCTACCATATTTGGAACTTTTTGATTGAGTTTTACTAGAAATCTAGTCATGATAATCACTTGATCTTCATCAATATTAACTAAGATCATAGAAATGCCCAATTCTTTATGATAATTTTTTACACTTTGATCACTTATATCAAGCTTTGTACTTTCTTATGCAAGTCTAAGTATTCATGACTTGGAACAAACCCTTTTCTTATTATTGATTTTATCTCCTTCCATGTCTCAATTGGAAATTATCTATTTCATCTTCTACTAATCACAAATTATCCAATAAACAATAGCATATTTAGTGAATTTATTTGCTGCTAGTTTCACTTTCATTATGTTAGAATAACTATGGCAATCAAAAATCAACTCATCTTTTTTTTTATCATTCAAGATAAGTTTCTAAGTAATATTTACCATGCAATGAAAAAATCTTATCTTGTTATTGAATAGGTTATTATCTTTATGTTTTCTCTGCTCTCTAAAGTATCCACATCTTTCATGATTCATTATGAAAGCCTGATCATGTTCTTAATCCCTCCCATAGCTCCCATAATACTAGTAATTATGAGGATATTCTAGACTAAAAGTTCTCTCTCATTCTTGGAATATTTTGACTATTCTAAATGATTATTTTCATACAATCCAACCATTCATGGATATGTCCTAGTTTTTACCTCATTGTATGCCTCATTTAACTCATAGCTACATGGAGAATTTTGGATAAATAGCTTCTAGAGAACTTCTATCGGTACTATTACACATTCTCTCAAAAATAAGTATGAATATGTCACTCAACACTCAATAAATCTATTTTAGCTCTTATCAAACTTAAATGTATGAGAGTTGAAATTCGAGTGATAGTTTTTGAGTGATTAGAATTTTTGAGATAAATGAAATGACAACAATAAGAATTTAAATTATGGACAAGCAATATTCAGAAAAAGACTCACAATAATATGATTTAAGACTAGATTAAAACAAGAAGACTCACAATATTCATAAAGAATATTCAATCAACTTTGGGGGTTTTTTTTTTGTACTATATGAAGAATTTAATTAGATCGTAACTAATTTTAAATTAAAGTTTAAGAAGAAGAAATAAAAATATCAAAATATTAAAAAAAATTAAAATTACATGTAAGACTAGATTTTAGATTTAATACAATTCTAGTTAAATTAAATGAGACATGATTAAATTTAGTTATAAAGATCATTCTAGAATTAGATATAAAGAAAAAACATCAATTGGTTACTTATAAAGAAACAAGAGCCTGAGTATAATAATGTATAATATAATTAATTATTTAGAATTGATTGATAAGTCATAGATTAATTTGATAGAAAATTCTACTAATTTAAAAAGTTCCCAAAGAATCAAAGAGTTTACTCTCACTACAAAATTGTCTATTTTTTTTTATTCTATAAAATGATATATATGTTAATAATAATTGAATGACCAACTCTATGATTGATAGCCATTTTGAATCATTATGAAACGCAATGATGGTTGTCTATCACTTCCTCCTTAAATAGATAGCCATTATGAACCATTATGCAATACAATAAAGGTTATTTACCACTTCCTCTTTAGAATATTCAATTATGCCTCATTTTTGTTTCTTTTGAAATAGTTCAAATAGTAGTCTATAAAAGGAGCTTCATAATTCGTGTGATGGACATCCAATGAATGAGAATTGAATTTTCAAATTACCTCACTCATCTCTTTTACTCTCAAATCATCATATAATTATAGTTTTGCAACTTTTGCATTCAATTTACATGTTATGAGTACAAGTTTTCTCTAGATAAAGTAAAATTATATTATCATTATTTTCCCCTCTTATAAAAAATTTTCCAAATTTTCAAATCTCAGAAAACTTGAGTTTGTGACACTTTATATTTTTGGTAAAAGTTATTTATCATGGATTCTTAATGCTGAAATACATTTGAAGTCCATAAATCTTGGAGAAACTATAAAAAAAGGAAAAGAAAAATCCTAGTTAGGCTGTGCAAAAGTACTAATTTTCCGTAGGCACCATTTGCTCTATTTAAAATAAGCTCCAAATTAAAGCTATGTGGAGAAAAAAATCATGGATAAAGACATACTAGAAAAAGTATTCACAATATTTCATGCTACTAATATGCTCTTATAGTAGCAATATAGAGATCAATGATTTATTAAATATTCAAAGTTATTATCATGTCTTTTAGTAGTTGAACAAAATAATAAGCTACTAATAAAAAACCATGAGTCCCGTCCAACTTGATATGAACCATTCCCTAAAGTGAATGCAATTTTATTCCACAATCATGAGTGTGGATGTGATCGTAGTCATAGTCATGGTCATGGTCTAGGGCAGAATTTCTGACACTATGATAATCATCCTTCTAATCCCTTAAAAAGGAAAGACTCATTTCATTGCAAAAAGTGAAATAATGATGAGATAAAATAAGAAAATATAGAAAGTATACATAAAAAACCTTTCAAGGTTCCTAAAAAGATTTGCTACATATGCACAATGGAAGGAAACTAGTCACATACCTATCATATAGCCAAACATCTAGTATATATATATATATCAAGGATCATTAAAGGATAAATGGAAAATGGTAGAAACTAATTCTTCTAATGAAAATGGGTTGGACCTAGCTTATTTTGATATGACTTTTTTTTGAAGATCCTAATAATAATTTCACTTGTTTTAGTAGAAGATAAAAATGTAAATATTAAATAATTTTATGTATTTTATTTTGAGTTAATAAGAATATCATCTTGTTATTTATATTTCTTATATTTATCTAAATGTATGTATTATTGAATTTATAGATAAATGATGGTGATATATGTCTTACTGATTATACAACTATGCATACAATCCTTTGAGGAAAAACATATTTTTAAAATTTAATAGCAACAAATGTTAGTGTATCATCTCTTGTACATCAGATTTAATTGAAGGCTCTAGAAGAGCAAATATAATGCTACCAAATGAAACTAGATTTAATATTAATTATACATTATATTCTAGCAAGTCCACAAGAAACTTGCTTAATTTTAAAGACATCAATAAAATAGATATCATATTAAAACTATGAATATAAGGTAATAAAGAATGTTTATATATGACCTCTATAATTTCTGAGAAAAAAATTATTGTTGAAAATATCTTAGCATTCTATGTTATACCATACGACCGTAAACCCAATCGAGTCATATGCTAAAATGAACCAGAAGTTCAATGACACAAAAATTTTTACTCTTTAGTATAATATGCTAGGTCATCCTAGATCTTCAATGATATGATGAAGCATATAACAATCACATGGGTGTCCATTAAAGAACCAAAATATTTTTTTGCCCAATGAATTTTTTTATCATCCTTATTCACAAGGTAAGTTGATAGTTAGACCATCATTAAATAAAATCATATCTAAATCATCAGTCTTTTTAGAAAGAATACATGGGGACATGTAGACCTATTCATCCACCATCTGGACCTTTTTATTATTTTATGTTCCTTATAGATGTATCCACTAGATGGTCATATGTATATGTTATTTCCACAAGAAATATTACTTTTGGTAGGCTCCTTGCACAAATGATCAAATTAAGAGAACAATTCCCAGATCATCTAATCAATACAATAAAACTTGATAATATTAGTGAATTTAATTTAAAATCTCTCAGTTATTATTATATGTTAATTGGGATAGATATTAAGCATCTTGTTGCTCATGTTCATACACAAAATGGTTTAGCAGAGTCATTGATCAAACATATTCAATTAATAGCTTGACAATATCTAATGAAGATTAAATTAATATCATCTACCTAGAAACATGTTATTATGTATGATGCAAGTCTAATAAGAATTAGAGTAATAAAATTCAAACTAATATGCATGTTTTTATAATAGAATTAAAACTAATAAACTCATTAATATTTTTTAAGAAAATATCAATCAAACCACTTTCCACCATTCTCAAAAAGAATAAATTAGATGAAACCAATTACATTGATTGGAAAAATAAATCTTTACATTGTCCTGACTACTAAGAATTATAAATTTGTACTCACAAATCTGTGCATGGATAAACTTTAAAATGAGGCAAAAGATGTGGAAGACAAGCCTTATTAAAAATGGGTAAAGATTGATGACAAATCTAGATGTTATATTTTGGTTTCCATGTCAAATATACTTTTGCACAATATCAATCCATGGCTACTACCCATGACATGATGTCTAATTTCATAAAAATCAAACTAATTCTACCAAGTAGAAAGTCATGAGAGATCTGATGATTACCATAATGACTAAAAATACTCTCATGAGGGATCATGTTCTCAAGATGATTAGTCTTTTGAATTAACTAGAGATTTTTAAAGCTAAGATTGATGTGGACTCTCAAATTGATATTATTCTTCAATCATTTTCAAACTCTTTTAAGCAATCCTACCTGAATTTTAATATGAACAAACCTAATTGATAGTAATTAAGGAATTGGTATATGCTGAAAGTATTATGAAAAAATCATCTAGAGTATTCATGACGAAAAGATGTCTTTTAAACGAAAAGGAAAGAAGAATAACAAGAAGTTTTAGAAACATACTCAAGTTCTATCAATAGCTCCTAAGTCACTAGTGGGAGATAAAAAACAATAGGAAAATATTTTCACTACAAGTAACCATGAAACAAGATGTAGTTTTCGATTGATCTCAGCAAAATGAACAACAAAGATAAATCTCAATTTCTATTAGTTGAATTATATTTAGCAGTATTATTTATGAATACCTAATATATAGATATGGTCACCACTAATCATGTCTAAAATTGTTTGTAGTAGTTTTGAGAAACTACTACAAAGTGATACATTATCTATTCTAGTATATAAAATACAATAAAGTGAAGGAGAAATTGATCTTCATGAGTACCAAAGTGATAGTTGTTGGAGTGAGCATTTGTATGATTCTGTTTGAAAGAAATAATATTTTAATTTTAAAAGATTATTTTTATGTACTTTTAATCAGAAGAAATTTAATTTAAATTTTAAGTTTAATTAAAGATGAATACTCTTTTTTATTCTATGATTTGGTAACAATCTACTTGACTAAAATAATTATCTATTATAGTATATTAAAATACAACCTTTATATTAATAAAAGTATTTGTAATTTTCTGCAACAATACAAGTTGACTAATAATAACACCTTATCACACAAAAAATGTCATTCTAAAATAAATTAAACCTATCTTTGATACTTATGCCTAAGTCATATAAATCTAAAATATATTTCAAGATTGGTTAATGATAGACCTTTGGGTCCATTAAAAGTAGCAATACTACTAGCATGTGAGTCCTACGTAGAAGAAAAAATAATTAAATGGCCTTTTATGACCAATGACTATATAGCTAAAGAGCAACTAAATTTGGTTCATTCTAATTTATATGGGTTTATGACTATCCAAGCAAGAGATAGTCTTTAGTACTTAATCACTTTCATTAATAATTACTCGAGATATGAATACATTTATTTTATGCATCACACATCTGATGCCTTTGAAAAATGCATATAGTACAAGATAGAAATGAAAAAACATCACGATAAATTTTTCAAATATTATGATTTAATCATGGTGGTATCTCTTTAGAAATTTTAGAGATTATTTGTTAGATGAAAGAATTACATCTTAGTTATTTGTATTTTGCACTCCACAATAGAATGGTGTGGAAGAAAGAATGAATAAGACTTTTCATGGAAATAATAAGGTCAAATATGAATTATTTGGATGTTCTTGATTCCTTCTAGAGATTTGCATTAGAAACAAGAACCTATATTTTGAACTTGGTTCCATATAAGTCAGTACTTGCAACTCCACCTAAATTATGGAATGGGTGTAAGCCTAGTGTAAAATATATTCATTTATGAGATTTCCCAGCACATATGCTAAAAGGAAAGATAACTAAGTGGGAAACAAAAATAAAAGTTTGTTTCTTCATGCGATATCGTAGAGGGACTAAAGGTGATTGTTAGCACCAATTCCCAATTCCTAAAATACAACTATATAAAAAATCACAAACCTAAAAGTAGAATTGTTCTAGTAATTTTAAGAGGAGATCATAAGCTAGTCCACACTCCTTAAATAATAAAAGGAACACCATGGGGTGACATCTTTGATACCTTATTATCTCATTATAATGAGAGAAGCTATTCATGATGATATTGATATTGAACTTTGTCAACCCATCAATTATGTGCCTATAGTACA
The DNA here is from genome assembly GCA_029783825.1 of Sapria himalayana. NCBI lineage: Eukaryota > Viridiplantae > Streptophyta > Magnoliopsida > Malpighiales > Rafflesiaceae > Sapria > Sapria himalayana. Next base: position 627,809 of record JAREIK010000295.1, on the reverse strand, counting down.
ATCAGAAGGAACATTGATCCTTGTGAACACAAGGATCGATATCTATGTAGCACGTCACTAAAAGTATATAACCAAGCAGAGTGTCTCAATGGGGTAGGAGGGTTATTCATCAATCAAGATAGTATACACTCTTGGCAGAGTATTATGATAGAATCTCTCATGAGCTAGATACTAATCTTGGAAATAATAATGAAGCACTTCGAGATAGAGATGCAAAACATTAGTAGAGGGTTATGAAAATAAAAATGTAGTCAATATAATCCAATCATCTCTATGATATCATAGAACCACCTAAAGGGATATATCCCATAAAGTGCAAGTGGATCTATAAGAAAAAGATAGAGATAGATGGTAATGTTGAGACTTGTAAAGTTAGACTTATCACAAAACCTTTTACTCAAAAAGAATGAATTGATTATGAGGAAACCTTTATATTAGTAGTCATGCTGAAGTCAATTAATATTCTCTTATTTATTGTAACCCATTGTGAATATGAGATCTAGCAAATGGATGTAAAGACTTTATTTTTGAATGAATATATATTTTAGAATACATCTATATGATACAGCTAGATGGATTCATAGAAAAGGACCATGGACAAATATTATGTAAGTTGAATAAGTCTAATTATAAACTAAAATAGGCATCTACATCTTGGAATACTTGTTTTGATCAAGACATTAAGTCTTAAGCCTTTAATTAATGCCAGAATGAGTAGTGTGTGTATATAAAGAGAGGTGATGGTGATATGGTATTTTTAATAATGTATATTGATGATATCTTGCTCATTGGCAATGATGTAGACTCATTATTGTCGATTAAGGTATGGTTATCCAGCCAATTCGGATATGTTAGACTTAGGAGAAGCTATTCATATTCTTTAGATTATGTTTTTTCAAGATCACAAATATAGAATATTGGTCTTGTCTTAAGTTATTTATGTTAATCTGATATTGACTTGATTTAGCATATAAGTTTGAAAGAAAGATTTTCTTCCTTTCAAACATAGAATCACTCTATCAAAGAAACATTATATGAAAACACCCAATAAGATAGAGAAAATAAAGACAATTCCTCATGTACCTATATTAGGAAGTCTTATATATACAATACTTTGTGCTAGACACTATATCTATAATGTTATTGTCACAATAAGCATATATCAATATAATTAGGACAAGAATATTAGACAATAGTGACAACATAATTAAGTACCTAAAAAGGTCAAGAGATTATATGTTAGTGTACCAATTAAAAAATCTTGTGTATATAAAGTATATTGACTCAGATTTTCAATTAATTGAGAATTTGAGAAAAACCATTCAAGTTATGTATTTGCTTTGGGAAATAGAGTTATAAGTTGGAGAAATATCAAATAATTTTATATTATTAATTTCATCATGGAAGTTGAGTATGTGGTAGCTTCAAAAGCAGCCAAGGATGCTATGTGGCTCAAAAACTTTCTAATTGATCATGGGGTCATTCCTTATGTGTAATTTCATATTATAATTTACTTTGATAATAGTGGAGCATTTACAAATTTGAAGTAACATATAACTCACAAAAGAAGATGTGGTTGTGATGAAAGTGGCATCGATAGACAACTAGGCATGCCCTTTTACAAAGAGCCTTCTAGATAAAACATTTCATAGATATGTGGAAAGGAAGAGAGTCAAACGTGTGACATCATGCCTTTAGTCTAAGTGAGAAATTGTTAAAACTAGTTTATACTAAAAATGAATTATGATTATTTTCTTGATTTATATTAATTTGTTATTTTAATAAATGTTTTTTTATAATGAGCCGAATTAATAAAAATACATTTATCTTGTATTCTGCTTATAGATGATTTAGGGCATAGAGATTAGCTTATGCATAAAAGATCAAATCATCGGTACTTGTTAAATATAAGTTTGTTGCTTATAATCTAGATTGAATTGGATACACTATCGATAAGATTGTAGTACTAGATTTCAATGAGTCTATTTTGATTATGGTGAATGATAAAATAAAATACACCATATTTATGATAAGCATTATTATTCTAATTCTTAAAGTAGTTATTATTTGTGTATAATTATTAATAGCTATTTGATTCATAAAGAATGATGTCTAGAAATAAATTTGAGAACTCTATGCATTGGATAACTTAATCAAGTATATGGTGAATTTTAATCCAACAGTTCAAATAAATTAAGTAAAAAATATAATTAGATGTTAATTAAATTGAATTATCAAAGATTTGATTCAATCAATAGATATCTATTATCTTAACATAAAGAATCTATAATAATTAATATAAAATATAAAATATAATTAATATAACTTACTATACAAAATAATTATATTGAAAGCTCAAGATATTATCTAGGTCAGGATCCTTTTCGTAGTCTTGTCTAGATGTAATAAAATGAGCCTTAAAATTTTCGTTTTTTTTAAATATGTGTGCATATACATAATTAGAATAATTAATTTATTTATAATCAAATAATTTAATTTTACTATTAACTCAAATTAATTGATTTATATTAAAATGATTATAATTATGTGTGTGTGTGTGTAAAATAAACAATTTTATATAAAAAAAATATAAGAAACTAATGAGTTTTAATGTAAATTAATATTTGATTTTGAATTTTTATACTATACAAATGTTAAGACTTCAATTGACGATGCTAATCCACTATAGCATAATAATGGACATTTTATATCTAGAATAATAGACATTTGGGAGAAGATAACTAACCACGTCAAGCTTAAGCTATGTTTTTTCTAGTAGTATTTATAATTATGCAATTATAATAAAATAGCCCTAATACACAAACATTATTGACTCAAATTTGAGTTCCAATTCTCTAGTATTTTCTACAAAACTTACATAATAATATAGTGTTAAGAAAGATAAGATTTATATTTTGGTGCACCAAACATAAAATATTTGAATTTTTTTAACCAAACTTTTCATAATTAAAAAAACTACACTAAATTATAAAAATAATTAAGTTTTTGTTCACAAAAAGCAAATCTGATTTTACCCACCAAAATTAAAAAAAAAATAGATTTAATTAATTTGAATCCTAATGATGGAAAGCTAGAAATTGAATATGATGTTGAATTGACATTAGTGAGATTTGAAACAATGTCATGGCATCCCATTAAAAAGCTACACCAAACCACTTGGCAACACAATTTCATCAAAATAATAACAAATCGAAATACTTACTTGTAAAATCAAAATTTTTGTTACACATATAAGTATACATAAATATATATAAATTGAAAAACATATAAATACTTATATAATCACACACACACACACACACCTATATAAATATATTTATATTAAATTGTATATAAATATATTTATATGTATGTATGTATGTCTATATAGGTATATATGTGTTTGTCAATTTATATATATATTTATATTAAATTGTATATAAATATATTTATATGTATGTATGTATGTCTATATAGGTATATATGTGTTTGTCAATTTATATATATATTTATATCTACATATATTTATGTATACTTATGTGTACCATGATTTTATGTTTATATGTAAGCATTTCAAGTTGTTATTCTATCGATAAAAGTTGTATGGGCTAGTGGTCTGGTGTTGCTTTTTTAAGGAGATGTCATAGAATCGATTTGAATATAAAAGTTTCAAATGGGTCAGGTGGCCCGAGCATAGCCCAAGGCATAATTCTACTGAGCCATCTTGGCATGGCACGATACGGTTCAAAATCGTGCTTAAACCCGGGTCATGCAGGCTCGAGGCACAACTCATGCCGATTTAGGCCATGCAATGTCGGGCCATGTACGACCCAGGTTGCTTGTCCCCGTGCTCATAAACTCGGCTCAGGTATTGGGCATGGTCCAATCAAATCGTGCTCGGTTCAACTAGTTTTTTTTAAATTAATATTTTATTCATAAAAATATTACTGCCTTGCCTAATACATGTGGTAGATTTTTTTAATAAACAAGCCACGTGGTTGGCTGAACACTACAGCGTGGCACATCCCATGCACACATGGATGCAAGTGCCTCTTCCATGGTGCTAGGACCTAGCCCGACCCCAAGCCAATGCTCTAAAGCTTTTGGACCATCCAGAAGCTTTGGTTTCCCTTCCTGTTTGGTTTCTAAAAATATAGAACAAATAGAAAATTGTTGAAGTTCCAAGCCATTGGATTCACTTCCAAAGGCTTGGATAGAAGATATGATGGCTATCGGGTTTATGCCCAATTTAAATAATAAAATTTTTGTAAAGTTTATATATATATATATATATATATATTTTTATTTATTTATTTAAAAAAAATCTATATAAATAGGGTTTGAGGTTTGAATTTTTCATTCAAATCAAATCTCTCTTATATCTCACCCTCCTCTCTTCACCTCGACCCCCCCCCCCCCCCCCATCTCTCTTTATCATCTCTCAGTCTTGATTTTTCTCTCTCTAAATGCGAAAGCTAAAATTTAAAATTTATAATTTTAGTTTTTAATTTTTTTTGTAAAGCTTAAAGAACATTGTCCATGGACATGGATAGCAAAAAAGAATTGGGTGCAATGCGGGCTGCAACTTTTTTTTTTCCTTTCCATAAACCTACCTAACGCTAACTAGGGTCCAGGTAGTGTTTTTTAATTTTTATTTAGTTTTTTAATTCTATTAATATTAATTAATTTTTTAATTGAAATTTAGAATACAATTCATAAACTAAAAAAATAGAAATGGAAAATAGTGAATTTAATTATAACAATATAATATTAATGTAGATGTAAAAAATATTAACAATTATAACCTTATGAAAATATTCGAGGCCAAAATCATGTTTCTCCCATGACCTCAACCCAACTCAAATATCTAAAAAAGAAAAAAGTAAAAAAAAAATATTAGTTTGGACTCACTTTAACATAGTACAAAAAATATTAGGGATATAGATGAAATATCAGTATAATACAAGTTTTATAAATATATATATATATATAGGAGTACGTGTGGGATTAGATACTAAAGAGGCATGATGATTATTACACCAAAAATATAATATATTAAATCCTAAGCAAACCCAATTGAGTGGTGGGGTCTTTAAGACTAGATCTAGTTCATCTTCTATATTGATCCCCTTCATATAATACAAAGAGTTAGAGAGGGAAGGCATAACCAAAATTAATAACTCCGTTGGGTCTTCCAATTAGATTTTCGAAGAATCCTAGGATAGTCAATATCATGTAGATATATTTTTAGCTTGCATATCATAGGATTCCTAGGTCCACATGTAGGAACCACATACTAAAATATTTTAAATATGAAAAACAAATAATAACTAATAAATTTATGCAATATATTGGTGTGGTATCTATAACATCTAATATAAAAACTAGTCATAATGATGTATCTTTTGCATGCCTCACTGCCCATTATGTAGATTTTAAATGGATACTTAATAAAAATATATTATGATTTTCAGAGATTCTTCATCCCCATGGTAGTCTTGTCATATATGAGTGCATGGTGAGAATCTTTATAAAATATAATATTCAAAATAAATTATTCAGCATCATATTTGATAAAGTATCTAATAAATGCCGTTAACATGTTTGCTAAGACCATTAGAGACAGACCATTAGAAGATATTTTTCACGTTAGATACATGTATCACAACATTAACTTGATAGCATAAGTAGGGATGAAAGTCCTTTCCCTCACTTTAAATAAAATATGTAACTTACTAAAATATCTTTGGATGCCACGCAGATAATAGGAGTTAGTAGTCTTTGTTTGTTTGTGGGTCCAAAGAAAAAGGAATTTCAAATGAATGTGAGATACCATTGGAATTATACTTATTTGATGTTGGAGTCATATATTATATATGAACATGTAATATCTGGAGTTTTGTACGGAAATAATGCATTCACAATAAAAAATTCAAAATTTAAGTCTGGTTTCAAAAAATGGCCAAACTAGTACATCTAGAAATAGCGTGGCAATGCCCGTCGTTGTGAACGGCAGCCATTGCCACGCTGTTGATTTTTTTAAAATCAGATGTCAATGTTGTGAATGCCAGCTATTTAAAACACTAATATCATTATCTCATCTCGCCCCTTGCCTTTCACCCATCACCTATTGCCCATCCCCCCTCGCCCTCTCGCCCCTCGCCCCTTTCCCCCTCATTCCTCGCCCCTCGACTTCTCGCCCCTCACCTCTCACCCCTCACCCCTCGCCTTTCACCCCTCGCCCCTCACCCCCTCACTCCCTGCCCCTCGCCCCTCATCCCTCACCCCTCGCTCTTCACCCCTTGCCCCTCGCCCCTCTACCCTCGTGTGTCTCCAGGAGCTCCTTCATGGAGCTACGTCGAGCTCCAGCGAGCTTAGTGTAGAGCTACAATGTGGAGCTCGATGGAACTCCACGATCTCCACAAAGGAGCTCGTCGAGCTCGAGCAAGCTCGAAGTGGAGCTCACTAGAGCACGACGAGCTCCCTCGTGGAGTTCCATTGAGATCCACGATGGAGCTCGAGGGGCTCTAGTGAGCTCCAGTGAGCTCAACGTGGAGCTTCATCGAGCTCTAGTGAGCTCTTTCGTGGAGCTCATAGAGCTCCAATGAGCTCGAAGTGGAGCTCATAGGAGTTTGATGATGGAGCTCCTCGAGCTCCATGTGAGCTCACTAGAGCTTGACAAGCTCTTTTATGGAGCTCCAGCGAGCTCGACGTGAGCTCGCTGGAGCTCGACGAACTTCGTCGAGCTCCTTCGTCAAGCTCTAGTGAGCACCACTTCGAGCTCGACGGAGCTCCACGAAAGAGCTCGTCGAGCTCCAGTGAGCTCTACGATCGAGCTCACTAAAGCTCCTTCATGGAGCTCCAACAAGCTTTTTGAGCACCTTAGTGAGGCTCGACTGAGCTCCTTAGTGGAGCTCGTTGAACTCCATGAAGGAGCTCCAGTGAGCTCAGTCGTGGAGCTCACTGGAGTTCAACGAGCTCTTTCATGGGGCTCAAAGTGGAGCATGATGGAGCTCCATGATGGAGCTTGGCGAGCTCCAGTAAGCACCACTTAGAGCTCGATGAGCTCCTTCATGGAGCTCAAGGAACTCCATCTAGCTCCATAATGGAGCTCCACATCAAGCTCACTGGAGCTCGACTGAGCTCCATGAAGAAGCTTCTGGAGATAGGGGCGAAGAGGAGTGGGAAGAGAGGGGTGAGAGGTGAGGGTAGACGAGTGATGGTAGACAGGCGAGGGTAGATGGGGCGAGGGGTGAGGGGTGAGCTGAAGTAATGATAATGGTATTTTCAATAGCCAGCATTCGCAATGCCAGCCTTTGATTTTAAAAAATCAATAGCATGGCAATGGCCACTACTGTATATGTAATTTGTTTTTATTTAATAATCTGTTTGTATAACAAAATATTTTTTCTGTTTTAATATTTTCATGTAAGAGCAGGAAATGAAATATTAAAAGGCCGGGGATGCAGCAGCAGCACAATAACGGAGGTCGCGCTGTCCGGTCAACGGGCTGAAATTTTTGGAGCAGAGCCTGACCCGTTCCATGATTCGACCTGCTCTGGTTAAATGAACCGAGATGTTTTTTAATATAAAATGATTTGTAATTTTATTTTTGGGTGGCTGTTTTTGACCCATGGAACTGTTCATTGTCTCTCTCTTCTCTCTGCGTGATTTTTTCGTGACTGCTCTGTGTGCTGCATACTGTAAGACATTTCTATTTTGGTTTTAATCTGTAACGCATGAGCATTTTCTGGTGGATGTAGCTAGTCGTATTGAGTGAGTAGCAAACCACGTTATTTTTGGTCTTGATTTCTCATTTTTTGATTCTGTCATGGATGCTTGCTGGATTGGGATATATATTATTTGTTTTCTATGTTTCTGTTGTTTCTGTTTCTTAATCTCACTACCGTGGAAGCGCAATTACCCAACAGCCACTATTCACAATGATGGGCAATGGCATGCTATTTTCAGACGCACTAGTTTGGGCATATTTTTGTAACCAGCCTTAAATTTTGGATTTTTTTTTATTTTAAATGCATTATTTTCATACAAAACTCTGATATCTGACTATATCAATAGTAAGAATGACAAACTTATTATTGACGAAAAAGATTGAGATATAGAAATTTCATTTATGAAATTCTTGAAGATTTTTTATGACATGATGAACATAATTTTTTCAATGTATACTCCCACCACTTGCATTGCACTCATGTACTAATGCATTGTTAGTGACATATTTATGAAGTTTGAAGATGACCTAATATTTAGTAACATGGATCTTAAGGTGTAAACCAAGTACTTAAAGTACTGGTTCACCATTTCATCTCTTATTATTTGGATGCCTACATAGATCTTAGGATTAAGGTAGAAAAGATAGAGAACATTTTGACATATATATTCATGTGCATGAACAAGAAACACCAATGAATAGTTAGTAACATGGATATTCATGTGCATGAACCCTTTAGGTTCATGAATGAACCTAAAGGGTTCATTCAAGAAAAATTAACTAAGTTATTTTAATACTACGATACTAGGTATGGTAGTTATTGTAGTTAGGCTTTGAGTACAAACATGGGTACCATTTTCGGAGACATTGACTTCTCCACTTAGTTAATAATGAAGAAATGAAGGGGTGGACCAATGAATAAGAGTGACCTGTCTCTATACTTAGATACTATTTATTGCTCAATCATATCACATGACAATAGCAAGAACTTTGATATTTTTTTAATGATAGAAATCATATAAATCCACTTATTTTGTACTCTTTAAGATGACATAGGATCAATTGACTCTCTAGTGTTGAAAGTAGTATCAGTGTCTTCTTTTTTTTGTTGCAATCAAAATCATTTTGGATAGAAGATCAAGACTAAGGCCAAATATCATTGAGGCACTAGCATGAATGAAAAATTGGAAGGATTTGAGGTTTGATATTTAGGATCATACTAGAACAAGAACGAAGAGTTATTAGTAGATGATGACTTATAAGACTTTAGGGATGTTGAGATTGAGCCCATTACTAGTGATACTGACATATACTTATGTAATGATGACCAGTTTATAATATCATTCTCGATTAGCATTGAGAATGAACTTGCATATCATGTCATATGCAAGTTTTTTTGGATTTGAGGTTTCATACTTATATCGATTAGCATTGGGATTGAACTTGCATATCATGTCATATGATTATGATTGATAATTTTTATTTTATATTGTTGTGACATTGTATTCTTTTATTTATTTTTGGATTGAATTGGATGATGATTGAATATTGATGGATGTTTTTTGGATATTTTTATATATTAAATTTTGTTATTTGCATTAATAAATTTTATTTATTTATTTTTGTGAAATAAATAAATAATATAATATCATTCTCGGATATCATAACTAATCATGGGTTTCCCATCTCCCCAACCCAACCAGTGAGTCTATCTTGATAATCAGTCAACCTAGGCTGGTCATCTCTCAAACCCAACCCAGCACATTCCAACCCGAATCTACCCAAACTCAGACAAGGCAAGTCATGCCAGTCGTAGTGACCTGACCGAGCCACCAAAGAATAGGCAATACCAGCACGACACGACCTATTTGACCTCTATTTGAATATATCAATGCCAAATCGACAATATAATCAATTTCTTTCCATTATTATAAGATTTAAATTAATTACATTTATTTTTATTTTTATTTTAAAGGGAAAATTGAGTTTTAATGCACCAAAAATTTTATTTTATAATTTAATCTATATTTTATTAATTATGAAAAATTTAGTGCACAAAAAATTAATATGTTTGTCTATATAATATATAAACATCATACATTGAAAGCAATAACGAAAACAAGTTTCACTCCATGGAATTTACCACTTTATTGGCTGCCACTATCAAGTAGTATGAAACATTGGTAAATCATGAAAGCAACATTGTAAAGCATGTATAAATTGGGAATCACATTTAAACACCATTATCAAGTCATCATTTGCAACATGTATCGACAAAGAACCAGCTAGTTATTTCTAAAAGCATGACAACTAACAAATAAATTTAGTATTCAATTTTTTTATTGATCTTTTTGCTTGACTATAACATAGGAAGAAACTAAATTATTTGGCCTAGTTCTGATTATTGATGAGTATAAATACTAGCCTCTAGTTTATTAATGACTGGTTATCCTTTCATGACCCAATTTTAATTATTTGTCCTACTGATGGTGTCAAAAGAGAAGGTTATCTCATAAAATGCACACCTTTTGGCCTACACATGATATCGAGGTTTATGCAGTGCTTTGCCAACCCTTTTTTTAAAGGGTTCATACAAATAATTCACATTATGCCTAATATATTCAAATTTAGTAAACATTGAAGTACGAGCTGTCATTGGAAATTAGAGAAACTTAGCAAAGATGCATACAAATGTTTATATACACAAATATATATACACACACACACACACGCACGGACGCACGTTATACTATATGCTAGGGTAGCCTAGCAAATAAAGATTGGAAACTAAAACAACTAATTTCAATACTCTATATATTTATGATAGAAGAGAACACTGCTCGCAATTACTTTTATATAAAAAAAATTAGTCTAGCACAACAATTTTTAGTAAGAGCAAAAATTAGTTCTATGGAATAAATTACTTGAAAAGAAAAAGTACAAACTACAAAACCACTTAAAATCTCATGTGGTGATTTTAATTTTTTTTTATAATTTCCACTTATTAATTTCAAATTACAATTTAGAACCATAAGTCCATCACTTAGCATTGTCAAGAAATTTTTATTTCATAGGTCATGGTTAGAGTCTCACATAGTAGTCACAAATTAATTCAATTAGTAACATAACATACAAATGAATTAGTAATTGGTTACATTCTCAAATTTTAATCCTTCATAATTAATTCAATTTGTTAGCTAAAGATTATATATTGTAATATTTTTATTGTTGTGTGAGTATTTTGTTTTTTCATAAGTGATTTAGCTCATGTATAATGCTCAAATAAATGTGAGATGAATAATTATCAAAGAAAAAATTAGAAAATTATGAAAATTAAGCAAAGAAATAAGTTTGCAATGTTTTTCAAACTTGGGCAACATTAAAGGATTCAAAAGAATCCATGATGTGAGTTTTCCCAATATCTTATGAAAATATTAATAACATGATTATATGAATAGAGAATGAAATTAAAAACTTTGACAATTTGCAATACCTTGAAAATATATATTTGGAATGTAATTTATAGGAATTCACAATTTAATTAGTGTCAAAACTTATTTTTCAACATCTTCTCATAGAATTTTTTTTTCTATCGATATATTTCTCAAGGACAATTTATCAATCAAAGTATAATATTTATTATTGTTTTGACCACATACCATTTATTATTTTTGTTGATCTCTTGTCATGATTTATATATATATTATTTTAAGATGATAGGTATGCCATAAGACACACATAAATGAGGGAGAAAAATATAGCTATGATAACCTTGTATGTTATTCTCACTTGTATGATATTTATAGGTGAGATTAATGGGAAGATGTACATTTAATTATCATGAATATGAAACTTATGAAGCTAAAAGCACATATGATATAAGTAATGCATTATCTCACATCCCTTATAATAATTAGAGTTTAGAAAATAGAAGTACATACTCAAAGAAACCATGAATGATAGTATATGTATTGCCTAAAAAGAATAAAAATACAAATAACCCTTACATAGAATAACATGTTGCTTCGAAGTTGAAATACCCAAATGATAACTAAGAGAGAATAATGCTTGATATTAATAATCCAATGAATGATGACTACCTTGTATACCATGAGGGCACATGGCTATTTCAACTATAATAACATTTTTCTAATAACCAATTAGAAAAAATGTTATAAATTTTAGATCAATCAACACTAAAACAACTAATTTTAGTAAAATGGATATTTCAGATAATGTTATTAATTTTAGATCCATGGATTTGTTTATTTAATTTATATGATATATATTCAAAAAATTTGAATTATATTGAGTTTGGATATAGTATAAATTTTAGCTTATTTTATAATAATTATTTGTCCTAACAACATATAAGATAGTTATCATTATTGAGTAAATCCCAAAATATGATTTTGTAGTTATCTCCTTGGTATGTCACCACTAAGATAGCAATGTATCTCTGCTTAAAAGTTATTTACAATCTCATACCTTTTAGTTAATTCATCAACTATTAAATATGTTTTTGTATGTACATTTTTATTATATAGTTTCATATATCATAAATATTAAGAATTGATAAGGTTTATAAATATTTGTACTTTCTATTTTGTAATTATCATACTCACATAATAAATATATGATATCCTCAAATTTCACTAGTAAGAAGTATATGAGTGAAAGCAAATCAACGGATTGTCGCTACCTTATGAGGCACAATAAATCATGCACACCTTGAGGATTACTTATCACCATCCTCTTCAATGATGATGTAACTATCATATTAAAGGTGAAACCCATTAGAGAATGTTCTATATATTATTCACCTCAATCGAGAACCACTTTATTCTAGGATATTTATAATGAATTGGCATATAAAATCATTTTTATTTTTGGTTATATAAGCATTATACTCATAGTGATTAACATACACAAATTTAGAGTTTTAATATATAGGTTTATCTCATATCATGGTTGAAAGGGCTATCATTTTTTTCTTATCATATGTGCTAGTGAGCCTTATGGTTTACCTATTACCTTTCACCATGATAATCTAACACAAATCTACCAATAGTCGTATCCTTAATTCAAGTTGTATGTAATTATTCATCCATTAATTTCTATAACACAAAATAAATTAAAGGGCATTCATTAATATATAATAATTTATGCATCACACAGATAAAGTTACACAAACTTTAGATCAAATGATATTTTGATATGAATTTCTAAATCTACCCTAGAAATGGATGGTTTAAGAGTCGTATCCACAAACTCCAAGGATTAGATTTAATCTTGTAACCATTAGTTGCTTGTGTAGCTCCAGGGTGTGTTAAAATTGTTCCAAAGATTTGATTGATAAACTTAGGCTTTTGCTTAGTGTATTGAAGAAGAAAAAGAAGAATAATAATAATAATAATAATAAAGATATTTTTTTTGATTTCTCTCTCTTTATTTTGTGTACATGAACAATTCTAGATTAATATAAGTAAAAAGTAATAATTTTTTGAAAAAAAATACCACCTTGTTTTTATCTCTTGAGCTCAATGTCATGACTATAAAAATGACTATGACTTTAGAATATATTTCAATATTTCTATAATATAAAGTCACAATTGTGAGAAATGACTACAACTTTAGCCTAGTATCTTTATAATATAAAGTAATAGTGTTGGGTATGACCACAATTTTGATGTTTGTCTCTTCTATTTATCATATGATCACTATGGAGAGAATAGTCATGACATTATGATTAACCAATATGCACAATATGGTCACAGTCCTAGGAGTAGCTATGATTAAGGTATCAAATGGGCTATGTCATGTTGGCATGACCTATTTTTTAGGAATATTAGGTCCACCTTATCATGTTGGACACAAAATATTTTTTTAGCATGAGTCATGTCATCCCGGTACGACTTTAAAAATGGGCAGCCTGACACTACCTATTAGCATGCATTTTGGTTTGGGTTGCATTGGGTCATGTTGGGTCATTCCAAGCTGGTTCAAGCATGGCAATGCTAGCCCCATTCATTTTGGGCTAGCCTAGATTTAGACAAACTAGCCTTGTTCATTCCAAGCTCACTTGGGTCAGGTCTAGACTACCCTGGAATGTGTCATGTGCTAGCCGGCCCAAAGCTAGCCTAAATGGGCCAACATATTGTGCTGGTCTCTTATGCCAAAAAGTTTGGCCTAACATAGCCCGAGACAATGCACGTGCTATGCCTAGGCCACCCAGCATAGTTGGCATCTCTAGTAATGGCTTTGATGTTGGTTCTCTTAATCGTCATATACTCAAAACTCTAGAAATACCTACAACATTATGAATTGCCTATCATGTGTATAATATGGTTGTGGCTATATAAAATAACCATGGTAGAAAGAATAGTATTTCATCTGTCTAAAGTGTCATGTTAATGGGAGTGGCCACAACATTAGTATTGACTTCTCTAATATATTTGATGGTTATGATATTACAAAATGATCATAGCATTGATAATAATCCACAACATAAAAATCATGGATTTGCCTTAACTTGAGGAAGAGTTATGATTTTGAAGAATAATCATACTTGAGTAAATATTTTTTGTATCATTTGTGTCTAAAAGTCATAATACTAAATAATTATCAGAGCTTTGGCCTTAGTAATTTTGGTTTTGTAACTATATGTAAATTAAAATGGTAAATATTTATAAAAAAAGTTATAACTCTAACTTGATATACATAGCCATTTAAAAGATAAAGTCATGGTGTTAAAAAGAAGTGACTTTTAGCACCAATGGTGTACTTATTTATTACAATATAAAAATAATATTGTAATTATTTAATTATGATAAAATAAGTATATTTGCGACTCCATGATAATATCATAATCATAAAAAATATATTATATAGTTGAAGGATTATGTTAATGAGATAATAGAGTAATGATATACAAAGATTATCATAATCAATTCGGTATGGTTTCAACCAAAAATTAACACTGAAAATATTTGATACTCCATAATCTGCTTATTAGCTAAATATCTCCAAAAATTTATTGATTTCATGACTATTCATTAAAATATATCAAACTCTAAAGTAATAAAATTGATCCATTAATATATCATTCTTATGCTTACATATCATTTAAAAATACTAAAATACTCAAAAATATTCCATACTTTAATATCAAATAGTGACTCTACCAATGAATAATACACAATGTGTTATGACAAATTCCAGCACCATGGTACAATAAGTCACATCATTTTTCAAAGTCATGGCTTCACTAAAAATTATTTCTCAATCTTTCCCTTCAATAGAATCAAATGAAAAAATGGAATAGGAAGAGGAGATACAACAAAACGGAAGCATTGACCATAACATTTTTGAAAGAGAAACATAGACGAGAAGTTTAAGAAGTTTCAAAATATTTTTTAAAAGTTGGAGATAAGCATTCTATTTGCCAAAATATTAGCTCAAATATAAAATTACATGAAATTCATGAAAGATATAATGAAAAACAAGAACAAGTTGGAGACATAAATACAATTATGAAGTGTAGCACCTTCATCCAACATTAACATCCAAAAAAAACTAAAAGATAATAGAATTTTTACTATTCTATATATAATTGCGGAGAATACTTTTCGGAAGGTATTATGTGATTTAATAATAAGTATAAACTTGATGTTATTGTCTATAGTATGAAGGTTAAACATTGGAGAGATAACTCCAACCAAAACCAACTTCTCACTTCAAATCAATAAAATTTGTAAGTGGTTTGATTAAAGATATTTTGGTGAAAGTGGATAATTTTTTTTAGATAATTTGTTATTCTTGACATGGGGGAAGTTAAGTTTGCTTCTTTAATCATGGGATGACTATTTTTATCCACTAGTTACGTATTAAAAGATGTCAGTAAGGTGAATTCACACTTTAGGCAAAAAAAAGAGCAAGAGAAGTTAAATCTCTACAAAGGCATGCAAAGACTAGATTATAGTGATAAAGATTGCTAGAAAATAAATTACTTTGTACACACCTATAAGAAATAGAATGTGGATTTTAAATGGAAAGATTTCATTAAAGAATGTTAGCCCAAAGAAGATGAAGAAATTTACTAAGAAATTGAGCTTTGGCTTGTTTAACAAGATGAAATTGAAAGCGAAGATGAGGAATGTCATGGAGTCGATGCCTTCTTCAAAGTCATGCCTTCAGAGGAATCTAAGTCATATAGCTTAGAAGATACAAACATTAAGGTGGAAAAGATGAATTTCTCAAGTCGACTACCCATCAAAACTATTGAAAAAAATTTTGAGATTTTGATGGATAAACAAATAAAAGAAAAGCTATAGGTAGTGGTTAATATGCTGGAAAAGAAAGACAAGGCTGAAATAACTATGGTGGAACATCCAAATACAAATTAAAGCTGAAGAAGTATAATAAAAAAATCATGACATCAATGGATACTTTGATGATTTCTATTGAAACAATAATAAACGTCATGACATAGGACAAAGATGTAACTAATATGATCCATAAACAATGATGCTATGGATCATCACCTATGGATGAAACTAATATGATTTCAAGCAATACTATGATGTTATCCAAGCAACCAAAATTGCAAAAAGTATTGTGGTACATTTTAAAGAAACCATAGACGATGATGCTATAGCAATTTAGAATGTGTGACATCCATAGAAAAATATCCTCATGAATAAGTGTTGAGAAATTTATGATGTTGAATGAAAAATAAAGAAGATAGACTGAAGAAAAAAATTATATTGAAAATGGTGATCTAGACGGTTGGGCTAGCTGACCAACATGGAGATCTAAAGAATATATGGATACAAACTTTAATCCTAGTTCTGCTTGGGAGGCAACCCAAAGATATTTTTTTACATTGTGTGATGAATAAACACTTCACCATATGACCATATACTTTCTAACATTTATCAAAATTCTAGATGCTATTTCAAAACAAAAGTTCACCATGACACTCAAACCTAATTGTGGTTATCATAAAAATATGTGTATAAGAGTTTGTTCAATTGATGAATGTTAGTGAAATGGTTTAAAACATGGTGAAATTTCTTAACTCAATGGAGCAAGGGCTTAGTGTGAAAGAGATAAAAGTTCCCCTTATGTACAATTTGTTTTAAGTTGTTATCACATATTTTCTTAGTCATAACTCTACTTAAATATTCATGACATTCTTTGAATGCTACGAATCTAGCACTAAGTTGACATAATTATTTAATTATGTAATATAATGATCTTGGCCATGATATTTTTTTAGATTTATAACCATACTAGCTCTAAAATATTATTACACTATGATATTATTTTTATATCATGATAGTTGAGTATCTCATTAGTACAAATAGTCATGATACATTTCAATATCATGACTTATTCAATGTAGAGCTAAAACATCAAAATATATAAGTCACAACATTATTTTTCTCTACAACCTTTTAGTCTAGAAAATTTTTTCTGAGACCCAATAATTCTCAATACCATAACTTTAGGTTTTAGAGAGTTTATCCTCAATCATGGAAATTTTAGTACCACAACAATTTATTGACATGACTAGTTCAAAAGACATGGATAATTCTTAGTATATGACTTTATGCTAGAAAGATTAAAGATTTTATTCTGAGTTGTGATTATTCCAACATTATGACTACTATTTTCACATAACCAAGACTAAAGTTATGATCAATTCTAAATAGCATGACTTTGTATTGCAAAGAGTTGAGGTATTGGTCACTATTATTCCCAAGATCATGAAACCAATGCTCTATGAAGAGATCCAAATGGATGATTAAAGCATGACCTTTAGTATATATGCCTCAACCTCCTAGTTAAAGTATCATGCAAATCCCCAAAGTATAAAAGCTAGCTACACCAAGGGGAAACTCATGATAAGAAGATGAGAAAGGCAGAGAATATAAAATAGAAAAGAGCAACAAAAGGAGGGGCAATGCACATATAATCCCTATTAAGGGTAATTCAAGGCAAACAACAAAAAAAATTCAAAGAGAATTAGGATTTCATGCTTAGAAATCATGTTGGGCATTTATTGGAAACTCTCAAATCCATGAGATGCTTCTCGATATATCTCATATGATTTTCTCCTTAATGTATGGCTATATTAAATTCTATGGTTGGTAATATAATTATGTCATGATGAATGATTGATTTGAGTTTATGTTTGTTTTAATGATATATTTGAATGTTGATTGATATTGATGATATGTACAATCAAAATTAGGATTTTATGAATACGTTAATTTATGCATATCGGTCATGGTAGATAATGATAGGTAAGTCATGAGAAATAATCATATAGTTTGAATAGAATGAAGTGATAACTCTTCTACTTTTAATAGATGAAATAAATTGATGTATGAAAAAATTAATAATTGGGATATGTTAATTATTGCAATTATTGGTATAAACTAAGCCGAAATATGAACAAAGCCGAAATATGAACATATTAAAAATTTATTCATTATGTACTATATAGAAAACTAATGCTAGAGTGATGTAGGGCTTAAGTAGAATATTTTACCTAAGAGTTTCACTATAGTATGAAAGTCATGTGTTGATCATGATAGATGATGACATATATACCATAGGACACATGCAACTAGGCACATTAATAAGAAGATGTATGTTTAATTATTGTGTATATAATACTTATGAAGCTGAAATAGCAAAATGATATTAGTACCACAATATATCACATCATAGTAATAATTCAATGTTGGATAATAGTATATACTCAAAATAATCATCAAAAATAGTTGAAATATTATCTAAAAAGAATAATGTGCAAATGACCCTTGTATAGAATGACATGTTACTTAGGTGAAAATAAAAAAGGTACAACTACAAGAGGAACATCCTTGGTAGTAATAGTCTTGTGGATGAGGACCATCTTGTATGCCATGAGGGCACAAGGACATTTCCACACTTATATATCATTAATCAAATAACCAATTACTATATTGGCCAAATACTAAAAGCCACCATCACACTTAAGAATATTCCCAACCCTTGGGTCTGAGAATATTTTTAATGACTAAGTATATCTATTTTAACTCGAAGAGTCATTAGTTCATAGTTGATTGACCGAATTATCAAAATAATTCCAGTGGAATCAATATTTTGACTACCATATACTTTATTACTAGTATGACCCATGTACTTATGGAGATACTTTGGACAAAACATCCTTGCCAAGTAAATTTTGGGATCATGTCAATTAACCATGAGTTTTGGCATGAAAAGTCATAACACTATGCTTTCAATTTTTGCTTGACTTCTAGAAAGTTTCTTTGAGATATGTGTTGTGATTTTTCCAAAATTATAATAGAAAATACCTTTCATGTCACCTCGTATATAAAACATTAATGGAGATTAGGAAGATTCAATCTGTCTATAACAAAAAATTTTTGAAAAATTTTGTTGTCAAATTTGGAGCACAAAGACAAAGAATGATCAATTCAATAAGACTTTCCTCATTCCAATTACCTTATGTACTATTTTAGGGAAGATCATATACATCCATCGAAGATGAGGACTATATACATCATTCCACGTCGCTCTAAAAAATTTCAAATATTGTAATGGAAAAACTACAAAATGGAAGAAATTCCAACCTGATCAACTTGATAACCCACCATGAAATTTTAGAGTATTCTAAAAAAATATTCTCATTTTTTTTAATGTGTGCACAAGAATATATAAATATTTTGAGGGGGATAAAAAAATTCTAATTGTGATATCATACACTTTTACAATTCAAGAATGACTATTGTTGAATAATTTAGAAAAGTATCAAGAAGCAAATGTTTGGAGAAGTTCAAACCCTTCTATTGTATGCATCATACACACACACACCCACCCAAAAGATAATATCAAGCCTATTTGGTAATCATAAAGAAGATTCTCTCTATCTATATATATATATATATATAATGAAATGGTGTATTGGCCTAGTTGATACTTTTAGACATCCATTGGGTAATTACTACTTAGGTGGCACCAAAAATGTTTGGATCAACAATTATAAAAAATAAAACAGTTTAGTTTGTGAGATTTTTTTGAGTATCAAATATTGAATGAAATTATTGGTAGCCCTCTATTATATTGATGGTTATTGGAGGCATTTCTAAATTAAGGTAACCCTACAATATAGAAAAAAATTACATTTATATCACTTAAGCATTTTTGCTTACCAAAGATGAAGGTTTGATTTGTGCAATGTTCCTACAATTTTTCATTGGTCATTTCCTAGCATCATGAAATTAGATATCAAATAACAGATTTCTTAATGAATGATGTAACCATGTATGATAAAAAGCATGAAGACCACCCAACCAACTTAGAGAAAGCTTTGAAGATGTGTAATGAGAATAGGTTGATAAATTGGGAGTTGTATACATTTATGGTGAGGTAAAAGTTATTGACCCCATAATATTAAAGTGTTGTAATTGAGTATCAATTGGTCTATTTATATGAACTACATTAAGGCATAAGTGTGATTTATGTTTTGGTGAGCCAATACTAAATACTAATGTTTTAGTGCACAAAACTTTTCATAATTAAAAAATATATATCAAATTCTAAAATAATTAAGTTTTAATACACAAAAATTAATCAACCCGTTTTTCCCACAAAAATATAGAAAAAATATTAAATTTGATTTAATTAAATTGAATAATTATTGTTGCGAATCGAGAAATCACATTTCCAAATTCAAAAATAATAATTTCTTGAAATGCAATTTTAAAAACTTAATTTATGTTTTGAGTGGCAAGATGGGATTCAGACTCATGCCTTACATATTGCAAAAAAGACAACCTACCACACGATCAAAAGGTTAATGTTGATTGAAGAACAAATCAAAGTAGTTATATATACATTCAAATATAAATAGAAACTCATATATAAGTATACATAAATATATGTAAATATAAAAATATATATATATAAATCGACAAACAAATACACACACACACATATGTAAACATATATATATATATATATATATAAACACACACACACACACATGTAAACACACACACACAAGAATACAAACATAGATAAATAAATGTAAACACACACACACACATATATATGTACATGTGTGTGTGTGTGTGTGTAAAGGTATATATTGCATTTGCTTTAGGAAATGCTTTAGACCTTATAGTATTATGGCTAGAGTACCACTCAAGGCCAATAATCGAGTGTCTACTATATGTGGCATAAAGGGTCATTGGTCACATGCATATCATATGGCCAAATATTTGGTTGACCTCTACCAAATATCAATCAAAGGTAATAACATGGATGTTGAAGTCAATTTCCTTGATGGTGATGGTGACATGGAGCTTCCTTTATTTGATGTTTCTAATTTCTTTAAGGATCTTAATAAAATATATATGGATATTTCCCATCTCATTGGTTATAGGAATGTTAATTCTGATTAGTTCTTTTATTTATATTCTAATGTACTTCATTTCGATAATAGAAGTTTTTCAATGTTTCATTAGTATTTTTGTTTTCTTAAATCTCATTTTTTAATAAATATCTTTGAAGACACATGAATATCTCTCCCAGCTTTACACATCAAATCAAAATTATCGGAGAAACTTATCTGGTAGACTATGCTACCACTCATTCTATTCTCTAGAAAAGAAAAGTATTTTTCCCACTTAACATTAGCCCCTTATAGTGTTACTACTATTTCTAGTGCTATCGACCTAATTAAGGGCCCTAGTAGAGCCACTATTATTCTACTAGGTGGCACTAATCTCTACCTTCAAGATGCCCTTTATTCCATGCAATCCAAATGAAAATTTCATAATTTTAATGATATATGTTGGAATGAATACCATCTAAAAACAATGAGCAATGACACTATTGAATTTCTTTTCATTATTGTAACTCATAAAGGCATAAAATATATTTTGTAAAAATTGAGATCACTTGAATATTGTTTATATCTAACCACCATTAACACTATTGAGTCTTATGCCATTCTGAACCCAAAGTTTGGTAACTCAACCCCCATCATCTTATGGCATGAACAAATTGGTCATTCGGGCACATCTATGCTTCGGCATATACTTCACCATATTAATAGGCAATATTTGACTACTAGTCATATATCTAGCCCTACTCATTATAACTATATTGCTTGTACTGAAGGCAAGTTGGTCACTTGTCATTTTTTCCTAAAAGTCAATTCTAATCCCTCTCAATTTCTAGAACACATAAGAGACATTTGTTATCATTTTGTCCCACCTAGTGGACCCTTTCATTATTTTATGGTTTTGATTGATGCATCTACTCATTGATCTCATGTTTTTTTTGTTTTCTACTTGGAACCTTGCTTTTGCTTGCTTACTTGCACAAATAATCAAATGCTGGGCCTATTTTTCTAATCATCCCATAATGACTATATATCCATTTGGATAATGCTAGTAAATTTTCTTCTAAAACACCTCATAACTTTTGCATGTCATTGGGTATAAAGGTTCAATATTTTATTGCTCATACCCATTCTTAGAAAGGCCTCGTTGAATATTTTATTAAACATTTGTAATGGATTGCTAGACCGTTACTTTTATGAACCAAATTACTTTTATCTACCCGGGGTCATGCCATACTACATGCTAGTACTTAATTCATCTTCGTTATATTGGAGATCATACTTTCTCTCTTATACAACTTGTTTTTGGCTCCAAACCAAATATTTCTCATTTACGATCTTTGGTTGTGTCATTATGTTCCTATTCCTCCAAACTAATGTCCTAAAATGGGTCTTCAATATTGCTTGGGTATTTATGTGGGTTTTATTTCTACATTCATTATCCATTATCTTAAACCTTTATTAGGGAATCTTTTTACTACTCAATTTGTAGTTTTCATTTTGATGAATTTTTTTTTCCTATCATTAGGGTAAGATAAGCCAATTTCTAATAAATATCATAAAATTACTTAGAATACATCATCATTGTTATATCTTGATCCTTGCACTAAATAGTCTAAACTGAAAGTTCAAATAATTCTTAATTTATAGGATCTTACAAATCAATTACCATATGCTTTTGCTGATCCTAATAAAGTGATAAAGTTACATATTTTAGTTGTTAATGAACCAGCACATATTGAGATCACTATAGGAGATTTATGAACTAGAAGTTCATTTAAACTATGTTTGAAACATGGAAGACTAATCAGATCTAAAGATTCTTTTTAAAGGCAAAGAAAATCTAATAAGTTGCTTACTCTTGTAGAGTAAACTAATTATGAAATTTCTCTTGAAGAGCCTATTGCAATATAACCAGCTCTTGTTGAACCAAACACATTATAAGGGTTAAATGAGGTAACTACAAAAGTAATAGTAACTAATCAATTATCTTCTATGAATGAAGAGACCTCTATAAATTATATGAATCAAGGAGAAATATGAAACTATAGAAATACCCTTGTCAACAATGCATTTTCTTTCCAAATGGCTATGGGAATCATGTTTAATAATGATGATCAAGAGCCAAAAACTGTAAATGAATATCAAAATTGATATGATTGGATAAAATGAAAAGAAGCAATTCAGACAGAATTAAATTATTTAGCTAAAAGGGAGATATTTGGATCAACAATTTCAACATCTAAAAATATTAAGCTTTTTGGGTATAGACGAGCCTTTGTATGAAAAAGAAATGAACACAATAAAATTATTTGATATAAAGCTCACCTTGTTGCACAAGGTTTTTCACAAAGACCCGGTGTTGACTGTGAGTAGACATATTTGCTAGTAATGAATGCAATCACATTTAGATATTTAATTCATTTGGAAATTTCATAAGGACAAGAAATGCATTTGATGGATTTTTTCACATCTTATTTGTATAGATACATAGATAGTGACATATACATGAAAATTTCTAAAGGATTTAAAATACCTGAATCAAATTTTTCAAAACCTCATGGTATGTATTCAATAAAATTACAACGATCCTTATATGAACTCAGATAATCTAGTCAAATGTAGTATAATTATCTAAGTACATACTTATTGAGAGAAGAATATGTAAATGATTCAACCTACCCATTTATATTTATCAAGAAAATAGAAGTTATTTTGACAATTATAATAGTGTATGAATATGCTTTGAATTTAATAGGAACCCTTGAAGGGCTCCTAGAAACTATCGATTATTTAAAGAAAGAATTTGAGATGAAAGATCTATGTAAGACTAGATGCTATCTCAGCCTACAGATCAAATATTTTTTAAATAGTATTTTTGTTCATCAATCAACATATACTAAAAATGTCCTGAAGCACTTTTCCATTGACAAAATTCATCACCTTAACTTCCTTATGATTGTAAGATCACATTAAAGTAGATAAAGATTTGTTTCATCCTTAAGAAGATAATGAGAAACTCATTTTTCCGGTGAACTTAGTTAATGTGCAATTGGAGCATTAATGTATCGTGTAAATTGTACAAGGCTAGACATAACATTTTCAGTGAACTTACTTCCATGATATAGCCTGGTGCATACTCTTAGGCATTGAAATGAGATAAAACATTTGTTGAGATACCTTCATGGAATATGTAATATGAGACTCTTTTATTCATAAGTATCAAAACTATAGCTATTTGGTTATGCTGATGCCGGATATCTTTTCAATCCTCATAAGGCTCAATCAAAAATGGGATATGTATTTCCTTTTGGCAATACAGCTATCTCTTAGAGATCTATTAAACAAACCATGGTAGCAACTTTCTCCAATAATTCAAAGTTATTAGTAAAACACAAGGCTAGCATGGAGTGAATGTGGTTAAGATCCATGATTCAATATATTCATGACTCTAGTGGTCTTCCTCATATTTCAAACATCATAGCAACATTATATAAAGATAATACCACTTGTATTGCACAGCTTAAAGACAGATACATCAAAGGAGACTAAACTAAGCATCTTTCTCCAACGTTCTTTTATGCATGAGCTTCAAAATAATGGGAAGATTGATATACAACAAATTAGGTCTAGCGATATTCCTACAGATTTATTCATTAAGGCATTACCTATTGTGATCTTCAAGAAATTTGTATGCCAAATTAGAATGAGGCTTAAAGATCTTCAAACTAAGTTATTATTACATAAAGGAGAGTCTTGAATACTCAAGATATACTATACTTTTTTTCCTTACTAAATTTTTATTTTATTGGGGTTTTTCTAGTAAGATTTTAACTAGGTAGTTATCCTTTCAAAGTACACATACTTTTTTTTCTTCACTAGATTTTTATCTCATTGGATTTTTACTAATAAGGTTTTAATGAGGCAAGTTCTTTAATGTTATAGTAATTCAAGTGGGAGTGTTATAAATATTTTGAAATGAAAGATCATTATTTTAAAATGAATGACTATCATTTATGTAAGACATTTGACTTTCTCATTATGACTTTTAGTTTTTTTAGAGTTATAACCTTTGCCCTTATTGTAAGCCTTAAAATATGCATGATGATAGCGAAATAAAATGATCTTTATTTTTTTTATCTACATTTCTTCCTTTTTCTTTACAACAATAATATATTTTTTAATATATTTCTTTAATTTAATTATCTCATACTGTAGTAAATTATGATTTTTTGTGGGATTTATATTTTGGTGCATAACAAACATAGTAATTAAAAAAATGAATTTTTTTTCAAAATAAAAAAATAAACCAGAGTCAAATAATTATTTTTTAGCAGACTAAAATAAATAAAGCTAATTTGACCCCTTGAATACCAAAAAAAAAAAATCTTATTTTTTGAATTCCAAAACTAATTCTTAAATTCAAAAATGATTGTTTCAAATTCGAAAGTCAGATTTTGACTTCGAAAATTAATGTTTCAAATTCATTTAATAGTTTTAATATTTGGAAACTACTTTATAAGTTTTGAAAATAAATTTTCAAATTTCAAAACTATTTTGTTTCAAAACATATTTATCTAATTGTGTTCAATCCTTCACTGTAATAAAATGGCTGCAACCATTTGATCACAAGTTACAATTAAAAAATATGTGTGTGTTTGTATAGTTATATATATACAGACATACAACACATTTATAAAAATCTATATTAACATATAATTATTATATATGTGTGTGTGTGTGTCTATATATATATATATACACATATACATATATATATTTTTTTATTTATTTATATATATATATATATGTAATCAATATCTATATATCTTCATATAATCATATATAAGTACACACACATTTTTATAAGTATCTATAGATACTTATAGATATAGAAACACACACACACACACATATCTATTTACATATATATGATTATATATAAATATATGTAGAATTATAAACAAAAATAAATATATATTTATACACACACAAACACACACACACATAAATATTCAATATATATTATTATATGTATGTATAAATATATATATATATATGTATATTTATACATACATACATAAATATATATTATGATTATATATATATATATATATATATATATATATATATATTTATTTATTTATTTATTTATTTATTCCAAAATTATCTGCATGAGATGTACGTAAAATTAGATTGATTCTGTAATTAATCCTAAAAATCTTACGAAAATACCCAAAACTTAATTTGGAGAGCACATATGCATATGTCAGGAAAGAATATCAACAGAGACAAACAATGTGGAACTATTATCCAATCTTTGAGAACTCGACTATGTTAGCCAACCAAACTCAACAAGAATCATCGTCTAGATTATTAGCTAATCAAAATTGCATAAAATTTTGTTCAACATGATCGTACTAAACATGTTGAAATTGATCGTAATTTCATCAAGAAATACCTTAATTAAAATATTATACAATTCCCATTTATACAATCTTAAAGTAAGTTGGCTAATGTGTTCATAAAGTTGGGCATAATACGAATTGTTACTTGTGATCAGATATTTATAATTATGGGCATTTTATCATGTTGATATTTTTTGAATTCGAAAATTAATTTTTAAATTTGAAATATTGTGTTCAAATTTGAAATTTTATTTTTGAATACAAAAATAAAGATTTTTTTTTAATATTCTAAGTTAAACTGGAAAAATTTTTTTGACATATTTCTGTGCACTAAAATGAATTCGCTCCCTGCTAGACGCCAGTCCCACAAAACACAAACTGGTTCTTTTTTCCTCATATCGGCCTTGTTAATTTTTAAAGCTCAGTACCCCCGTATCTTGTGAGGCAGCATCATTCTTTGTCACTCAGAGCTTCAAACCGGCGGCATAATTTTGCTCAAGTCTGATTTCTGAACGATATCGTTTAACCAATTACTGATCCTGAACCTTTTATATTTTCCACAGAACTCGTAAGTTTCTTTCGATTTGGATTTCGTTCTCCGGTGGCTTGCATGAGAATTGTAATTCTTAATTTTGGTGAGAATCGTAAAGCACGACAAATTTTGATTTTTTTTGGAATTTATTCAATTTGTTTTTTCCGTTCGTAACATTTTATTTGATGTAAATTTGGTAAATAGCCATGTTGAAGTCGATCTGGCTGCCAATCGATTTTTTTTTTTTAATTTCGATGATATTAAGGCGTATGTTTCTCTGGCTCAGTGTAATTCTTTGTGGAAAACGGGAATTGAAATTATGATCAGGTCATGAACTAATTTTATAATTAATTTACTAACACCTTTCATTAACGATTTTGCATTTTAATCGTCGTTTTAGTTTTATATAAAATAATATAAAAAACATATAATCAGTCAAATTACCGAGTTTATTTTTTGTTTATTTATCTGTTGATACTGGTCTACATCTGGCCTGAAAAATTGATCAAAATTCTGGCAGTTTAATTGGAATAATGTTGACATTTTATCTGTTTCACTAGATGAAATTTGATGCATGAATCATCTAAAGGATAGTTGGGAGATTTGATCTAATTGAATTTATATGATAAAATTAGATTATATGAGATGCTATGGATTGTCAACTATTGCAAATTATGTAATTAATTTTTTGTCAATCAAAATCTCTATTCAACTTCATCAATTTGAACATCTTTGGATTAATTTCCTGTCTTTGTTTGTGATCTGTTTTGTAGGATAACACTAGTCATATCTTTGTTGTTTGCAATTGACATCAAGAGAATCATGTTCAACTCACACAAATTTTAGTGAAGCGCATATGATTTGAAATCGGAAATGCCCAGAGATATTTCTAGATCTAGTTCACTGTCTCCTCTATACAAACGAAGGCAGTCACCATCACCACAGAGGCATAGATATAGAAGGAGCCGAAGGGATAGGAGTCCAAGTCCATATACTTCTCGTACCTATAGCAGGTGAATCCGTTAATATAATTGTAATTTAAGTTTGCTTTGCTGGTACATCTGGAATTGTAAGAAGCTTGTGGATTTCTGTTGAGGATTTGATTTGCAAATTGCTCTGGTTGGTCTCTATCCATTCTGCACTACTTATGTGTTGATTTTTGATCCTTGAAATTGTCTGGTGGATGAGATCATGCTTCAAATAGTCAGGTAATTAGTTACATATTGGTGATATGACTTATATAATCTGATGGAGAATGTGTGTTTATGTTTATAATTATGTCATATTTTTACAAGAAAAAAAAAAGAAATAAATCAAAAATATACTTTTCAAATGGTTATGGACCTGATGGGTTTTGATGCAAAAATGGTTGGAAATTAGTCTGGATAATGATCACAGATTTATTAACCATCTTGGGTGTTTATTGAATTGCATTGACAAACAAAGCCAAAAAGTCATATAAATTTTTTTGATACAAAATTGATAGTCTCCCACACTTTATCCAATAGTTTTTTGGATAAATTAGCTATCAAAATGTAAAAAATTCATGTATTTTATCGTTTAAACATTACAGCTACTTATTATGAATAGAAATTATATAATATGATAAAAGAATATTCTTTATGGGTTACATGAAAATGTAATAGAAGGTAATTTTTGTTAGGGTGCATGTGTAGTGTATCAATCATAGAATGAGAGTGTGTCATTCACTCTTATTTCATATATGTATTTTTATTTGTTTAAAAATATTATTATTATTATCAATTAAATATTATCTCAATTATTTATGATCAATTTTTATATATTTTTATAATATTAATGAAAAATAAGTTAACATTGGTAGTCATTTTCTTAATTATTAAGAGCATTTTTAACTATTATCAATTTCTTTAAAAAAAATTAGATGTCTATTATTTTGGAGTCTCTCTAGCATGTTCTTCAAAGTATCATCCAAAATACTAAATTGTTTGTCAAGGATTTTTTTAGTTTAGATGTCCTTATAGGATAGTTGGTACATGCCATCCTTATCCTTTTACTAGCATAGTTTTTAAAGGTGTTTTTTAATGCCTTGATGCTCGCCTCAAGGCGAGGCATTCATAAAATGTCTCAAGACGCTAAAAAAAACTTTGGCTTGTTGGAGCTCCATGATGAAGCTCGCTGGAGTTAGTTGGAGCTCACTGGAGCTCATTGGAGCTCTATGATGGAGCTTGCTGGAGCTCTAGGGAACTCCATCAAGCTTTTCGTCGAGTAGAGGTGAGGGAGAGGGGCAAGGGAGATGGGTGAGGGCAAGGGGAGAAGGGCAAGGGAGAGGGGTGAGGGCGAGGGGAGAAGGGCAAGGGTAAAGGTAAATTAAAAAAGTTTATTTAATGAATTATCAAATTTATTAAAATTTGATAATATTATTAATTAATAAATAATATTAAATTAATAAATAGTATTAACATAAAAATATTTTGCTGTATGCTTTTGTCTTTTAAAATTTTGATTATCAGTGGTATTATTGCTTGTTTTTGGGCCAAGCCAAGTTGATATAATCAATTTGATTGATTTTGGTGTCCATTTTTGTTAGCTCAGTTTGGTTGTTGGTTGGATTCATTCAAGTTAGGTTTTTTATTTGTCTTATATTAATGAGGCTAACTCATGTTATCTTTTTGAGATTATTACATATGCCATAACTACAAAACATAGATTGCTAGTTCCTACACAATTGATTAGTTAAGTTAATTTTTGTTGCTAATTTTTTTCTTCGATCAAGCTTGGCTTGCTCAATTTATTGATTGGATTCTTTTAAGCTTTTTTTTCCTATATTATGTACTTAACTAATTAGTTTTTTATATGAATCTTTGAGTAAACTATTTTATATATTGATAATCTTGAGTTTGTGAGATCATTTGGCTTGTAGGAGATCATGAATTATGTTTTTTTTTCATGTTTTGCTATTTAATTTTTCGTATTTTTTTGTCTTCCTTTCTTAGTGTTACTATGATTAAATAGTAATCCTAATTACTTGGAATTATACATTGCTACTCACTCGATCATTGTTCAATTCTAGGAGCTTAATATTTGTAGGTCCATGTGATATAGTCATTATAAATGACGGTGACTTGTATTAGGCCTGCAATAGGTCTTCTTCAACAGAACAAGGTTTGAGTCAGTAGAAATAAGGGGAGATGCATGTTAATTTTATGCTTTGGATTCTATTCTTGACTCTTGAGTTTGTAATTTAGGAGTTTAAGGAGATAATAATCTCATTGTGAGTAATTATTTCTTATTTTCAAATCTATTTTTATTCCAATACATATAGTGTATTGTGATCAATGATAAAATTTATAATGCCATTGGTTATTATAATTTTAAAGGGTGTGCCTTAAGTGACTAATGTGAGATGTGCCTTGATTTAAAATGTGTCTAACAATCCAGGAATTCTAAGATTATGTTTTTAGATTTTTTTCAATAAAATATTTTAGAAACCTATTAAACAGCTTTTATAATATATTAGTTATTTAGTTTATATTATATATAAAAAAAACTTAGGTATTAGAAATTATTTTTCTTGGATTTGGATTAATCATTAGATATGCCGAACGGACTATAAATGGTAAATGAAGTGATGATGAATTCATAGTGAAAATATGTTCATATATATAATACAAATTATGATAATTTAATTATATGTTTATATACATATATATGTTTAGTGGTAAAGTCACTAAAAGTACATCTAGGCTCAAGCAATGTTTTGTTAATGTTTTTAGAAATGTAAAGAAATTTTTAATGTATGTTAGACATGCTAGAAATTTGCACATGAAGAACAAAATTTGTGTAGAGATATTATAGAATGCGAGGTTGAAATGTTTAATGTTTAAGTAAAAAATAGAATGCAAGGTATCAATAATTTAGTTTAGCTACTAATAAATGAGTAAATAGTAGCGTGATGTCATTTGCAAATGAATAAAGTATAGGTGCTCCATGAATTATATTTATCTTCTGATCTATGATTGATGTCTTGAACTAATTAAACATAATTCATACTAAAGGATGCTTATAAAAAAAAAGATAGAATACATATTTTTTAAAATTATACTCTATTATTTTTGGGTTGTTTTATCCATTCTTTTTTATGCATATTTTTTTCATCTCTTTTTAAGTAAAATATAATATGAATTAATTGTTTATTTTATTTAATATATTATTTTTAATATGATATCAGAGTTAGAAGAAAAATCGCTCGCTACCTATTTTTTGTTAGTTGATTTTTTGGGTGTTAACTTTAGACATGTTTTTTGATTGTGTTTTGGCTGATTTCTATGTTTGGTGCTAAAATCATAATTTTTTGATTCTAGCTTTTCTATTTCTTGGTTTACTTTGCTCAAAAAGAATATTTGGTAGTTGCTATGAAGATGTATGTATTTTTATCAATAGTTTTCTTCATGATCATCTTTGTGTTAAGCTGACTGACATCAACATGACTGTGTAGTGCCCATTATAAATAATTTCTTATTGCGCTTAATAATTTACTACTAGTTACTTTTGTTCTATTTAGTTGATTTGCAGTATTATATCTTTTCATAGAGGTATCAAGTGGGTTACATTAGGTTGACATGATCTATATATAGACCAAATGAGCCATTATCATTGTGCTAGGCGAGACACTTGTCATAGTTGGGCTCACCTAGTAAAAGTTAAACACATGTCAAGGCATGTGCATTGGGTCCTTGGTGGCACTTGAGTTGTTCATGATCAATCGATGTTTGGGTAACCGTAATGATATGGACATCACTTTTGTCTTGGCATGTTCCATGTATATTTTGACTTGAATCATTGTTGGTTTGATTGAGCATCATCCTTTTCACCAACATGATCCCAAAATGTTTTGGGTAGACCTAGGTTCAGATGAAGCATGGCCTAAGGCTACGACATCATAGTAACACTAAGTTCCATGTATACTAAACTTTAATTATCACTTGCATGATAATCTCTTATACTACTAATTGTATATTATATATTCATATTGTGCTAAATTTGTTCTATTCAAATAATTTTTTTTGTATTAAAGTTTAGTATAAACACTAGAATTTTGAATGTTATGATAATTGAATAGATGACTCATCAAAAAATGTTATTGGTTTATGATTTATGTTGAGACTAGTAATCAAACGATTATCCAAACGAGGATATCATAAATATATTTTGTTTATTACTAAAATTAAAAGTATTTTTAAAAAAATATAAATTCTATAGTAATTTTGACATCAACTCTTTTATTTATTTTATTGAGCTCATACTATTTTTTTTACCTGTACAAACTAGCACATGCATATTTATATTAAAATATAAAATAAAATATTATACTAATATAATATAATTCAACATAATATTTATCAAATTATTATCTATCCTATTTTATATATAATTAATAAACTAATAATAAGTCAATAATATAATTATCTAAGTGTTGTTAACCATCTAATTCTATATTCATAATGTAATTATCATCCATCATATTCTTAATTTTAATGTCAAACAGTAATCATAGTATAAATGATTTCATTCCTTTCAAAAATTAAAATCTTATTCAAATTGAGTTTATTGCAAATCAATTTTTTAAGATCAAATTTTCCAATATCAATGACACCATTATAGTTGCAATCTATAAAGTTTAAAATAAAACAATTGAAAATATCAAATAGTGTAATTAAATTGTTCTTTATTTGGTTGAAGTACTTCATATGTAGAATAAGCCAATTTGTTTCTAAAGCTTTTCAATTGATCAATAAATATTTTTATTTAGAGGTGTCTAATATATCATGTTGGGTTGGCATGACGGCATGAAAGGGAAGTTTGATGGCTTAGTTCGGGGCTAACCTAGGTTGGTTTCCAAGTGCCAAGGCAACACTTGCTAGAATAGGCTACTAGGCTAGCACTAGCTAGCATGCCCTAGGTTAGGGTTAGTTATAATCAATGATATTGGTGGTAATTCATGCAAATATTTTATTATTTTGACTAGTTTAAATATTGAACATTATTGAAATATGATATTTTGTATTATAAATTTATTAGTTATTAAATTTTTTTTTTTTAGATACGTTTAAATCATTACTAATGCACTATATCTCATAAGAATTATAAAGTTAAATGTGTTTGGTCATGATTATTATTGAGATGATTGATTCATGTAAAAGTTTATCGTATGCATCTATCTTAGGGATGGTAAAGAGGGATTTTGGGGGGGGGGGGGTAGTAAAATAATTTTTAATATTTTTTTATTTTATAAATTTTTATTATGTTATTCCAATAAGTCATTTTAGGATTTTATGATAATTGGGCTAAGAATATTTCTACATTTAATAAACTTGTTTTGAATTTTTTGAAAATATAAGCGAAAGACCTATCTTATCAATTAACCTAATCATATAATTCTTTGAAAATTCTTGGTGATAAATCAATGATGTAATTGAATTTGAAGTTGATCAAAATCAAATAGTCAAAATTATTAGTTTTGTTTGTTTGAAATTTATTGCTATATATTTTTTGATTCATTATTCAACATATTTCTTAAGATACTTTTTGCCATGCTAGTATTTGTATAGTGTATATATATATATATATATATTTGTAATACATAATATTAAATTTTTTTTGATGTTTATAAAATTTTTATTTTTAATCATTTTAAAATAGGTTTATACTAAAGATATTTATTTATTCTTATGTTTTTAGTTGCTAGAGTCAAAATAACCTAATCTTGATTTTTTATTTGGATTTGTTGTATAAATTAATATTTAGATTATTTTCATAATAATAATTATTTTTTATTATTTAAAATTTAGAGAGTTTTTGAGGAGGGAGATTTGTCTTTGTAATTATTTACAACAAAATAATTTTGAAAAAAAATTGTATTCCTTACAAAAATATAGATCCATACTAAAATCTAAAGCTGAGAAATTGCTAGTTGGCAATTGCAATGTGTTGGGAAAAATAACACAATTTCTTATCTACTAGATTTATGAGAGGAGTGTAAATAAGTAAATCAAGCAGCACACAATATTTAAGTGGTTTTGTGCAAAATTGCATACTTCACGGGCTACTGTATATATTACACTAAAATGAGAAAATATAATGTTTACAACACTATAAGAAAATTGTTCTTAGTTTTATCTAGAAGTGTCAATCGGGCAGGGCTGGCCCGGCGGCCTGGCACGAGCCACGGCATGATTCAGCCGTGCTTGGGCTGGCCTGGCAAGGAAATTTCCCGTGCCCGGGCTCATGACGTGCCCGCCACGGCACAATCGTGCCATGTCGAGGCCAACCAGGCCTCGTGCCTGGCCCGGCACGGTACCGTGGCCCGTTACACGATACCGTGCCGAAACCAGTTTTTTTTTAAAATAAGAGTTATTGGGGCGCCAAAACCCAATTTTTTTTAAAATTAGGGTTTCGGGCGGGCCCAAATCTTAATTTTTTTTAAATTAGGGTTTTGGACTTGCCGAACTTCTAATTTTTTTTAAATTTGGATTACGTGGGCACTAAAACCCTAACTTTTTTTTAATTTAGGGTTCGGCCTCATCGGGCCGAACCAAGCGGATCGTGCCACTGGCCCGTGTCGGGCTGAACTCCACAAAACCGTGCCGGGCCAGGCACGGCATGGTACAGTAACCGTGCCGGGCCTGTCCTGACACGAAAACACGGCAAGGCCTGAAAAACATTGGCCGGGCCGGGCTAGCACGTTTTGTTTGACACATTTAGTTTTCTCTTACTTCAACTCTCTTTCTTCATCATTTTCTTTTTCTCGCTCACTCAGAGATGAGTGTTATCTTCATCCTGCTCACCGAGATCACAGCAAGGTTTCTGGGAATCAATCCCTCTTTTAAATGATCTTTCTTATAATATCTTTATTTATAGCAAAAATAAGAGGGATGTAGCCAAAATTAGGTTATCTAATAATGTATAAAAAGTGGAGAGTTGGTGGCTATATTATTGATAATTTTAAGCCTCCATATTCGAAGTCTTCATCGTTGATAATTGGAGTATCTATTTTTGATACAATGCTTGTTTGGTAATATTTTATGTACATATTTATATTTTATATAATATTTTAATAAAGATTAAAAAATATATAATTAATAGTATTATTATTCATAGAATAGGAAATAATTTAGAATTTGAGAGAGTATAGATTATAATTTGAGTGTGAGATTATCAATATTAATTTTTAATTTATAAATAATTTTTAAATATAAAATGATATTCATTTATTTTTTTTTAAGTCATAATTTCAATATCCATTGAATTTTTGCTTATAGTCATTGGAGAAAATTTTAACTATTTAGATTCACTTAAATTTTTTAAAATTATATTAAAATTGGTGTCACTCAGAATCCAGAGGTCAATGTAAAGGCAATGTCATTTTTTAAAGAGTGTGTAAACTTCATGCATCTCAATAAATATAAAAAATTAAAATATTGTACATGGATTTCATGCACCTTTTTTAAAATTATCTAGCATGGGCATGTGCGTGATGTTCGCACATCATGTCTTGTCATGCTGGTTGTGGCAAAGGCAATGGGCCGTGCCATTGCTTAGCTTTGCATGAAAATAGTCATGTCAAGGGCTGGCCTATGCACATTGTAGGCAAGAGATGAAAAAGCTAATTTAGGCTTTTTTGTGCCATGCTATTGGTTAGGCCCGTGCTCTCCGACCCATTTTGCATCACTAATTTTATTTTATTCATTTTTTAACATTATATTTTATAATTTATGTTCAATGACATCCATAACACAATTATGAAATATTTAATCAAGAATTTATTAGCCACGATGATAGTATTAATAACTATATTTCTTTTGTGATTAATCTTTGAATATTGATAGTCTGAAAAACTTGATCACTAAATCATCTTTATGTTCATTGAGGTTTTTTGATGCGATGAATATGATAACATTGCAAAATGCACCAAATTGAACAATCTCTTTTAGGTTTTTTTTTTTCAACCAATTTAACTAAGCAACATGATTATTCACAAATTATCATATTTGATGCATGTTTTCCAAGTTCAACAATATAATTCATTTGATAAATATTATTAAAGATCAAATTGATACAATGAGTTATACATGGTGATTAATTTATGTGTTAATGCTTTCATGAAATTGTTCTTCTTACAGTGAGTTACACACATTGAGTTGCACATATTTTGTGTAATATCGGTGACTATTTGTGCTATTCGTACGATGTTGCATGTACCAAATTGTATAGGTGTCAAATGAGTCGTGCTGAATTGACATGTCTTGAATTTTGGTAGCTCGGTCGGGCCACCATGTCATGCCAGACATGGCATGAAAAGTGTACCCATAGTTGTGAAATGCGTGCCTTAGGCGCGCCTAAGCTCAGGTGCAGGCGAAGCGCAGCCATGACACCCTGCCTGGGATGTGGTGAGGCTCCTTCACGCAGCCACACGGAAAATGGCAAAGGCGTCCACCTTCGTTGAGGTGAGAATCTCTTCACAGGCATGCCTCCGTCCAGGTAAGTTATCTTGTCGCTGATTCAACGGATGAAAACAATCGTAGCGTAGCATTAGGATGCCTGCAACTAACAGGAAATATGGGAACCAATCATTGGAGGGCTGTGTTCGGTGCTAATATGTCATTCATAGGTATACTCACCTGGCGGATTGCTTTCATTTGGTCAGATTAATAAGCATAATAGTTGGCATTTTGGTTTGACTATTTGCTGATGATCCGAGGTTTATTGAGACAAATCATAAGAACAGATCACGAACATCGAAATCTTTTGTTTTCGAGTTGAAGGATTTGTTCAAAGAAGTAAAGTCAGTGCTAAAAATCCCATCTTTCCAAATAATTGTGGCTCAGGGGTTTTAGGATCTTTCCCATGGTCGGCTTTATCGTTTGCTTCGATGTGGCTGGAACTTAATGGTTTCTCCCACAAGATGATTGCCTTCCTGAAGATGATTTTTGTCATCGCCGACTCACTGGGAGGTTTTATTGGGGGAAAAATGGGGGATGTACTAGTCAAATGGCTTCCTAATTCCAGACAGATAATTTTATCGCAGATAAGCTCTAGCTCTGCGATTCCGTTTGCAGCCATTTTGCTGCTGCTCTTGCTGGAAGATCCATCCACCGGATTTCTGCACTATTTATGTGTTTTTATTGATTAGAATTTGCATTGATATTTTTTGATGATAAATAGTTATTATAATTGATTATATTTTAGAAAAATATATATGTAAAACGAGGTGAGTCTTACATAAAAAAGCCCACACCTTAAGGGCGCCTTGTGCCTTAAGGCTCCGTGAGGCTTTTGCGCCTTAAGGCTCCAGGAGGCTTTTGCGCATTAGTGCGTCTTTCACAATTATAAGTGTGCCAAAGGCATTTCATGTATAGGTGTCAAACGTGCCCGGCCGGCCCGGCCCGGCCCATTTTTTTAGGGCACGATCGTGCTACCGTGCCAGGCCGGGCATGACACGGTTACTGTACCGTGCCGTGCCTGACCTGGCACGGTTTAAAAACAGTCGGGGCCGGCTTGGCCATACAAGCCAGGGCAAAGGCAGACCCGAGACTCGAGAGGCAGAAATTTTTTTTTTATTTTTTTTTAAAAAAAATTTATATATTTTAATGCTTAAGTGTACAAACATACAGTATTAAATATAAATATTTTTAAAAATGTTAAATAAAAATTAAATAAAAAAACAAAGTTTAGAAATTTTTTTTTTATCAAATTCAATTTAGTTTAACTTTTATTATATTTATTAATTATATATTAAAGTTATTAATTTTTAAAATAAAATTTAAATCGTAAAAAAAATGAATAAATACATTATGTTAGTAAAAATAAAAATAAAAAAAAAATTAAATAACATAAATGAAAAATTATCAATCATCCATTTGAAAATGAAGGTCCGAACAAAACAAGTATCAGTTTAAAGTTTCAACACAACGTACAAACAAAGCGTACAAATACAATCAATAAAAAAAACATCGAAAACAAAAAATAGCATATCATCATCAATCGTCAATCGGCATATCATGAGAATCATCAGCCGCAACATCAAGATCAGTATCAAATGGATTATCATCATCGGCAATCAACTCTTCCGCCATCGTAGTGGATGTGGATGCGACTGCAGTGCCTGTCCCAGTCCCAGCTCCAGCACGATCATGGATTCTAAACTTCGATTCCTCCCAATCCTTCAAATAAGCCAAGACCTCAATCATATTTGGACGTAATCTCGATTTCTATCCGAAATCATATTTACTGCAACAGAAAAAGCAGATTCTGATGCTATGCTCGACACCGGATGAGTCAGTAGATCCCGTGCCATCCTAGATAGCACGAGAAATGTGGACTCATATGATTTTCACCACTGTAATAAATCAAGATTATTAGTATTAGAATGTGATAGGATTGAGCAATAATCGGTATCCAAGTACCGAGACAGCTCACTCCTATGTGATGGTCCACCCATACGTTTCTCACTCGCTAGCTGAATGGAAAAATCGTCATCTCCGAACAAGGTATTAATGTCCGTAATCACAGTCTCACTACTACCACCACCATACCTAGTATCGTAGTATGTGACTAGGTCAGTCAACTTCTCGTGAATGAACCATTTAGGTGGCTCTTCCAGGTTAATGCACGAGGAATTGAAAGTCAGGGTGTTTTCTATCCCTTCAACCTTAACCCTAGGGTCCATGCATGCAGCGAGGCAATAAAGAGATTGAACGATGGACCAGTACTTCAAGTACTTGGTCTCCATCTCTACAACCATATGGCTAAGCGTCGGGTCAGCTCGATACTTCCTAAACATGCTACTAATGTTGCATATGCACCGGAGTGCAATGCAAGTGGTGGGTGTATAAACCGACGAACGCATATTCGTCGTGTCATAAAAAATCTTCTGGAATTTCATAAATGAAATTCCTGAAGTCCAGTCAGTGTAATCAATAATAAATTCGTCACTCTTACTATTGACGTAGTCGGATATCACGTGTTCGTATCCAATATATGATTCCAACATCAGGTACGTGTAATTCCAACGATGTCTCACATCCGATTGGAATTTCTTCTTTTTAAGATTTGCAGACAAACAGAGACTACCAAACTCTTGTTGTCTGTGAGGAGTGTGAATATATTTTAGTGCATTGCGTATATTATCCAACGCGGGGGAACACACCTTCATACCCGCTTGAACAGTCAGGTTAATCAATTGACACATGCATTGACATGAAAGATCTCTCCTAATGGTGCGTCTCTAATATTCCTAACAAACATATTGATCACTATTCCATTATTAGAAGCGTTATCGAATGTGACACAAAATTTTATTTTGAATTTTATATTCCCTAAATATTTTCATCTTATACTCAAAAATGGCCAGACCATCATGATGATGAAGAATCTCAGTGAATCCTAAATTTTTTTATTGATTGTCCAGTTAAAATCTAGTTAGTGACTCGTGAGACATGTATAAGAAGAATCATCGTGATTTGTCCATATATCGGGCGTCACGGACACCACTCCACTATATGTCATAAATTCATTAATTATTTTTTGTTTTTCTAATTTATATATCTTTAGTATGTCATTCCTAGATGTGGACCTAGGAATCCTACAATAAGAAGGCTGAAAATAAGTCTGCATGATGCACACTACCCATGGATCTTCCGAAAATCTGATCGGAAGACTCATCAATGTGATGAGCCTGGTCATGCCATCCCTACCCAATTCGCTGGAGTATACGAAGGGAGTAGACTTTGAGACTGAACTCGATCTAGTCTCAAAAAATGTAGTGCCAAGTTGGGTTTGCCTAGGATCTAAAGGTTAATGTTTTTTGGTGCATAATTCGGCATGTCTCTTAAGGTGCCCAGTCTCAAATGAACTCTTGCATGTTAATAGTCTCATACCATATTTGCACTGTATCATTTTTTGTTCCTCACCCCTAATATTTTTTTGTGTTATGATTTTAAAATGAGTTCAAACTAGAGGTGTCAAACGGGCCGGGCCGGCCCGGCACGAGGCACGGCACGGTTCGGCCGTGCCTGGGCCGGCCCGACACGTTCAAAAACCGTGCCCGGGCGAGGCAAGGCACATTTCGTGCCGTGCCTGGCCCGGCACGGCTCGTGCCTAGGCACGGCACGCCGGCACGGGTCCATCCCATGCTGGTCCCGCAGGCACGCGTGGCACTGGCGGCGTGCCACGCGTGCCGTGGCGTGAGTCGCGACTCACGGTCACGACTCACTGAGTCGTGACTCGACCCATCAGGCCCCCCCCCCCCCCCCCCCCCCGGTAAAAAGACCGCGGGTCGGGTCTGTTTGGACCCGACCCGCGGTATTTTCTGCCGAAAACCGAGAAAATCGAAATATCTAACGGGAAAAAAAAAATTTTTCAAAATTTGAGCGATTTTTAGCCCTTGGATTCGACTCCAACGGCTAGGGGGCAGAATCCGACGGTCCTCGTGATTCTGCCCCTTAAATATAATAAAAAAATTCAAAAAAATTCAAAAAAATAATTTTTTTTAAAAAAAAAAACTTTAATTAACCTATAAAATCTACCCCCCTTCCTATAAAATTTATGTTTTTCAAAAACATTAATCCTCTCTATATTTTCTCTCTCTCACATAATCCGTGCTTCTCTCTCTTGGCCCTCGTGTTTTTGATTTCGGCTTGGATTTTCGTGAAACTCAACTTGAGTTTTGAACATCAAAGCTTCCTGCGGTGCATCTTGCACGTGAGTGACCTCATTGCTTTTACCGGGTAATATAATTTACTTTTTTTTTATTTTCTCTCTCTAAAGCTTCTCTCTCTAGAAAAAAGTACGAAAAATAAAAAATGACAAATTCACCTAACACAAATTTAAATTTTGAAAATGAAAATGTTAGTGTTACACAAACGTCTGTGGCTCCTGAAACTTTGGTTTCTCCTGTCATCTCAGCCCAAAGTTCTAAAAAACAAAAAACTAGGAGGACTTCTGTAGTTTGGACACATTTTAAAATAATAACACAATTAGATGTTAGGGGTGAGGAACATGAAATGGCACAGTGCAAATATTGTATGCGACTTTTAACATACAAGAGTACATGTGGGACTGGGCACCTAAAGAGGCATGCTGAAATATGCTCCAAAAAACATGGACCGTTAGATCTTAGGCAAACTCAACTTGACACTACATTTTTTGAGACTGGATCGAGTTCAGTCTCAAAGTTTACTCCCTTCGTATACTCCAGCGAGTTGGGTAGGGACGGCATGGCCAGGCTCATCACATTGATGGGTCTTCCAATCAGATTTTCGGAAGATCCGAGGGTAGTGCGCATCATGCAGACTTATTTTCAGCCATCCTATCGTAGGATTCCTAGGTCCACATCTAGGAGTGACATACTAAAGATATATAAGTTAGAAAAACAAAAAATAATTAAGGAATTTTTGGCATTTAGTGGAGTGGTCTCCGTGACGTCCGATATATGGACATGTCACGATGATTCTTCTTATGCATGTATCACTAGTCATTATGTCGATTCAAACTGGACAATAAATAAAAAAATATTAGGATTCACAGAGATTCTTCATCCTCATGATGGCCCGGCCATTTTTGAGTGTATGATGAAAATATTTAGGGAATATAAAATTCAAAATAAAATTTTTAGTGTCACTTTCGATAATGCTGCGAATAATGGAGTAGCGATCAATATGTTTGTTAGGAATATTAGAGACGCACCTTTAGGAGAGATATTTCATGTCAGATGCATGTGTCATGTTATTAACCTGATAGTTCAAGCGGGTATGAAGGTGTGTTCCTCCGCGTTGGAAAATATACGCAATGCACTCAAGTATATTCGCACTCCTCGTAGACTACAAGAGTTTGGTAATCTCTGTTTGTCTGCGAATCTTAAGAAGAAGAAATTCCAATCTGATGTGAGACATCGTTGGAATTACACGTACCTGATGTTGGAATCATGTGTTGGATACGAACACGTGATATCCGACTACGTCAATAGTAAGAGTGGCGAACTTATTGTTGATGACACTGACTGGGATTCAGGAATTTCATTTATGAAATTCCTGAAGATATTTTATGACACGACGAACATGTGTTCGTCGGTTTATACGCCCACCACTTGCATTGCACTCCGTTGCATATGCAACATTAGTAGCATGTTTAGGATGTATCGAGCGGACCTGATGCTCAGCCATATGGTTGCAGAGATGGAGACCAAGTACCTGAAGTACTGGTCCACCATTCCATCTCTTTATTGCCTCGCAGCATGCATGGACCCTAGGGCTAAGGTGGAAGGGGTTGAAAACACCCTGACTTTCATTTCCTCGTGCATGAACCTGGAAGAGCCACCTGAAGGGTTTATTTACGAGAAGTTGACAGACCTATATACATACTACGATACTAGGTATGGTGGTGGTGGTGTTGAGACTGTGAGTACGGACACTGATACCTTGTTCGGAGATGACGCTTATTCCATTAACCTAGCGAGGGGGAAACGTAGGGGTGGACCTTCACATAGGAGCGAGCTGTCTCGGTACTTAGATACCGATTACTGCTCAATCTTATCACCTTCTGACAATAAGAATCTTGATTTATTATAGTGGTGGAAATCATATGAGTCCGCTTATCCCGTGCTATCTAGGATGACACGGGATCTACTGACTCCTCCGGTGTCGAGCGTAGCATCGGAGTCTGCTTTTTCTGTTGCAGTGAACGTGATTTCGGATAGGAGATCGAGATTACGTCCAGATATGGTTGAGGCTTTGGCATGTTTGAAGGATTGGGAGGAATCGAGATTTAGCATCAGTGATCGTGCTGAAGCTGGGACTATGACAGACACTGCAGTCGCATCCACATCCACTACGATGGCGGAGGAGCTGATTGCCGATGATGATGACCCATATGATACTGATCTTGATGTTGCGGCTGATGATTCTCATTATATGCCGCTTGACGATTGATGCTCATCTGCTCTTTTTTTTCGATATTTTTTTTTTTATTTATACGCTTTGTTTGTACTTTGTATTATACGTTGTGTTGAAGTTGAAACTTATACTTTTTTTTTCGGAGTATTGGTTTCAAAAGCATGAATGGTAATTTTTATTTGCGTAGTTTAAATTTTTTTTAATTAAAATTTTTACTAACTTAATGTATTTATTTATTAATTTAAGATTTAAATATTATTTTAAAATTTATTAACTTTAAATCTTAATATTTAATTAATACATTATAATATTAAAATATGCTAAACTTAATTGAAAAAAAAAATAAATTTTCTAATTTTTTTTTTACATACTTACATTTAATTTTAAATGTAATATTTTTTACAAAAAATTTTATTTTTTATTTATTACATAAACTTAAATAAAGATAAACAGAAACTTAATAAAAAAATTTAAAAAAAAAAAATTTTTTTATAATCTGCCAAGTCAAAGTGCCAAGTGCCAAGCACGGGCCGTGCGCTCGTGCCTGTGCTTGGCTGTTGCGTGTTGCCTGTTGGCTCCCGGGACCCGGACCCCGGTTGAGCCGGTCCAGGAGACCAGGTCCAAGCCAACCGTGCCCGAGCGGGCCCGGCACGGCACGGTAGCACGGCGGGGCACGTGAAAAACGGGCCGTGCCGTGCTGGGCCGGCCCGTTTGACACCTCTAGTTCAAACTACAGAAGTCCTCCTATTTTTTTGTTTTTTAGAACTTTGGGTTGAAACGACTGGAGAAACCAAAGTTTCAGCAGCCTCAAACATCTGCGTAATATTTTCATTTTCCAAATTTAAATACGTGGCAGGTGTATTTGTCATTTTTTTTTCCTTAATTTTTTTTTTAGAGAGAGAAACTATAGAGAGAGAGAGTAAAAAAGCGTATAATAAATTACCTGGTAAAAGCAGTGAGGTCGGTCACGTGCATGGTGCACCGCAGCAAGCTCTAATGTTCAAAACTCAAGTCGAGTTTCACGAAAATCCAAGCCGAAAGCAAAATCCCAAGGCCCGAGAGAGAGATGCACGGTTTATGTGAGAGAAAAAGAAAGTTTTGAGAGGATATATGTTTTTGAAAAACTTAAATATTATAGGGAGGGGGATAGAATTTATAGATTAAAGATATTAATTTTTTATAAAAAAAGATATTTTTTTTATATTTTATTGAATTTTTAATCATTATTTAGGGGGCAGAATCACGAGGACTGTTGGATTTTGTCCCCTAGCCGTTGGAGGCGAATCCAACGGCTGAAATTAATACTATTTGAATAATTTTTTTTTCCCGTTGGGATTGAGTCGGGAGTCGGGACCGCAAGGTCGGGTCCAATCAGACCCGACCCGTGGTCTTTTTTTCGGGAGGGGCTGTGTCACGCACACGGGTGGTCGCGTGAAACCGGCATGGGAAGAACCCGTGCCGGCGTGCCTTGTCACGGGCCGAGCTGTGCCGGGCCAGGCACGGCACGGCACTGCTCATGCCTAACCTGGCACGTCACGGGCCCAGGCACGGACGAACCGTGCCGTGCCTCGGGCCGGCCCGGCCTGGTTGACA
Source organism: Sapria himalayana (assembly GCA_029783825.1). Taxonomy (NCBI): domain Eukaryota; kingdom Viridiplantae; phylum Streptophyta; class Magnoliopsida; order Malpighiales; family Rafflesiaceae; genus Sapria; species Sapria himalayana. The sequence goes on along the minus strand of JAREIK010000295.1, from coordinate 583,186 downwards.
CATCTAATTTCATGTCGGGCACAATATGAAATGGATGCCTGGGCTATATTGTGTTGACACGACAAAATGGGAAGTGGGCATTGCAAGACTTGTTTGCCAAACTTTTTCAATCAAACATGCTAGGTCTATCATGGATCCAATCGCTTTCCTTTGATTTAAACTTGGCCTTGGCTTGGGTCTTAGGGGTTGAGGCTATGGTGCTTGGCCATGCATATACTAAAGCCAATTGTCATTTTGGTTAGGGTGGACTTGGTGTTGGTTTGTAAATGAAAAAAATAGCCTGGGTTTTTAAAATTTAAATGTAAAAAATAAATTGTACTACATTATAAATTATGATGTAAATTAAAGTGTACACATATGAATCTAGACAAAATTATATATTTGTTTCATATTTTGTAGTTTCTATTTCATTTTGACATCTAAAAAAATACAACACAAACACACCAATCCTTTAACACCTGCCAATAGCTTGTATAGTTTGAATCATCACCCCTCAAGCTTTTATTCATAGCCTTGATATCATTGACGTTGTAAGTTATCATTCACTGATATTTCTTTCACTTGACTTTTATCGTGAATATTTATCTGTGAATCCTCATAGTCAATTTAAGTATGATGATGTTCTTGTGATATCTGGTTAGAGTGTTGATTTTGTGTCTAAAATAATACTCATGGTCATAAAAAAAGTATGCTTCGATGTCATATTGGATATTAGATAGATCAGCAGATTATGTATTATCTTAAATAGTATGAAATAAGTAGGTTCATAATTTTTGTCGACCCAATAAATACATTTCATAATATCATCATTGATACGGTAGAATAGTAATTGGCATTTAGGTACCAACATAGCTTATTTCCATTTGATTGACCACTTTGTTATTTATTCTTGCTTAACTAAATAGAAAAGTTAATATATCTAGTTCATGTGTATGAATATATATTTTAAATATATTTTTTATTTTTTCTATTTTAATATTAGGATTCATATATGTAACCATGTAATAAAAAAATTATTGCCTTTTATAATTTTAGTTAGATTAAATGCTTGCTTTTCATTTTCAACATGCATACTGGTAAAATCAAGGCGTCCTTCATACTTACTAAATATATCATTAATGTCACATATGTGCCCAAAATGCATATGGTGGGAGAGTACATAGATAATATTTATTTATTGTATCATTATTATTTGATATGATAGAGTAATAATTTATATATAATTATTGAGATAACTTATTCTCGTTCAACAAATTACCTCGTAACTTATCTTTGACTTTATCTAATTAAATGGAAAAGTCAATATACTTGGTACATGCATTTGAATATATATTTTAATATTAATTATAATCTTTTTATCTTTAATCATAGGAATCATACATGCAGTTAAGTAGTAAATGAAATGAATGATAAGTATTTTAAATACTTATACTTCATCTCCATAGCCATGCCAATAAAATTATGATGTACTTTATACTTGTTAAATATATTATAATTATAATATATGCACATATGTGTAATGAACGTGATAAGAGTATATACAGATAAATATATATTTGTTGTATCATATAAATAAAATTGGAATTTTAAAAATAAAATGTATATATTTTATTTTGAATCATTAATAATAATTTTATTACTTTTATTATTGATGTAGTTATCAAAAATTAGTAATCAATACGTGAAATTAATATTATGTAGGTATATTAAAATTATTATCTATGCTCACGAACATATATTAAAATTATTATTGTCTATTAGGTGTCAAATTGATCTGACAGCTTGGGCATTGCACGAGGTTCAATCCAAAGCAGTTGTGGCAATCTTAGCACTTTTCGTGCCTTGTGTTGTGCCTTGATTGGTACGTGTGCCATGCACGTAGGCATGGCACATGGCACAATCACATGATTGATTTTAAAAAAAATTGTGATGTGGCCTAAATATTAAATAACCACATGCTATATCATATCACTAGATTGTTTTTAAGTCAGTAGGGACCCCTAGGTGAGAATTTAATATACTGTACAAATGCAACATCCAGATTGTTTGTTGCACAAAGAAAATTAAGATATACATTATAATTTATTATTATTTTTTTATTTTATTTAGAATTTTGTATTTTTAAATTAATAAAAAAAATTAGTACAAGTATAAAATATTAAAAAATGATAATTAGTAAATTTAATAAAAATATATTTAACCTATTCATTGATAATAATAATAATTAAATTGAAAGGTTCAAGATTAAGGTCAAAATTACATTTTTTTTTATCTTGATTTTTATGCCTAAAAAATACAAAAATAAATGAACTTTAGTAGTCTAAACACATTAACATAATTAAAAATAAAAATGATAGAGATGTAGAAGAATGATTTATCACATCATCTTATTAATTAATTGAAATATTATGAAAAATCTTTTAAACCCTAATAAATATAATTTTTGTATTAGCGAAAACAAAGAGAAGAAAAACATGGTAACAAATTAATTAATAAAAAAATATATTTAAAAAAATATAATAATCATTATATAAATGATTTGGGATAGCTTTTATGTCAAATGTTTTCATTAATGAAAAGAATAAAAACATAAACAAATAAAAAATTAAACCAAACTTCATGATTATGTTGGCAGCAAATTGTTGAGCTGCCTAACTATCACAATATGTCATCAACCTATTAACTTAAAAGAAAAGTTTTTTCAAGAAATAATTAATTCAATACAATTTACAAGTAATTGACATCATATTTTAGGAGATAAGAACATCTCCAAGAAAATACAAGACTCTATTGAAGATATCATCTATTTGATCACTAAAGCCCAATTGAAATATGAATGCGCTTTAATTTGACTATGTTATTTATTTCCAAGAGAAATTTTATGTCATTAGTTATCTTATCATATATGAGAATCTTGAAAACTACATTAATATAAATTTATTTGAGAGAATCTAAATAATAATTATTTATATTAATAATGTAAGAATTGTATAATTTGATCACTATCATATAGTTTAATTTTCATACGATCCTCATACGTTTGGTAAAATCAACTGGGAACCCAACATCTATAGACAAGCGTATACATGGATCAAATAGTTAGTCAACAATTGTACATCTTGGCATACTAATAACATACAAAATATTCAAAGCATATTTTGATTGAGAAAAATGCAATATCATCTTTTGGGATATGTAATACGCCTCAAATCATTTTTTTGAAATTCATTGGTTTGAAATTCAATCTATAAAATTAATTTTAATTAGAATATATACAACAGATCATTTATTGTAATCAAAATATCAATAAAAATCATTTACATGTAATATCACATAATGACATTTTGACCTATATTGAAAAAAATAAGTCACACAAAAATCTCTCAAGATTAATAGTGATAAGTGCACAAGAAAACATGTTACACCTTGTCCTAAAAGTTTATGTTAGGTCATACAAATACTTTTATAATCTACACATCATACGTGTCCATACACATCTTATTTTAGAGATTTTCATAAAAAAAATATATTATTTATTTTTAACTGACATATTGACCACCAGTAATCACTGTAATAGAAAGCAATAACCTAACATCAATCATTTTGATGGTAGAGAAAAATATATTGCACAAATCAATAGCATAAATTTGTATACATTTTTTAGTTACTAATCTGATCTTGAATTGATCAACATTTCTTTCAAGTCGAGTATTTTTGTAAATACTTATTGCATTGTACTACTAGTTAATTTAAAAGTTTTTAAACCAAATCACAAGTATAATTTAATATAATTATACTCAATTCATCCAACATATTCTATCTTTATCTTGAACAACTAAATGTCTCGAGAATAAAAGAGTATTCATGACAAATAATGCTAGGTATACTATGTTTTTGGTTACATCCATATAAAGTGTCTAATAGGTTGGGCAGCCGAGTCGAAAAGTGCCATAGCGCCAAAATCCAGCTCGTGGCATGGCCCGACACATTTGGAAGCTTGCTATGAACAAGAATTGGCCACTCAACATAGAGGTGACAAACGAACTGGAATGGCTTAGAGTAGACCCCGCACATTCAGGCACAGAAGTACTAGGTTGTGGGCCACTAAGACTGTGTTGGGCTAACCTTTAATGAATCCATATTGGCATAGCTCTGCACGAGAACCCATCTCGTGCCATGCCTGCACGGTATGATATGTCTTGTGTGATACCTCTACCTAAAAGTGCTCAGCTATTTTCAAAGAATGTTCACATATTCTAGAATGAATAATTTTTACACTGGTTGTAACAGCAAGGTAGTTTATAGTTTTAAAATAGGTTGTTGTCTAAGTTGTGCATTTATTAATTCCATAAATAAGCTATCATTGCAAAGAAATAGTGAAATGCGAGTCTGCCAGCTCAAAAATTAAGGATTTTTAGCTTTAAATCCTAATTTGAAAAAAAAGATAGATGCTCGGAATTAGGGTTTTAAAAATTTGTATCAATTCAAGAACTAGCGTTTGGTTCGAAATATTAAATCAAAAATCTTAACTTTAAGATTTTTGATATCCTTAGATTCAAACAATAATAGTTCTTTAATTAAATTATATTACTCTTGAATTAGTATTTTGAGAGCATAATTTAGTGATTTCAAATTCAGAATTATAATTCTTGGGGTTTTTAAATTTTTTACTTTGAATTAGATTTTTGGGAAAAAAATAAGCTGTTGAATTTTAATTGTCATCACCAAACAAAAATAGGATGATAGATGACCAAGTATAACTTCTTCACATTATGCACTCACTAAGTTTTACATCCTCAACTTATTTATAATCTATCCCTAAGGTCATATTTTCTAGCATATGATCCTGATATTATATGATAAATTAATACAAAAAATAAGTAATGTAATAATTAAAATTAACAATATGATCTAACTTAAAATGATTCAATTTAATAATATACAACTCAATATGAAACAACTCTTTTAAAATTTATATAGAGTGCAATCTGGTTGGGATAACTCATATAATTTGGGTGCTCTTATTATAAGCATAAAACATAAAAAAAATAAACTTTAACAATACACATGCTTATTGATTTTTAAATAAATATCTTAGTTTTTATATATTTTTATAATTTTTTTAAAAAGAAAATATAATTTGATTGTATTGAGAAATAATAATATTTTAAAAATTAATTTTTTGTTTCTTTTAGAATACGAAATGATTCATCATGAATTGTTTGTTGCTTGTTTTATACAAAATGAGATATCAAAAAGGAATAATTGGCATATGATTTGCATGACTCGTTCACTCTTACTATATAAGAGTTTTTCTATGTATTTTTTTGGGCTGAAACGATGTTAATCATAGTATCAACTTCCTATTCTATTTGATAATTTTATATGTTTTTTAAGGTCATATCTCATATTAATTTTTATATTTATGAGAAATTTTTGTATTTGTTATCTAATATTTATGAAATTACTTATTTTATTCAATATTTTTTTTAGGCAGAGAGAAGAAAATTGAGTTTATTATCAGTGTATCTTTATTAGGTACTTTAGTGATTAGAAGATATACACATATTATTGATTAAAGATCATGAAAATTATTAAAATTGGTGGTAAGATTCCCCCCATGTCCACTTGTTATTGCTCACATAGTAAGACATTTTTCAATGACATAAGCAAGATAGACCTCTTCTGGAGCTTTGTGCCAAAAATATGTGCCTAGTGTAAGTGTTCTACTAGATATGAGATGTGAGATTTTCTAGAAAAGAGAGGTAAGGATTAAAAAATTGATAATCCAAACCTAAAGATATAAATAAGATGGATATGTTTATATTATTCTCTTGTTGAGTTTTTTGTTGTGTCAAATGATTTGGGTTTGAGTATTAACTTGTATCTTTTAATTACTTTATAAAATAAATCAAGAATGTCTTCTACTTATCATATATTATTATGAGTTCTCTCTTATTCTCATTTTGATGTAACACTATATTTTGATTTTTTGTCCTTTCTTGATCGATATAAAATTTTTGATATCCTTGTCGTGATACTTAGGTGTTTAGTATGATAACAAGCTATGTTAGATAAATTAAGTATAATCACATCTAATTATGCTTAAGATCTTCTATTGAAACCTTTAGGCATGACCATTGTGAGATGCAAATAAGTATATTTGGTGAAGACCCGAGCTAATTGAAAGGTTGATCGGCTCAAGGCCAGTTTTGATAGCCAGAGGATTTATACAGACAATGTTGATTATTGAGATATTTTCTTCTCTGTGATTGAAATTATTGCTATAAAATTGTAAATTATTATTGTTGTATCTCATAGTTAAATTGTATATTTGTTAGGTGTGAATAATATATTTTTCCATGGTTGACTCGGGGAGTTTTTTATGCAATGGGCCTCATGCTTTAATGTTTCTAGGAACATATGTATGGTATCTAGATTGTGAAAGATTCTTTGCGATATAAAACAATATTCTAGAATATGTTTTAGCAAATTATTTCTTGGTAGTTATTGCCTTTGGCGTTATGTGAGATACGTGTTTGACTTTGACTATTCTTATTTTGGCGGCGGCTGACATGGTTTATAGGAATAATATTATGATATTAGTGATATATGGTAATAATATTTTAATTATATGAAATTATTAGTTAGATATATCGTAACTGAAATTATTTTTATAGGGTGAGTTTCATGCATACTGGCTGACTCATTATTTGATTTGATTATATATTCATCCACATATATCGATTTCTTGGTTGATTTCACCGAGTTTTGTTGGATGTTCGACGGCTACAATTATCCAACCACGTGTAAAAAAAACCAAAAAAATGAAGTTGCCGAAAATGCCTAGAAATTGTTGTCGTCCTTCTGGCACCAACCTCCGATAAATTTCTTTGCCGACCCTTGCGGAAGATGCGCTCCCACCCAAAATGTGATGCATCATTGCCCTTGTTTTGACATTACCCGTGCTTTAGCAGCATGGTAATGCCGGAATCTTGTCAGGGCTTCGGAAAAAGCTAGGTGAGGGTGAGACAGGAAGGAGGAGGAGAAAAACAAAAAAGAATATAAAATATATTTATATTAATTCTTGAATTCAAAATACACATATATGTATGTATGTATGTATGTATGTATATTCATATAAATAATTTGGAGCAACTTATAAGTTGGGTGTTGCTAAATGATGATGTGAGAGGAAAATTAAATAAACAAATAAACGTGCAAGCACAAGCTCATAATTGTTTCTTTTGACGTTGGTGTGCCCTACTCGATAATAAAGATTAGGTGGTTCTACAAGATGATTTTACCTCTTGCTTACATGCTTGCACAACATGATGCTTCTTTTTTTTATCCTCTTGGTTTTATGCTTTTCTGATATGATGGCTTTGAAAAATTTAATCTGGTGATGTGCTTTGCATCCCCTAGAAATTCTTTGAATGATGTTTATGGATTCTATCATGCCTGTGCTTGAATCCTGTTGACTTGTTGAAGCAACCGAGACGGTTAACTTTCTCCAGTGTTGGCTAGTCCGGTCCCAGTGTTGTTTCTCGTCCAATGGAAATTTCTGGGTCATGGGGGACTCGCCACTTCATTGCCTGGCGGAGGGACGACACGTGAAAATACCTTATGGCACACATGATGGGTTCTTTAGAACTCCCATAGAAATGCCCTGTTGGTATGAAACAGAAAAAAATTGTGTGCCAGGTGTGGGTGCGATGAGAGCAGATGTCTTTTCATTCCTCGATTATGAAATTTGCTTCTTCATGTGATAAAAGATGGAGCACACAATGTTATACGTAACAGCACAAGAGGTAACCATGTACTTGCTTCTGCATGCATACTGCACTAGAGCAAGTGACCATTGAAAAAAAAAATATGCCAGACATGTGCCTCACTCACCCCTGCCTTGTTTCTTCTCTCATCTTGTTTTTTTTTTTTTTTTTTTTGTGGGCGTGTTCGACAGGAGGAGGAGTCGTCCCCTCTCTCCTAGACATCGCAAGAGTCGCTCCCCCACGCCCCACCAGCGCTACAGGCGACAGAGAAGTGAGAGTTCCTCATTGTCTCCGAAGAAGCATGCCGATCCAGGCCGTGCATCAGTGGAATGCAAAACTGTCATGGAGAGATCAAGAAGAGAAGAAGAGAAAAGGAGGTACGGGATCACTACTGTTTACTCATCATGAAGAGTAGCTTCATGTTTCTTTTTTATTCCCTTCAATTCGGCCTTGGATTTGTGCTTATGGCTGCCATGCATTGCCCGAGTAACCCTTGGTAGGCTCCAATGTTTCATTGGAGGTCGGCCAAAGACGAACCGTTGTGGTTCACCCACACGGCTGATTTCAACTCGTATGAGATTGTTCATTCATTCTGTGTCTCATGTTCAACGTGGTATGGAGTTGTATTATACGTATAGTTTTGAATGCACATTCTCAGTACCTATGTTGCACGGATACGCCTAGGAACTGCCGTGTCGCCGTGTCTGACCTGTGTCCACGGGTCGGACACGGGTCGGATACGTATTCGATACGCCACGTAGCGTATCGGATACGCGTCAGAGACATATCTGACGCGTTGTTCGGAAACAGTCGTCGTTAACAACAGACGTGTCGTTTATCTACAGATGCGTAGTTTACCAACTGACACATTTTAACGATTCTAACGCGTCGGAAATACACTATATATTAACTATTACTCCTACATCTCCAACAAATTGAGGAGCACACTGCCGACAATGAGTTGCCGATAAGCTGATTGCGAGAAATAGTTATCAATTGTCATTGCGTCAAACGGGGAGGGGAGGAGCACACCGCCGAGGTGCCGATAATACCTAAGGTAACCTAATTTATAAAGGGAATGGAGGGTTTTGGAATCTGTATCGAGAGGGGGAGAGTTCAAAAATTGAAACTGTAAAGGGAGGGTGGTGGGGGGTTGTTAGAGGGTTTGAATTTTTTTTACATTATTTTAAAATACAGAATTTTAAATTATTTTAAAATACAGAATTTTAAATTATTTTAAGATACCTAATATTTATAATTAATAATTTTTATTTTTATTTTTATTTTTTTTATCATGACGTATCCTAGTCGTATCCGTATCCTAGTTTTTTAGAATTTGCCGTGTCCCCGTATCTTGCCGTGTCGTATCTCCGTGTCCATATTCGTGTCCGTGCAACATAGCTCAGTACAATAAGTTTGATCATATAGATTTGACTTCTCACAATAATGCTAGTTTTACATAAAATTTCAAGTAAATTTAACTATTGCATGTATTGTTTTGTTGTTTTATATTGTTCTTGAAAGCTATCAATCTATGATCGACATTATTTTCACATAAATTCTTAAATAAATCTAATGGATACATATGTTATTTTTATTCTTTTCATATAAGTTTTTAGTAGCCTACCTTTTTTTTTTTTTTTTTTTACATTTCTTGTTAATTTATTAATCTAAATATTTTTTTTATCCATATTTGTGTGAATTCTACTCTGATTTTGTTCTTTGTGGATTTGATACTTTGATAATTTGGGACTTTTTAAATTTTTTTATTTTGATGAGTTTTTCTACTTATTTATCGTAACATATGCAAGTATGTGGCATATATCTTCTTTATATCTTGACACTTGTACTAATCTAACCTTCCAAATTATAAAACATAGGTATTCTAATAATTATTTTTTAATATTTTTCTTTCAATGTAGTACGTATATGAATCATGTAAGAATAGATGATTTGTTATTATTCTTTTCATTAAATAGATGTTAATATTATGGTTCAGTTTTGTTATAAATTTTGTAATTCTTTTGAATAATGTATTATAAATAGAGGGAATAATTCTTATTCAAGACTTTAATGCCAATAATCTTAATTAAATTGTATTTCTAACTCAATCTATTCTTAAATTTACAATTCAGTCAACCTGTCTTTAGTTGATTAATTTTGAAATTTTTATTTTTTTTGATGTTGCACGATTTATATAATTTCCAACCTAAATTTTTATTAGATTTATTGATTAAGTTGATTTAATCTATGGACAACATGTAGCAAAGGTCTCTCTTCCTTAATTTAGTGAACACTCATTATAAGACTTTGGCATATATTTTCTAAGATATTAATATAATCGGAATATTTGTTCTCTTCTCAGTGCCTACTAATTTAATTCTCAATGAATTTCATGTCTTCGCTAATTAATGATAATCATAATAAAATATTTTTTATTTTTGATAACTTTTAAATAAATAAAATGGCTTAGGTCGTAGATATATGAAGTACAGAGTCAAATTGAATCTTTGATATGGTAGTTAGACTCCCTGGTATTCTTTTTATTCTCGTCTAGTTTTATCATTTGACTTGTTAATTTTTTATTCTCTAATTATCTTCTTTTTAGAGTTTTTATATTTTTGAAATTAACTATATGATTTGTATTATCTAAAATAATAAGTAGTTTTGCATTATAATATCTTTCTTTTTAATATAATTTTGTTCTGCATTATTTATATCGTTTAAATTTTTGATATATTTAATGATTTAACTTTGTAATATTTTTGTTTTTTTTTTGTTTTAGCCAACTTAAATACATTTTATTTTTATTATTTAGATAAAAAATAAGAAATAATAATTTATTTTAATTTGTTTGATTTTTTTTTTTTTTTTTTTTTTTTTTTTTGCATATTCTTGCACTTTTTACACTTATTTAGAATGTGGTAACTAGAAAATAAATAATTTAATTTTTTTATTAGATATGCTTTTAGATGTCCCCAACATTACCATTTAAATTTTTACATATACAAGTCTTGTCATTTCAAGAATTTCTTTAAATAAATGTCTTCAATGATTCCTAATATTTTTATACTTTTTTTATATAAATCGACTTGCAAAGCATACTTCCAAATAACTTCTTTAATTTCTAGAATTAGGCAAATGTAATATGCATGGTTGAATCTTTCTATCTTCAAATAATAATGATTTTTTTTTTAAATGCTGTTTGTTATTATATTAATCCTATTTTTTCTTTAATTTGATTACGAATAAAAAAAAATCTAAATACGTCTTCAAATTTTTTTGTCCTCCTTTTAATATTTATTGGAATTAAATTATATCAACTTTATTCTGAGGTATTGTACTAATTAATCTCATCAAATATTACCTTTTTAATTTTTAATATTAATTTTTGATATATTAATTTTTGTTAAATTATTTGTTAAAGTGAGAGTGTTGTGCACTATGGCTAGTGTTCATGATTAATACTACATAAATTTGTGCAAAGTTTATCGTTATTAATTTAAGTCTAAATCGTTATATGTTATCATCAATACTTGTGTTCATGATTAATACTCACTTGCAATTTATCATTTTTTTTTTTTAAAACAAGCTCTTATCTCTTTAATTATTTTTTCTTGTTCTTAAAATTGATATTCACACTTTTGGTAATAAAAAAAAAGAATTAAAAGACTAATTGATTTTGAGCTGGAATTATGAAGGAAGAGAAATTGTTTGTACACACTTTATTACAATATTTTCTTGATGATGGTGGCCATGATGAACATTGTCCATGTGTATCTTTATTAAATACAAACATGCTAGTTCTCAATTAGAAATTCAAAGTGTTTTAACGAGAATAATACTGAGAAGAGTAATCACCAAAGAAGTCTTTGTATTATATTCGTGTGCTAGAGGTCATTCTATGGTATCATAATAAGTAATTTTTTGTCTAAGGGCAATGATAAATCATAGATTTGAGACTTGTATGCTAAGTAGATATATTGTGTATTGATTTTAACTTTCATTATGTTTAATGATGAAATTGAATCTACGACAAACAATTACAGTTAAGCTTGCAATTACTTATAATTCGCTCTTATCATGGGATTATGAATTCTATCTTCAAGGATGTTGGATGTGCTTTCCATGTTATATATGCCAGTTATATTTATCATGTTGTTGGAACGAGAGTATTGTATGCTTTGATCTCGAGGCCTCAAGGATCTTATATGGGCCAAGAAATATTATGAGTTGGGTTATGTGGAGGTGGGGAGAGATAAAATATAGGGAGAATTATTAATTAGATAATTGATTTGAAAATAAATAGGATTAAAATATTAAGAATTGTATTATATTAGTCAATATACTTGAAAAAAATATTATTATGATTTAGGAACTAAAGTGATGAGTATTATCTTAATGCCATGGGTACTATCTTACTTTTGTTCTTAAGGTAGTACTTATAGTACATATGTGTGTGTGTGTGAATATTATAACACAATATGTAGTAATCCTCAAGAAAAAGTAAAAAAAAAAAAAAAATCCAAAATTGATCTAATAATGATCTTGGTTACAACAAGTGAGTCAAAAATCTTTTATTTGTGGGATTATAAAAAATAGTAAAGACAAAAAAAATGGTCGTTTGTTTGCAGGCGTCAACAAGAAGCAGAGGTGAGGTTGATAGAAGAAGAAACGTCAAAAAGAGTGGAAAAAGAAATAGAGAGACGAGTGGAGGAGAGCTTGAAGTCGAGCGAAATAAAGATGGAATTACAGCGACAAGTGGATGATGGAAGGAAAAGAGTCAAGCTCGAAGTCGCCATTCAACTCGAGAAAGAGAAACAAGCAGCCATCGTTGAGGCCAGAAGAAAAGAGGTAGAAGAAACTCCAGCAAGCACTAGAGATGATGATGTTGATGTTGATGATGATGGGTTTTGTTTGTTCTTTGATGGTGGCAGGAGCAAGCGAGGAGGGAGAAGGAAGAGCTAGAGAAGATGCTGGAAGAGAACCGGAGGAGAGTGGAAGAAGCTCAGAGAAGAGAGGCGCTGGAGCTCCAGCGCAGACAGGAAGAACGGTACCGAGAACTGGAACATCTGCTCCGCCAAAGAGAAGAAGAAACGAGGCGGAAGAAACTACAGGAAGACGAAGAACGGTCGCACCAGATGAAACTTTTAGGGAAAAACAAGTCCCGTCCCAAGCTGTCTTTTGCTATCGGATCGAAATGAATTGCCTTTTTTTTTTTTTCTTTTTCTTTTTTAAAACATTCTCCAAATTATTTCTTGTTTAATATGCTAATTTTTCTCATAAAATTTAGGTTTTTAGCCTTTTTTTTTTGTTACTCATAATTGCATTTTTTTTTTGTTTTTTTTTTAAATAACAAGGTATGGTAATCTATAAAATTAATGAAATTAAAATGACAGTAGGATTAATTTTTTTTAATGCAAAGATTAGTTTAAGAGAAGTAATGTGTTGTTACTTGCAAAATTCATGTGAATTATTAAAAAAAAAAATGAAATGATTAAATGATATTAATTTGTGGAATCGAATAAAAAAAAAAGGTTTAATAAATAAGTATAAAAGATGTCCTTGTTTTTTATCCTCTTTTGAAATGGTCAAATTTAAAACTAATATAATTGATTCGAAAACGCCCCAGAGACCTGGGTCGGGCAAACATGACTATCTTCCCGTTGCCACGTGTTTTTCCTACTCAACATCATTAACTTATAATTGTTGCATTAATGGTGGTCCCACTATGTTATTCAATTATTAGTTCTATCATGTGGACCCTACATTTTCAATGTTTAAAGTGAAAGCCATCGATACTACATTTAATTCCGCCACATGACCTTGCCAGAACCAGCTTATGGTTCTGAATTCTGATGACTCCCTCCTCGATTTTATAATTTTAAAATATGTTTTTTTTCTTTCTTTTTTTTTTTGCCTGTTTTGGAAGTTTTTTGTACCTTTTTCATCTTCACTTAATTAATATATTGCAATTATCAATCTTCATTTTTTTTTTAAATATATGGCAATTTTTTTGTATTTTTTATATATTTTTTAAAATTCATTAGAATAGTTTTGATTCTATTTTTGAAAAAGTTTCTTTTTTTTTCCAATTATGACTTATAAGTTGGTCGATGATGCTGGAATAACAATACATTTTTCCAAATTAAGCCTTGTAAAAATTTTATGTTAAGGCACACAAATAATAAATATTATAACGGTCAAAGTTATTTAAAAATAGTTATTATTTTTTTATTTAAAAAAAAAAGAAGAAACATCAAAATGTATAATAAAAATTTGTACAATTCTTGCGATAAATTTGAAGGGCAGTCATGCATTTAATGCACCCAGCATGAAAGAAAGGACCTTAGGCGCGCCTAGGGAATGAATCTATTATAATAACCGTCACATCAGGAGGTACAGATATTTATATATGAAACTTACTAAATTTAATTTATTTTTTGAATTTTTATTTTCACATGTGTACTATGATAATCTAAATAATTTTAAAAAATTATAAAATTTAATTGAATTTTTTTAAATTTCAATGATTTGAATTTATTATAATTTAAATGAAATTATTTACAAAATTATTTTTTTATAAAATTATTTCAATATTTCTTTTATTCTCAAGTTTTCATTATTTATAAAATTTAATTGAACATAAAAACAAAATTCAACATCCATAAAATTTGTCTATCTGATCCAATTTTTATTTTTTTACTTGTTTTAATTTTAAAGTAAAATAAAAAAAAATTAGGAACTAGCGAATAATTGATTATTATAAATATACTTTTTTTTTGATAAATAATAAACATGCGCGATCAAAATCTGTACATCCTAAACAAGTTTCAATCTAATATAATATTCTCGAATTACCAGAAAATTTTATGTTTTTATCTTCCTGATAATCAAATCAAGGTCTTGTGACTTTCCTTTGTGTCATCTTTGATTTATTTACTTTCATATGTAAAAAATAACTGCCGCGAAACCAGCTTTCTTTATACGGTTATAAGTAGTGATGATTGAATAATTACTTTAAAACTAAGACTCGGGTAAGCTTTTTATAGTGACAGGCACCACCACTTATGCGCATCATACCCAAAAAAACAATCATTTGGTCCAACTACTTGAGATGTTATTTTTGAGATGTACAATTCCACTTACGCAGAATGAGATTCGAACTCGAGTACTATACTTTGGAATACCCATGCCTTTGCCACTAGGACAATACTTCATTGGTGATTATTATAAATATTACTTAAATATGTGTAATTGTGTGTACAATGTATTTGCCACGTCGATGCAGGCGACGACAACAATATTTGCATGAAAATCAGCATCAATAAACGGTCATTTCAATCTGCAACAGAGAAATTGACCTAATTTTAACCTTTTTCCATAATTCGAAATCCACGTGGGGCAGAAGCACGAGAAAGAAGAGTCTCCTTTTTCCTGCACCTCTGTGTCTGTCTCTCTCTCTCTCTCTACAAATCTTCTCCTATTTAAATTAGGGTTTTCGGGGAAGACAGAGCAGATTCGAGATAGCTAATATCATCTTCGCGATGTTGATGATTGTAGATCGGCGCTTCATTGAGGCGGGTAATGGTCTGGATTTGATTCATAGAAAGGTGCTGGTTGGTAGGAATGTTGTTTGGCTCGAGGTCATTTAGGTTCGACGCCGCGATGTGGCGTGCCAGGCCGCCTTTATCGTCTTCCAAAAGAAATTTAGGATCAGTTCTCGTTAGGAATCATAAGTGATCTCGGACCAGGCTTCATTCCTGCCAACTCACCATTTCTTTCTTTCTCAAGCAGTCTCTTCTGATAACTGTAGCTTCTCTCTCTAGCTCTGTATTTGTTTTGCGGTCTGATTTTTATGGATTCCGTGTTGAGGCTGGGCATGGCCAAGGCGTCATTCATAATGAGTAATCAAAATAATGGCAGAAAGTGTGTAAAACAAGGCGTTTGGCTTGGTTCTATAACCTTTTCCATCGTAAAAATCCGCCCGATTGAACAATGTGCAAATCATTTGGATTCATGCATTACTTTATGATCAGTATTCTTTGCTTGGATGATACTGCTTTCCATGCTTGATTATTTCATGACTTCTAACAATTAGAAACAAGTAAAATTTTGATTATATTTCAGATTGATGTGCTTCGTCACACTTCCTCTGTCTCTTTGCACTTCTCTATGCAGAACATACATCCCATGAGATGAGCATGAGATGCTCCTTGCTATACCCACCAAGCAGTAGCGTCTATTTCAGCCATCCTCTGCGGTTCACATAATCATATTTGAAGCAAGAAAGTGTGATTAAGTTGTTCACTCCAAGCTCGTGTAACAATATTTTTATTTCATACAGGAAAAATTATTACATTTGCTGATTATAATAATCACACACACATACTTATGTGATCTATTAGACACACACATACTTATGTGATCTATTAGACACACACACACACTTATGTAGATTTATTAGACATACAAACACACGCACACACGCACACACACACACACACACACACTTGTAGATGTATTAGACACACACACACATAATGATCCACACACACATCCTAAAGATACACATATACACTTATCTTGTTTTCTATGTGAGACATATACATACTGATTTAAAATAGGTAACCATCACTGAAAAAATGGTGGTGATTTTTATTTAAAGATCTCCATTATTTTAATAAAAAAAGTGAGAGAATACACTTAAAAAGTTGATTCTTGTTTATATGGTATTCATTTAATTATGAAACCATCCCTTATATTCTATGTTATATTATTTGCATTAGAAATTTTTTTTTTTGGAAACGTAGTTTTAATTTAAGGTTGGTAAATAATAAGAAGTAACTAATTGTATTTAAGTAAAAAAAAACACTAAATCATCATTAGTGTTGTTTCTTTTAAGTTTTATTTTAAATTGATAATGTTTATTATATCAAAACTTGTTCTTTAGCTAAATTGCATGTCACATTGCCAAATGTCTTAAGGAATACCAATTTGTATATAATATTCAATCTTTTTTATGGTAACAATAAATAAAAAAAAACAAAATTAATCAACTAGAACATTTTTACTAGATACCAAAAATATTCAATTTTTATCATAATAATGGTAAAATGCAACTTGTAATGTAGTACTGAAATTTTGTTTCTACTCTTTTATACGGTAAATCAAGTTATTATAAATTTTTTGTTATTTGATAAATAATAAACATATATGAAGATGTATTATCTTTAAGATAAATTTTTACGACCACTTCTTTGATTAAAATGTATGAAACATAACTGAAAATAAATTTTAATTCAACATAATCATAATATAATTTTTGTATCTCTTTATTTTTTGCTATCATGTGTAAAGGATTATATCAATTTTTTTATGATTATTTACCTTGTGTGTGTGTGTGATCATTAAAATTGCTAATTACAATATACGTCTTACACAAAATAGTTCAATATACAATGCTAAATTGTAATTAGAAATTAATGTATGCCTTAATGAAAAATCTATGTTAAATTCTAAAATTAATTTCTAGTATAAAATGAAAAAAAAACTTTTATATGTAAATTAATATAGCATTTTATTTCAAATTTACAATGGGAATTAAAGGCCTTCGTCATATATATCGACTTTGAAGGCCTCAATCATATTTTGTTTTCAATTAGTCTATCATATTATTATTGGTAGCTTTGAAGCAAGTTACATGTGTTATCAAAATTTACATTTTTTAGGATGAGAAACTAACACAATCATCTAACCTTGCTCAATTTTTATAATAACATCTACTCATAATTTTAAGTTATATTTTTTTATTAGATGTGTATGTATAGGCATGATAAATAGCGTTCATGTCATAAGAAATTAGTGGAAAGAAATAAAGTTAAATATGATAGGATGGGCTAATGATTTGTCCAAATTAATGATGATTATTAACTTTAGTGTATAATATGGAACACTTTTGGAAAAGAAAATAATTGTAGTAATAATGCAAAAAAAAAAAAAAAGCTTGCGGTAGGTTTAATACATATTTTGTCAATATTTTTTTGGCAAACAAGGTTGATTGCTTTAATAATTTGAAAGTTTCACACCATTGGATGATTATAAAAAAAATCAAAATATATACATTTCAAATTTTCAAAATATCACATGGCAAATGAAGTCCCAAAATATATTGTAAATTCATCCTTGACGTAGAGTTGCCTTTCCTAGCTTGCATGTTGAAGCATCATTCATATCACATCTCACAACCACTCAAATCATTAATTTACAAGAACTGAAGAGCTTAAGCCTCTCAAATATGATTCATCATATAAAAGAACTTGAATGCAACAATATGAACATGAAAAAACAACAACAAAACACAAACAAATGAAAAAAAAAAATAATAAGATAGAAGATAATAATTGTATAAATCACACTCTTAAAATTTACAAATCATAGTTTATAGGATGATAATTGAAGTTAATTTGAACAAAGCTTCCATATCAAATAAAATTAGTGAGTCAAACTTTAGACCCTATGCTTTTTAAATAAACTATATCATACTAAACATACATAAATTTCAAGATCAGGCTTCACATAGAATATAATTATCTACTAATTTCCATGGAAGTTAGTTAGGCAAAGTTGGAACATCATGTATATCAATATATATATATTGATATACATGATATTCCAACTTTGCTATTTTATGAGAAATTAAATATTTGTGATAACATATTTTGCTATTTTTGCTATTTTTTTTTTCTTAGGATATTCATGAATTGAAAAATTAAATGAATAGTGAAAGTTTTAATCAGACACATGATAGTGGTAGACAAAAAAAAAAGGATTCCAATATGGTTAACTTTTCAAACATAAGACTTGATGTTACTTAGCATTTACACTTCTATAAGAATTGGATACTTTAGTAAAAAGTATTGCAATATTAAAAGAATGGTAGGAAATCATAAAAAAGCATTTTCTATTAAGGTATCAAATGCTAGTAATCTAAGCAAGGAACCATTGTTTGATTGTCTCTAATTCATATATTCTTCATCTCCATTTTAAAAACATTTTGCATGGAGATCAAGTTTTCCATTAACACAAACTATTATCCATTGTTCATGGATATATCTCTCTTTTTCCTTATACTCCATTCTATTTTCATCCTTATCAACATCACTTTAGGTTATACAAAATCTTCATATAATCATTTACCTTTATAATATTTCATATATATATTTATATATTTGTGTGTGTGTACATTCATTGAGTTGTTTGATATGTTGAATAGAAAAATTTTGTTATTTTTTGAGTATTAGACAACACATTCATGCAACAAAAAATAAAGAATTTTTCAAAGTTGATTGGGTTTTGTAAATATTTTTTTGTTATTAAAGAGTTCTTAGATTTTTTTAAATTAATTTTCTTGAGTAAACCTTGTCAAGTACAACACACTTGAAAACCAATATAATTATCAACATTGAGTCTAGAAAAATATTTTTTTTGTAGGTTTTATGAAACTCTACTCATGAATGTTACTAATGAAATATATTAGATATTAAAAAAAGCTAGTGACATTTACTACTTATGACATTGTTCTGTTTATTATATAATTTTATATGCAATCATATATATAATAATGTTGGTGTATCTGACATATTATTATATGATGTGGCAGGGCAAAATACATCTCCTACCCTCAAGACTTTCACATTGGTGAATGGTTGCAAGGAAACAATATGGCCTGGAATAATAACCAAAGGTGATCGTAACCATGGTGGTGGGTTCACTCTCAAACCAAGCCAAACTGCCTTTTATACTGCTCAAGTTGGATGGAGTGGTCGGATTTGGGCAAGAACTAATTGTGATTTCAATAGAAATAATACTGGAACATGCCAAACCGGTTAGTTCAAAATATAAGTGGGTATTTAAGCTAATTTTATAATTTAAAAAATTATGCTTTTGGATAAGTTAGAAGAAATAGTTTTCATTAAGTCTATAAAATATGCATATTTAATGAGAAGGGTATGAGGTTTAAAAGGACAAAATATCACTCCTCTAGTCATATGTGATTAGACCCTTTGACTATTTTTTAAAAGATTGTTTTTTTTCCAATCATTTTCTAGATGCAATGTAATGGTAGTATGTAGTGATGTGTTTTAGAAGAGCATTATTTCCATTTTGAAATATGTATATCCTTAAATTAATTCTGACTGCTTATTATGTTTCTCCATTAAATATGCATCTTTTATAGTCTTTATGATAAATATTTCTTCTAGTTTATCCTAAAACATAATTTTCCATTATAATTCTTGGTATTAAAAAAATTGACATCAGAACTAAAAATATCATGGGATTTAGTCATACTAAAAGTAGAGGTCATTAAATGGGACTGACCAAGTAGCTATCTATTATTTAGTATGTGAGGTTGGCCTAATCAAACTAAAAAATAAGTAAGCATGGCTCTAACATCTCGACAATTCGAGTTGCTTTAATGGTAAATGAAAATGGCACATCATATCATCGTGGTCATCACCTCTAACCTGAATTATGTTCTTTTTAATTAATATTGTGATTAAATGTATTGCCACGTATCATCGTACTAATTAAGCAAAAGTGATCTCAAATTTCAAATTCATAATTTGTTGATCTCAATTCAAATATTGTCTCTTAAATTAGACTTACTTTAAGTTAGAACAAGGTTGGAAGACCAAACTCCACTAAAACTAAAAGAGACTAATCTAAGACAATTGACTTATTATAAAATGTTATCATTAAATTACATACCAAAGTGATAATTGAATCAGATGAAAATTTTAAAGTACATTAGGCCCAATAAAAAATAGTATTTTTTTACAACATAACACAATATGTACAATACATGAATAAAGGATCGATTCGACAGAAATGTTAAAAATTATTAACATTATTAAAAATAAAATTTAATGTCATTCAAATATTTAAATAATAAATTAAGAGAATTAAGTCAATAGTTTAGGTTGTGTAGTGTAGTCTATCATTTTTTTTTGAATAGGAATGTACTAGCTAGTTCATGATTCTTAAATAATCTCACATGGAGATGAGATTTTCCATTTGTTTCACCTAGAATTAACCTCAACAAGTACATTATTTTGATTCATATATATATCATTTGCATATATGATCTATTGGACATTTAGCCATCAACAACTATGATATCAGTTGGAATCAATAGTTCTGAATTTGATGCCAATTATTAGTATTCAAATCTCAAGTACAAACAAGCCCAATATCGACTCTCAACTCATTCCCAATAAACTTGATTAGGATTGATTGTCATGATTTAATGGACGATCACTTGTACCACAAAAATGGTTTTTGATTTCTCCAAAATTTATCAGTTTCACTAGAGATTTTATAACCAGTGCATAAATATATAAATTCACACAAATTACAAACTTAGACTGCCTACACTTCAAATATATTAGCCAACACAACTCACGTAATAAACTTATCCAAAACAAACCCTACACACCACATTTTCACAAATCCAATTCTCTGCCAAATTGTAAGCGCACACACACATTGTTTATAGAAAACCAAACATACTATTACAATAAAGATATATATATATATATATATATATATATATATATATATATATGTATGTATGTATGTATAGGCATCATATAAATCTAATATCCAAAAGTATACAAACACGCAATAGAAAATATAGATCAAGAAAACACCAAATTATTTAATAACATCAAACATATAACATTAACAATTGACACTTCTATCTTCATTATAGTTGTGCTTATTTTTAGAAAAAATTATAGTAGCAACAATATCAAGCACTACATTTAGCAGCACACCAAGTATCACAACGTAAATGTTGTTTCACCAAAGAGCATGAGCAAGAGAAGTTGTGCTTTCTTTGATTCTAGAGATTAGGAGTCGAGTTTTCTCACTTTTCCAAAATGTTGCAAATCAACCTCTCTCTAGATGTTCCATGGAGTAACAAAATGAACTTTTTTATGTTATCCAAAAGAGCAAGAAAACTAAGAGAGAAGTAGACAAGAATCTCCCTCTCATCTATTCAAGTTTTCTCATACACACATCAAGCCCTCTTTTTGTTCTAGAGAATAGAACTTAGGAGAGATATTAGAGATTCCTTGTTTCTATAATCCTAATGAGATGTTGAGATTCAACATATGTAATTTTAAAACTCTTCAATAGAAAGCAACTATGGAGAAAGTGAAAAGATTGTATCTCTCTTCTAAGCACTTCTTTTGAACACACTGAGAGAGATTTCCCAAATTTGCATCTTTATCTTTCTACTCCACTATTTTTTTTGCTTCTAAATGCATCACATATTTTTCTCTATTATGCATTATTTTACTAGATGATTTCACCATCACACACCAACAAAAAAAAACACAACATTAAAATGTTACAACTAAAAATAACATAATAATAATTAAAACATGTTAACTATTATCTATTAAAATATACATAATCAAAATAAATCATACCAATTCAAAGTAGATTAATTGGAATGAATCAATCTACCTATAATGATCGAATATGATCAACCAAAATTAGTACTTCTAGATGACTCAATGGTTTGTGGAGTCTCATGGTTAGGTGCCCATGCTAGTGATTTTATTATTAGTAGAGTAAAATATATTTAAATTTAATATGATGAGATTGTGACATACTGTTTAATTTAGATATGATATTGGTTTATGAAGTTTATTTTAAAAATGTGATCCATCTTGGGATCATATATTATTTAATCTAGAGAGAACTTTAATTAAAAAAATTATGTCTTGACTCCAAAATGAAAATATTTATTTTGTAGTCTTGTTTTTTAAATTTTAATAAAAAGTATCATTAAACCTAAAAAAAGTATGTTTTGATCCACCTTTTATGTTTACCTACGATAATACCCTTGATATGTTAAAATATTATTTTGTTTGAAACATTGTTCTCTATAGTATTTGGATGTGAACAGTGTTTTGATCCACCATTCAGAAAACAATATTCACGAAGAAAATTACATTTCTAAAATTACACACACACACACACCCACCAACCCACACATTTAAAACATATAACACATACATATATAATTTAAAACATATATAGTTTAAAATTATATAACACACACACACACATATATATATATATACACATGTTACCTATATACAACTATATATATATATATATATATGTGTGTGTGTGTGTGTGTGTGTGTTATATGTTTTAAATATTTATATATATGTTGTATTTAGTTTAGTTACATGGTGTGTGTGTGTGTGTGTGTGTGTATATATATATATATATATATATATATATATATCCTTTTAGAAACATAATTTTTTTATGTATTAAAAGTATTTTCATAATTAAACATAAAAAATAGATCAAAACATAAATATTTTTGATTTTAGGATATTTTTTATTTTTGAGTATGTTAAATTAGTTAAGTGATAATCCTTGTATTTCAAGGATTCATAGAGCACAAATATGAAGAACTAAAGAACAAAGAGAAGAAGATGATAAATAGTCGAGATAAAAGACGAAGACAACCACTATAAATAAATCAAAAATGAAATGTTTTATATATATTTTTTCATCATCCCCCCAATCTTCCCCCTTAGCAACCCCAAGGTAGCATAACATAAGACAAGCTTCTACACTAGTTAATCATCTCAGTAGTGATCACAACCAAACATATTTAATTTTGGAGTTCTTATGAGATCCAATATATTAGTGATTGTTTAAATATATTTAGAAATCAAAAATGAGATATTCAAAAGAGTAAATCAGAGATATGTGACATATATTTATTTTTTACATTGTATAGTAAATTAATAAAAAAATAATATATCAAAATGGTTAGATGGTGTACATGACACGCTTGACTTAATATGAGTCTGAATAAATCAAACTAATTACCAATGTGACATATAAGGCCCAATTACTAAATTGGGTTCATACATTTTCTATATGACCCTTATGGTCCACATCCTCACCTATTTGGTAAAATAAAGGTGAGTCCCAACATCTTTTGAAAGTGTATGTGCTTTCCCTAAGTAATGGCTTTGTAAATATGTCTGTTACTTGTTCTTTAGATCTATAAAATTATAAAATAACTTCATTACTCTTAATAACATCTTTAATAAAATAATATTTTAGTCCTATATATTTAGTTTGACTGTGCAATACAACATCCTTTACTATAATAATGGTGGATTGATTATCACACAAAATAATAGTAGGCTCGTTTACTTTTTCATCTAAATCTATTAATAATTTTTTCAATCATAAAACATGTGAGGTTGCTACTAAAGCAAACACATTTTTTACCTCAGCTTTGAACACACTAAAAAAGTGAGCAACAGTATGTTGTTTCTTGGATAGCAAAGAAACGACATTAAATACCTAAGGAAAACAAATATCTAGAAGTGCTTTTGTAATATTCTAGACATCGTCCCCAATAACTATCATAATATCCTACTATTTTATTGTGTTCAATTCTAGAGTATTTTAGTCCAAGATTTAGAGTATCTTTGAGATATCTTAGTATTCTTTTCACAACACCAAGATATAGATGATTTGGTGAATGCATAAATCAAGATAGTAAGTTCACTACTTAGACTATATCAAGTTATGAAGCTAAAGCATATAGCAAACTCCCTATGAGACTCATATAGAAGTTCTCATTAACTAGTATACCTTAGGTAGATGCCAGCTTTTAATTCATTATAAGTAGAGTAGAGATTGGTTTATAGTTTTCTATTCCATACTTTTTTAAAAGAGACAGTATGTACTTAGATTGATTTTTTGCCACTCTAATAGCATCTTGGGATATTTCTGATCCTAAGAAATGATGAAGAGACCTCATGCTTGACATTTCATATCTTCCCAAGATATCTTTCCTAAATAAATCTATTAATACAGATTCATTACTTGTAAATATGATGTCATCTACATAAATCAGGACTATTATTATTCCAGAGTTTGTGTTTTCTTAATATATAATGTGGACTTTCATATTTATGCTAAATCCTTAGTTCAATATATATGAATTGATTTGTTTATACTAAGCATGATATGCTTGTTTCATCCTATAAAGAGCCTTATTTGATTTATAAACATAGTGATAGTGTTCAACTATTTTTTTAACAAAATCATGAGAGTTGGTCTATATATATTTCTTCCTTTAGAGTGCCATTGAGGAAGACATACTAAATGTCTAGCTAGAATAGAGCCCATTCCTTCTGTCATACTAGGACTATTAAAAGCCTTATATTCTCCAATTTGGCTACTAGAGTAAATGTCTCAAAGTAATCAGATCTATCCTTTTGCGAATAGCCGCTGGCTACTAATTTGGCCTTATATATGGGTGACTTACTATTTGTTAGATTCTTAATTTTAAATGACTATTTAACCCTTATACTATATTTATTTTGGAGTATGTCTACAAAGGTCCAAGTGTAATTCTTGTCTATTATATTAAACTCTATTCTCATGGCTTTGACCCATACTTGATGCTTAACTTCCTCTTCAAAGTTGAGTGGCTCAATTTATGAGAAGTTATATATTTGATATATATCTTCTAATGTTATATATTTAACAAGAGTACCTACTTCATCCATTCCATCCATATCATAATCAAATTCTATGTTAGATTTATAAGAGATTGATATATACCTTTGCTAATTAGCATTATTAGTATTTTCTACTAATGCCTTCTATAGAGATTCTTCTATATCAGAGTTTATCTTACTTTGAGTTTGCTTGTAGTGTTCTCATTTAGCTTCCTCATCAAATAACACATCTCTACTTTACAAAAATATGTTGGTATCTGGTGAATATAGAAACCAATCATAATACACTTTAGGCTCTTAGAGTCTAACTCTGTCATTTTCTATTTTGAGATATGAGAGTAACAAAAGCTCCCAAATAACCTCAAGTGATGTATAATTAGTTTTCTCCCACTCAAGCTTATAATAGAGTGAAATTATGTAGTATAGAGGTTGGGCACCTATTATAGCAAATAAATTACTGTATTTATAGCTTCTACCCAAAAATACCTGGGCATGAGTTTATCAACCAATAGTACTCTAACCAATAGTACTCCAACCTTTGATAAGTGTTGTGCTCGGGCACGGCAACACCTTTTCATAAATTCATATAAGTTATTCAACTTCTAAGAAAGGAATCCAATTCTTTTATCAGTTCAGAGGGTTTTGATAATCATTACTAACTACATGTTAGCCATGTATAGATACTTTTCAAATAGATGAAAGATATCTAATTTGTATCTTATGAAATATACCTACATTAATTAAGTGTAATCATCAACAAACAACATAAAATAATTATTATTTTCTAATGATTGGATAGTCATTGGACTATTAATGTCTGGATGTATTAACTCAAGAGGTGAGGTTGCTCTTAAAACAACATATTTTGGAAAGAATTGTCTGAACTACTTTTTTAAAGAACACTTCTCACATATAAAAGTAGGTGTGATAAGGATAGAAGAGGCCACTAATTTATCATTTTTGAGTAAGAAGTTTTAATCTTCAATAATTTAAGTGACCTATTTTTGTGTCCAACAAATTTATCTTTTGATCAGTATGCATGTTTAATGTATGTCTATATTTTGACCGATGGTCTAGTGAGTACTTCCTAACTCTTGATCATATATTGTACATATGTTCTTTTTTAATACTAGTTTATATCCATTCTCTATTAATTGACCCACACTTAAGAGATTCTGATCCTATAAAGGAACTAGTAGTTCATCATTAATGTCTTTCTCTCTCGTGGATATGGAAACTTTGACACTGCCTATTCCTTTTACATTGATAAGGACTTCATTCCTCATCTTTACTTGTGAATTTATTATTAATTATAGATTCAAAAATATCTCAAAATTTCAAGACATATAATTTGAGCAACCACTATCTAGAAACCATGTGTAAAAGGATGTGACATTTCTAGTATTTTAAACATAAAATATATATTCTTCCAAGGATTTCTCCTCAAACAACTAGTATAATATATATATTTCGACCTATAGTCGTTAGAAAGATGGTCAAACCTTTTATAGTTCAAACATTGGTTCTTAGTCATGAACCAACAATCTTCCTCAATGTGTTTGTTTATTTTACATACATTACATTTGTAGGAAGTCCTCATTTGAGATGTGTTGATTTTTACAAAAGAAGCAAGCTGATAATTCTTGCTCCTTTGTTTATTTTTGTCAACATACATGGCTATCTTATGAAGTTCTTGTTATATTTCACTCATCTAGTTCTCATTCCTTCCCTCCTTTGTATGTATCATCCATTTAGTCTGCACGATTGACTCGGCATAGGCCTCAATTTGTTTAAGTAATCTTTTCTCATAAGATTTTAGTGAACTAAGGACTTGCTAAAAATTAATCCCAGACTGATCCTTAGTTTCTTCAATAGCAACAATAATATGGTCAAACTTGTCAGGCATACATTTAAGTAATTTCTCCGCCATCCTTGCTTCTAGGATGCATTCATCATATATTTTCAGTTGGTTAACTACATTTATAAAAAATGTGGAGAAAAAAATTAAGTGAATATGTATTGTTTATTTTTAGATTCTCAACATCATTTCTCAAAGAATTGAGCAAAGCTCCTCGTGGGTTTTCATCCCCTTGAAACTCCTCTCTAAGTAAATCTCAGATATCTTTTTCCTTGGTAAATCCTAATAATCAGGAAAAAAATAATATTAATAACACACTGGTGAATGAATAGTAATATTTTAGCATTTGATTTTTTTTTTAGTTCTTTTCTTTCAGTTTCTCTTTTTTATCCATCAAAGAGAGATTTTCATGCTTTGAGTAATCATTTTCAACAAGTTCCCAATTATTCTGTGAAATAAATAGAGTTTTTGTTTTTGACATATCAATAATCATAGTTTTCACCATCAAATAAGGGTATTGGTATAGATACCGACTTTGATAAAATGATATTTGGTGTTGTCATAATATTATGTTTAAAAATAGATGAAAACTTTTAAACAAGAACTTGAGGATCTTGTGTAAATAACAAATCTATGTATTTTCATTTAGATCTTAGTAAAAACTTGAAGAATAATAATGATCTGGAGAAGTATTAGAAGAGTTTTTGAAAAAAATTTCAAATTTAGACCAAAACCACTCCTCTGATAACTTATGTTAAATTATTTAAGTGACAATCCTTATATTTCAAAGATTCACAGAGCATAGAGATGAACATAAGAACCGAAGAATAGAAAAACTGAAGAACATAGATAAAGGATGATGAATAGACAATAAAAAAAGAAGACAACAACCAACAATAAATTAAAAAATGAGATATTTGATTCAAAAAATCAGAGATACGTGGCTTATTTATATTCATTTTATATTGTATAATAAATTAATACAAAAAATAATGTATCAGAACGGCTCAATGGTGCACATAACATGAGTGAATATATCAATCTGATTACTAATGTGATATATAAGGAATGGTTATTGGGTCAATTCATTTTCCAAATGACCTTTATGATCCAAATGCAAGTTTAATCAACATTGATTATATATATATATATATATATATTTATTTATTTATTTAAAAATTTCATAGGATTTGAATAAGAACATATATATGTTGGATATCTTTAAAAATAACAAAATTTAAAGACAATAATAAACTCTGAAAAACACTAAACAAAGAGAAGATTTTTCCTTTTGAGATTACACTTTTTTGTTGCATCGTTTTGAATATATATATAGGCAAAAAAAATAACTGCTTTACTATTACAGACAGCTAGTTTCAAAAAACTACGACTAAAAACTATTATTTTAATTTTAGCCACACATTGGACCAAAAACAGTATGATGATAACTAATCTTCTTACAAGATTAATTCATCAATCTCCTCCTTAAGCTTGTTGTTCTCTACTGATGATCCACACACCAATCCTTTCTCTAATCTCCAAAAACTTCATCTTTGCTAGCGACTTTGTTGGAATATCAACATACTAATCTTTTGTGCAAATATGTTGAATTTCAATCATTCCTGATTCAACACAGTTTCTAATGTAGTGGAATCGGGTATCGATGTGTTTGCTCATCTCATGGTAAACTGAATTCTTACTCAATGCAATTATGAATTGATTATCAATTTTTAGAATCACCTTTTTATCCTCGGTCTTTAACAAATTTGCCAATAATCATTCGAGCCACACTCATTGACATGCTACTGCACAAGCAGCAATGTACTTCGCTTCACAGGAATATAATGCTACCACTTTTTATTTTTGTGAACACCAACTAATAAGATTTGACCCAAGAAAAAATATTAAACCTGAGGTATTTTTCCTGTCAGCAGTATCACCAGCTAGATCACTATCGGAGTAACCGATCAACTCCAAGCTTCCTTTCTTCTTCTCATAAATGGAACTGAGGCTTAAAGTTCCTTTCACATACCACAGTATGTGCTTCACTACAGCCATGTGCTTCCTTATGGGCTTCTCCATGTATCTACTCACCATGCTGACAGAGAATACCAAATCTGGGCACGTGTGCAGTAGGTACCTTAAACTCCCAACAATACTTTGGTATAAAGTTGTGTCTATAGGTAGACTTGTGCTTTCCTTGCTTAGTTTTAGACGAGGTTACATCGGGATTTGCGAAGGGTTGCAATCTATCATTCCGCATTTGTCTAAAACCTTTCTTGCAAATGCCGACTAGTTGAGTGTAATACTGAGAATTCTGCCAAACTTCAATCCCCAGATAGTAACTTAGTAACCCAAGATCACTCATGATAACTATTTCTTCATGTGCGATTTGAACTTGTCTATGTCTTGAATACACTCTCCAGTAATGATTAAATCATTCGTGTAGACTCTAACAATTAAATTTATTTTACCTTGATTTCTCATGTATACGGCATGCTCTAAAGTAGACTTCTCAAAACTGAGTGTCCTTAATGACTTGTCTAGTTTTGAGTTCCAGGCTCTAGGTGCTTGTCGCAAACCGTACAATGCTTTGTGCAACTTTAAAACCTTTGTGCTCTTCTCATTTTATTTCAAAACCCGGCGGTTGAATGACATACACTTCTTCTTCCAAATCACCATTTAGGAAAGATGACTTCACATCCATATGATGTACCTTTCATCCTTTATGTGCCGCAATAGAAATCAATAAACGTACTATTTCCAGCCGAGCAACAGAAGCAAAAATTTCATCAACCTCTATGTCTTGTTGTTGAACATACTCATTTGCTACTAATCTCGCTCTGTACTTCACAATTCTGCCTTGAGTGTCATTCTTTAGCTTGTAAACCCACTTTAGACCTATGAGTTTGTGGCTGTCAAGTAATAGAACGAGCTTTCAAGTTTCATTTTTTAGAATAGAGAAAATTTCCTCCTCCATTGCTCTTCTCCACATCGGATCTACCTTGACTTCTTCAAAATTTGATGGCTCTTCTTCTCCTAGCATACATAGTCCCGAATACTGCATCTTTATTGGGACTATTACAACGTACAAGCTTTTGATGTCACGCATACCCCGTGGTCCTACTAATGAACTCTCATCAGATGTTGAGGATTGTAATGTTTCGGTTGATTCTAATTCTTCAAAACTTGATGTTAGAGTATATGGTGAGTTTGAAACAGATGTTCTGGATCTCGTGTTCATCACGGGTGTAGGATGCTAGTATCGGTTACTAGTTTATTTTTGTGTAGTACGTGGGAAATCCATACCAAAATTCCTGATACCCTCTTTATTTTCCTGATTTGTCAAATCAGATGCTCCTGCTATGGTAAAATAGTGTGTTGTAAGAGTGTTCTCTGCTGATCCTGTTTCTTTTTCTGGAAATTTGCTCCACTCCCACTTCTTCTCCTCTTCAAACACGACATCCCATGTCACCACTACTCGTTTTAACTTTGGATCAAACATCCGATAACCTTTTGTATTCGAATCATAACCTATAAACATCATTGGCTTGCTTCGGTCTTTTGTTGGTGCTCGATTTAGGAGACATACGGCAGTTGATACTGCTTCTCCCCAAATTTCACATGGGACTCCCATGCTTTTCAACAGGCTCATTGCCATGCTGACAACCATTTGATTTCTTTGTTCAACAACTTCGTTCTACTGAGGAGAATAAGGCATCGTAAGATAATGCTTAATTCCCCAGACTTCACAGTAAGTCTTGAACTCATTTGAAGTAATTCACCGCCACAATCTGTGCGAAAAACCTTCAATTTGCTATTTTTCTTCATTTCTACTGATGCTTTGATCTTCATGAATCCCTCAAATACTTCGTATTTGTTTCGGATCAGTATCTGCCACATGAATCTAATATAATCATCAACCAACAGTAGGAAATAACTCTTGCCTCCATGTGTAGTAGGAGTTATTGGCCCGCACAAATCTCCATGTCACAGTTCAAGGGGTGATTCTACTTGGAATTTTGCCACCGTTGGAAATGAATTTTGGTGTTGCTTTCCAATCAAGCAACCATCACAGATGTTGTCTTTATTCTTGATTACGGGTAGTCCGTGCACCATTTGTTTCCGATTTAGAATCTTCAAGGCATGAAAGTTTACATGTTCGTATCTTGCATGCCAATGCCAAATACTTTTTTTGCTTCTAGCCATGAGACATTCTGGTAGGACCTAAGTAATGTGCAACAAATATAAATGACTTCCTAACCTGCTCACTTTTGCTAATAGCCTTCGTGTCCTGTCCAGGATAGTCATCACTCCTCCTTCAGTTATAAATTTGCATCCGTTCTCATCTAAATGACCAAGGCTTATTATGTTGCTCTTCAACTTCGGGATATAGTAGACATTAGTTAATACACGATGTTCACCTATGAAGCATTCAAAAAAACTGAACTTTTTCCTTGTATTTCTACAACCAAGCCATCTCCAAATTTGACTGACCTTTTAATGGTCGTGTCAATTTCAACAAATTTTTCGATACAACCGGTCGTGTGATTACTTGCGCCGGTATATAAATACTAAGCCTTATCTTGGGTGTTGATAATCTTTGGCACCACCTTGTCTTCGTGTAATAATACATGTTCGTTATGTAATGTGTGACTAAGAACACAAGTTTCGGACATCAACAGTGTCGGTTCATCATCAATTTGTGTTGTAACAAAATTTGTATTCTCTCTTCGGTTTGGCTTGGGACACTCTTTTGCAAAGTAACCGTATTCATTACAATTGAAACACTTGACCCTGGATTTGTCGAAGTTGCGTGGCTTTCGATCTTCGTTAGTGCGTTTACCATTTCCTCGACCTCCACCATATCCGTGCCTGCAGCCACGAAATCTCCCATGATGTCCTCCTCTTTTGATGCTGCTGAAACGTTCATCTTTCTTTCCTTTCAAGCATCTTATCTTCCACTCGGCTTGGGTAAGAAGTAGTTGTTCTTCACCACCCTTTGTGTGTACTCGTCTTTTAAGTCATTCCTCAAATATTTTGAGGAGGCCAATTGCTTCTTAGACCGACATGTTCTCACTATCACTAAACTGCTCGATTGTCCCGATAATTTGGAGGAATATGTCTGGAACTGTGCTGAACAATTTTTCAACAACTTCGTTTTCGACGAGCTTCATGCCCAGAGAGCGGATCTCACCTGCCAGCGTGGTAAGCTTCATGGAGAACTCGTTTATTGTCTCCGAATCCTTCATATGTAACTTGTTCAGTTGTCGTTTCAGCACCTGTAAGCGTGTCTTCTTGACGCAATCTTCACCAACCCGCATCTCCCCGAGTGCGTCCCAAGCCTCATTTGACGTATTCTTTTCCGTGATTATCATCATGTCGTCTGGCACGGCTTGAGAAATTGCTAATATGGTGTCTTGATCTTTTTCGTCGTCCGTGTCTCCACCTTCGATCACGTATCATATCTCTAACAAACGCAAGATTATCTTCATATTGATAGCTCACATGTGTCGTAATTCATTTCGCTTAACATTGGATATTGGATTGTGATTGAGGCCCCTCTTGCCATCGGTTTGATGTCCGTACGCGTCTTAGATTGATCTCCTTCAACACCGACTATTACTTTAACCTCAGATACTAAATGTTGGATATCTTCAATAAATACAATTTAAAGATAGTAATAAACTTTGAAAAACACTATACAAAGAAAGGATTTTTTTTCATTTGAAATTACACTTTTTTGTAGCATCGTTTTGAATATATATATTGGCAAAAAAATAACTGATCTACTATTACAATTTTAGCCACACCTTGGAACCAAAAAATGCTACTAAAAGTATAATCAACATTGTATTATTATTGAATCTCAGGTGACTGTGGAGTGACTTTAAATTGCACGGTGCCTAGTAATCCGCCTAACACGATCGCCGAATTCACAATTGGAGAAGTTGATTTTTATGATGTAAGTCTGGTCGATGGGTTCAACCTCCCCATCGTTATTTCCCCCATCAATGGCAAAGGAAACTGCAGCATCGCCGGGTGCGATGGAGATCTAAAGAAAAGTTGTCCTTCAGAATTGGTGGCCAAATCCAGCACCGGTGACATCATTGCCTGCCGAAGCGCATGCGACGTGTTCAACACAGACGAGTACTGTTGCAGGGGAAGTTACGCCAATTCAATAAATTGCATGCCCACGAACTACTCTAAGAGATTTAAGCAAGTATGCCCCGCTTCTGCTAGTTATGCTTTAGATGATCGTACCAGTATTATGACATGCTCTGCTTCAGATTACATCATCACTTTCTGTGCAACCAGGCAAGTTTTTTTTTTTAATGAGATGAAAACATCTCCCGATTCTACCCAGTTTTCATTTCATTCTTTTTCTTCTATCAACCTTCATATTTGAACCATAGACATCAAATGATTACTTCCGATTTGAAAATACTAGCCATATTGTTTTCTCTAATATAAGTTAATTACTGTTGATGAATTTATTTAGGCAACAGATCATGTGCTCTTATCATGACAACAAGTTGGTTTGTAACTCTTCTTCTTCCTCTACAAATGGATCACGAGCTTTTTTACAAGCATGGTGGGTTCCAATACTTTTCTTTCCATTATCAATTATTCTATCACTAGGGAAAGTTGCATAGCTTTTTTTTTTCTTTTATTTGTTTTATAAATTACTTAGATCACAACATATATTATTGTTTTTGTTTCTTGCATTCTATTTTCTATGAGAGCGTATCCCTCTTAGATTAGTAGATTTGCTCGAGCGAGTTCAATGTTACTCATAATTAATAAAAAATATTCTAAAAAATGGTACTTGGTTTTGAAAAAAATAAATCATTTAAATCTCAATTTTAACAAAATGATCCTTGATTTTGAAACGAGTCTCATCTTTACAAAAATACTCTTAAATATTTTTTTCCAAAAATAATTTTTTTTGTTATAAACTTAATGGTAATCACAATTTTATTTATAAAGAAATTAATCATCATTATGGATAAAATTAGCTTAATAATTATCAATAAAGATAATTCTTCAAACAAAATATTTAATTAGGTTATTCTTACAAATATTAAATTATTTGAGATCATTATTGTGAATATTCTTAAAAAAAATAATGCTTAGATATATATATATATATGGATTGTTGTGACTACATTTGCTAAAATTTCCAAACATCCATGCATTGTATAAGTCTAATGTTTTACATTAATTTCAAATTAAAACATTTTACATACATAAAATTTAGTTTGAAAAAATTGTTCATCTTGAAAAGCTTTTCATAATTCATGTCAATTGGAAAGCATGATTATTTTCAATGTAAAATAGTATTTTCCAATTTTATAGAACATGTGAAAAATCAGCCTATCTCTGTTTTTAGTAGATATGCTAGTCACCACCAAAAAATCTAGCAAGGCTATACATCTAATCTAGAGACATGAAATAACTTAAATGAGGAAATTATGTTTTCATACCTTAATTTAAAAAGATTTACAATAAATAATGAACTCAAATTTTCATATTAAAAAAAAAAGTGCACTAATCATAATTATACACATTTTTGTGTACTTTAATTGTCAAACCCAAAAATACTTCCGCTTATACACGTCAATATAAAAAAAAAAAAGAAAATGTTTTTTTTTTCAAAACAGTAATTTTTGAAAAAACAAATTCTGATATATATATATATATATATGAAAAAATTTGAAAATAGTTTTCAATATGAACAAACAATTTTTGAATTAAAAAATGGTTTTGGTATTCAAAAATAGTGGTTTTTGAAAAAAAAAAGAATTAGTTTGTTTTTTTTTTTCAACTGTTGAGTTGATATATACAAGTGGGGGGAAAATTTTGGGGTTCCCATTTAGAATATAAAAAAACATGACTATTTTTGTTTTGGTGTTTTTTTTATTACATATTCAAAAATTAAGTTCCTTTTTTTTGTAAATATTTTTGAAATAGCACCTAAACATGAATTTTCCAAACTTAATACTCAAAGTGTAATTGATAAAAAGAGGTGGCAATCCAAGTTGCATTGATCAATCCAACCCAACAAAACTAGGCAACTTGATGTAATTGGGTTGGATGTTGCTCGTTTTAGAAAGGGACTAAGCATACTTGACCCAACTTAATTTCCTAAAATTGTTCCTAATTTACTCTCAAAAATTGTAAAATTAATTATGTTCATTAATTTACCCTTATATTATTATTACTCCACTAGACCATTATAATGTATGACTAAATGAAAAGAAATTAATTAGAATATACAGATGAAAAGAAAATTAGAATATACAAATGAAAAAAAATATATTTTTTCAAATTTGGTATATGATAGGTTTCATCGAATATAAGATCTATAATTTTCATTTTCATATTTCATTGTATGCTATTTATTATAATCACTTATGTCATCTTTAAGACATCAAAATGAATGAGTGACATAGTAATGAGATTGTGTCTCTCATTAATAATGATATTTCCAATACATTATATTGATTCATAATAAATGGTAGATACTAATACATCTAGCTCCATAGTTGTTTGTTATGACTGAACTAGATATCTTAGTTGATGTAGTTCCTCCATGACCAAGATATTGAATTATTTATCTAGAGTTTTAAGAATAAATAAAAATTCATAAATTTAAGTGTTGCTTTTTTAGTTTGATGAATTTTTTCTAAGTGACAAACTCATTATGAACTATCAATTTTTTATATGATTATTATTCATTTTGAGTTTGTTCTGGAATGTTATGTTTTCTATTTTGTTGATATATATTACACATAAATCAAATTGTGGACTATAAGGAAAAACAACAAACAAGCTAGGAGTCTTTCTATGAGTTTCACTTCATAGTAAGTGTAAACAAGCTTTGTCCTCATTCAAGATGAATGGCTAGAACTCGAGCTTACATGGTGTAGAACCATCACAAGAGATAGTTATTTGAGTTGCTCGACCTCTTGACAAAGCAACTCAATGGCATTGTATGACTTGGGAAATGAGTCAATCAGATTTGACTCAAACTTTGTTGCTAAAATACCAACCACATCATAGTTTGATCAATAAAAAGGATGGATACTCTAACCCTATGTATATGAGTTTAATCCATATGAATGGCATATATGATTTCCCAAAGTGCTTGATAGACCACCTATCATGTGGTTGAGATGACCCTTACCTGCTCCGATCCTAGGGCCCAAACGTACATATATGGGCCAAGGAATAATAAGGGTTGGGTTTGGTGGGTGAGGGGGGACTTGAGTGCTAAAAATGAGAATGTTTTAATTTGATTAAAACATAAAAACAGAATATAAGATTCTGTTTATGGTATTTAAAAGTGGGTTGGGTTTGTTAATTATGAATAGTTGATATTTAAAAGTGGTTAAGTAATGAGAAGATCATGATATAAAATTACACTTTTAAATAGTAATGATGTCTTGTATGCCCATTGGAGTGCATCTAATATAATGGTACTCTAATTGGTTTTTTCTTTTTTCTTTTTTTGGGTTTTTGATGTGTTTGTGGTATCACCACTTTTAATCTATGATCAATAGGCTATAAAAAGTATAATTAGACTAAAGAAAAATATCAAATTTAGGAAAAAACTATGAAACTCAAATTATAGAAAATTTTCTATAATTTCTATAAAATTTTACGGACTCTCATGAAGTAGGTAACAAAAGAAAGAAAATAACATTAGACATTGTGAAATTTCCCTAACTTCTATGAACTAAGTTGTAGAGAAACTGAAAATATGGTTTTTTATGGTGTTAATTAGTTTTACAACTTATAAAGATGCGTTTACAATTATTTTTTTTTCTAAACTATAAAACATGTGGAATGTATTATAGATAAGGGTCACTTCTCTTATTTCACATAATTGGTACATAGTTGGTGCTATGTAATAGTGTTGTAGATTTTTCTTTCACAATTTGTAAAGAATGCATCTTCATAACTTCTCCTATTCTCCATGATCTCCATAGTCGCATCAGATTCAATTCCTTAGCTAAACTTCTTTTGAAAATGAAAATCTAAAAGATGTGTGATTAGATATACATTCTCTTTGTAGGATGCAAATGTAAAACGTACATGATAAGTTAGTTATGAAACTAGATTATGATATGCAAGGTAATCAATTTCACTAAAATAATTTTGTATAATTCTATGTCTCTCTCTTGAATTTCCTTGCAGACAATTGGGCAAGCTAATAATATTTAATTGATACTTTTTGCTACATTCATCATATCTCATAAACTATTCTCTATTATCCATATTGAATATGTGTATTTGATAAATTTCTAGTATTCAATGGATGTTCCTTGCTGGATCAATTGATTTTTGAAGTGTAACATATAAGATCTATGAAAAGGTAAATCAACAAGAGTGAATTATGAATTATCTAATGGATTACAATTCTAGGGTTTCAACTAATTCGTTTAACTTGTAATCTATGTTACCTATGAATTTGTGATTTAGTTTCTTTTGTAAGTTGTTTACAATATTTTGTGAAGTCCTACAAAATTACTTTGTATTTTTTTGTCTAACTTTTTTTACTCTATCTTATCTTATATTTCCATTTATGTTGAGAATATTCATCAATGTGATGACCCTAATTCATTAAATTATGATGCTTTATGTTGTTAATCTTGATCGAATGTGAACTATCCCAAAAATAAAGTTTAGATATTATGAATAATTTTGACACACTTTTAGTGAGCAATAAATACATATAATAAAATATAAAGAAAATATAATGGACAATATATATATATATATATATATTCAAATATCACAAGCATCATCATGGATAAAATCTGAATATTTCATTATTATTATAATATAGTTTCATCAATTCTAATTTCTCTCTTGAATTATTTTGCATTCTATAATCACTTGAGTGTATTTTGCTAATCTTTAAGACAAAACACATTTATTATGTTACTCATTGATGATCATCTTTATTTATGGAGAATGTTTTTTTCAATACTAAATATTGATTATGAAGAAATGATAGATACTAAAGCAACTTGCATGTCTAGTGATGATTATGAAAAACACCAAAATTCTCTATTGATGTAGCATTGACCAAACAAAGATATTAAATTATTCATTAAGAGGTTAGTCAATGAATGAATGTACTATTCTATGTTATTTTTCTTCTTTAGTTTAACATATTTTCTTTAGGTAACCTTATCAATGTGTATATTGGCACTCATCCCATATTGTTGAATAATTGAGAACTCTGGAATTGTTTTTTTTTTCACAGATTATTATTTATTTTGAGTTTGTTATGGAATATTACTTATTTTTTCTACTTTATTCTTATTTATAATATAAAACAACTAATTTATTATGTGCAAACATGCAGTTTAAATTATTATCATCAAACAAGCCGAGTGCATTCAAAGTGTATTTAAAACCTAATTTGATTATGTAATCATAAATATGCCAAAAACAATAAAGTATTATAATTTTAATTAAGTTATTTAAAAATTTATGATGCATATATTGTATGATTTATTTTAAATCATGTCATTACAAAGCAAGATAAAATGGAATATGCAACATAATATATACATGATCAAATAAATATTTTGTGGGAAAAATTCTTAGAATTCATGATTTTTTTGGACTTTTAGCCAAAAATAAAATTTGTATTTTTTGATATGGGAAAATATTTTTCAGTTTCTATACATAATGGATTTGACCTAATTTTTATGTTTAATCTAAAGTTTCTAAATTTTAAAATTAACCTTACTATATATATTCATAATTCACCATTACATTTGAACAAATAAATAATTTAAAATATCACCAATAGTATGGTTTTCGATTGGAAAAGGGTCGATCAACCCTAGTGCCATGAGGTTGATCCTCATGAATGGCATATATGCTTTCCTAGGGTGTATTCGCTAATTATTCTCACTCACACTAATAGAATTAGGGCTTTACCTAGTTTGACCTTGGGCACCGAGGCCCATATATGGTGGTTTTCATTCAATAATCAAAATACTGAACAAATTGTATCATTTGTGGAATTTTAAAAGGAGTGTTTGCACATATTTGAGCATTTATAAAAGAAATCTCACTAAATTCATATTTTGAGTGGATTTGATAAATATTAGTTTAATTGAAGAGTATTTTGGTGAAATTTATGGACTCTTTGAAATAAAGAGCTTCTAGGAGAGAGAAATGGTGGAAAGTCATGATTTTTTTTGTCATGATATATGCATATTTTTTACATTATTTCACCCTACTAGTTCAAAGTCATAACAAAACCATAGTATTGGCTTATTCCTTTATAGAACCTAAAATGTCTAAGGCTTTGAGTCGTGATAATATTTTCTATCACAACATTTTGTTCTAGTATTATTTACTCTGGTCACAACCACATTAAGAGCCACAACATTTTATTCCAAAAATATTTACTCTGGTCGCGACTATATTAAGCGCCATGACATTTTGTTTTAGAAATAATTATTCTGGTCGTGATCACATTAAGAGTTGTGACTTTGTGTTATAGAAGGATATGTACCAGTCATTGCATTTTCAGCACATAATATTCTTATTCAAGATTCAAAGAATAAAATCATGGTAATTCCTAGTGTCATGACTTTTTATTTTAGAATGGATAAGCATCCATCATAGTTATTCCCAATGTTGTGAATTTTGTACTAAAGAAGAGATCTATAGAGATGTCGAAGTCATGACTTCAATTATGTATCATGACTTCCCACTTAAAGTATCACACAAATTCTTTAAATATAAAAGTTAAACTTTGAAAAAAATAGAGAAATAAAGGAGAGAAAGGATATGAAACTCACCAAGAATCCTAGGAAAAAATTGTTTTACCCCAATTAAAGGCAAATCTAAAGAAAATAATAAGCAAAGTATATTGGAATTAGGGTTTTGTGCTTTGAAATTTGTTTGATGGGAACTATAAATCCAAAAGATTCCTTTCAACATATCTTGCATAATTTTATCTTGATGTCTAGCTAAATTGAATTATAGAATTGATAATATAATTATGTTGTGATAAATTATTAATTTTATAAGTTTATGATTAGTTTATATTGTGTTTGGATCTTGATAAATATGAACAAATATTAGAATCAAAAATTATTTCATGAATGTATTTTTTTATGCATGTTAGACATGGTGGATGATAACATGTAAGTCCTAAGACACTCATGTGGTTTGAATAAAATGAAGTGATAATTCTTTTAATCTTAATATCTGCAATAAACTAATATGTGAAAACTTAAAGTTGGGGTATCATAATCATTATGAATACTATGCTCACGAGCCAAAAATATGAATATATTTAAAATCAATATATTATATACTATCTAGAGTATCTAATCCTAGAGAAATGTGAGAGTTAAGTAGAATTTCTTACCCAAAAGTTTTGCCATAGTGTGGGAATTATGTGTAGATCATAATTGACGGTGACAAATATATCACGAAACACATGAAATTGGGGGAGAATCATATGATGGTAATAATTTTGCAAATTATTCCCACTTGGATGATCTCCAAAGATGAGATTAATGCAAAGACATATGTTTAATTATCATGATTTTATTATTAATGAAACTAATAATACAAATAAAATTAATATCAATATTATCTCAAGTCATTTATGATAATTAGAGATTAGAGAATAGAAATACATATTCGAAGTAATTATCAAGAGTAATTAACATATTTCCTAAAAGGAGTAGGTGTGATAATGACTCTAGCATGTTATGATATGTTACTTTGGTATTAAAATACTGATTGGACAACAATGAGGAGATTATTTTTGATAGTGAGGGTCTAATGAATGATGACCATCTTGATCATAAGAGGATACATGGGCATTTCACACTAATATATTCTTCATCTACTAACCAGATATGATATAAATCAAACATTGAGAAACATCATGTACAAGTATATTTGTTAATCTTAAAGTCTGAGTATATTTCCAAAGATCAAGTAAGTCTATTCAACTCATATAGTATTAATTTATTATCTATTGTTCAATCTATCAAAATTTTTTTTATGAGATTGATATCTAGACTTATATCAATTTTATTACTTGTATGACCTATATACATGTGAAGCTATGTTAGATGAGAAATCCTTGTTAAGTAGGTTTCGTGATCGAATCAATTAACTATGAGTTTTAGCACCATCGTAGAGTCACAATAATTTTATGGTGCCAATGTTAGGGATTGTGTTATAATAGTTTGATTAGTTAATTTGAGTTAACATAACTATTCATGTAAAAGAATATTTTTATTTCATGTTGCGTTGATGTAATTTTTCTTAGTATTTATATTGCATTTGTGTTGTGAGTTTATTTTTCTTCTTGTTGGTTTTCCATTTGTACCACTACCACCAATGTGAAAAACTCTATGATTGAATTAAAACCTTTGAACCCAAAAATTTTCAAACCATATAGATGAATTCATTTCAAATAATGGGTGGCACTATATATAGTGCAATGAATTTGATCCATAAGATCATCCTTATTTTTAAAGGCATGAACATATATTTAATGGGAGTCTAGAACAACACTATAATGAGAATACTTCTACTAGGTAGAATAACCATCAATTGAAGACTATATTTTGTAATTACGGATAGAGATAAAAAGGAGCAATGATGCAAAAGAAGAATATATTTATTTGTAATGAATAGATAAACTATTAGTTGAGACCAAATACTGAAGTTGATGATGGAGACAAAGAAAAGTAATGACACGAAAGTAGAATGATTATGATAGTGGAAGAGAAACTCGAAAAAATGGATATAATTTTGGAAGTCATTCCACTTGAAGCTGAATAATTTATGAGAAATACATGAAGGACAATGAGGGCAAAATGGAAAATGAACAACACAATGATAAGATTGAAGTTGAAACACAACAAAAAACTATAACACTTTAAAAAGACAATTATAATTCTGCTTTGTGGGAATATAACTCTGCCAAGAAGTTGACATAGTAAACAGTCACAACTTGAACAACACCGGACATGGCCAAAAGGAATACATGTATGTATACTTTCTACATTAGTCTTAGGTAGTTTTGACATATTTTCTTGGCCATATTTCTTCCAAAATAGTCATGAAATTCTTTGTATGTCATGACTCTACAACCGAGTTACCATAATTATTTTATCATGCAACATAATATTCATGGATATTACTAAGTATAACTATGATTCTATGATAATATCATAGCCATGAAGAATGTATTGCATAATAAAAAGATTATAGTATACAATAATTACCCCAAGTAATTAGGTAGAGTTTCTACCAATAATGGATACTCAAACTATGTGAGACTTAATGATCTAATGCTTCTGCTAAACACTTTCAAAAATTTATTAATTTATTAACTATTCATCAAAACTCTCTAAAATGTCAGAGTCATGAAATCAATCAATATTATCTCTATTTCATATCTACACATTATTATAAACTACCAAATTATATAAGAATGTTTAATAGTTTAAATACCGAATAAACTTCCTAGAAATTACTCGTAGATTGATATTTATAATGTCTTATCAAGATATTGATGAATAAAACTCCTAACATAACAAATACCACAAACCACATTTGGAGCATTGTCCCAAAAAAGTATATGTTTACGTTAAGTTCTAGATTTTATGATATCTAAGATTTTATCTTGGTTCAAAACATATTTTAGAAAGCTTATTTTGGTTCAAAACATAATTTATCTTGGTTCAAAACATAGTTCTAGGTTTACATTATAGTTCTAAGTTTAAGTTAGTACATATGAAGATGCCTTTAGTATGCGCTGTTTCTTATCGGCATTATATAAATTGGGCATCAAATATTTTATTATGCATGTTAGATTTTTTGGGTTTTGGAATTATGGAATGAATTGAATTACGTCTGAATTAAAGTTAAGTGGATCGTGCATTTATAAATTCAGATTTGATTTAATTAATTGTTAATAAAATAAATTTTGGATAGGATTTTATTTTATTAAAATATGCATTTTCAAAATATGAAAAATCTAATTTTATTTTGGCTTTGAGAGTAAAAGTTTCCATCATGTCAAACAAATTTATTTTATGATCATCTTCCACAACAAATAACCTCGTTAGCCCCTAAGAAAGCAACAAACATGATTCAATTTGTTTAGCTAATATCATAGAGAAAGATTCCTAGACTTTTCTGATTATCAATGAAAATGATAAGGCATCGCACCACCTAGCATCTAATTTTCTCATAAACTCTCTTACCCCTATTTCTCTCTTACTATTAAGTGTTAAACATAATAATATCATGCAACAAGCAAGTTGGATGAAATTAACATGTTTCTTCTAATCATGTGTTATAGCTTGCCCCTAAATATTTAAAAATGTTAGTTGTTGATATATTAGTAAATATCAGTAAAACCAAATTTCCAAATAACCCCTCATTCTTAAAACATTGCTAAAATAATATGCATAATGAAGCACAATGTAAAACATAATATGCTTAGCACATTATGGATGGAAATATTTATACATAACAAAATATGCATAGTGAGGTATGCATAAACATTGATAAATGTGTTTATGTTGGGTCTACCCTGGTTTGGGTAGGTCGAGTTTGTGTATTTTGGTTTTTGATTTAATTTTACTTTAGATGTGTATTCATTAATTTAATAAGACATGAGGTGCTCTCATTAATTTTATGGGTAATTATACCAAAATAATAAAATTATAAAATTTTTTATATAAATACTAATTTGAAAAAAAAAGAATTTGACAGAGAAATCATGCGTGGAAGTTTTACAGAAAGTCACACACATTGTGACTTTTTTGAAAAATAAACAAATCCGTTTGACTTTGTGCAGTGCATGTGGTGTACATGTTCTACAATTCTAAAGAAAATGAGAACTAATCTCATTTTTCTTTTTTTAGTTCTAAAGAAAAATAAATAGTCTTTAATCTGGAATTCTAAAAAAAATGAGAAGCTTATACAAGGATTCTGTATCATTTTTTTGGACTTTATACATTTTATTTGTCATTTTAATACTTGAGTATTATGCCATCTTTGGGGGTAGAATATTTGGTTATATGTGCTTATATATTCTACTAGTTTTGACAAAATATATTAGCGTGTGTACATAAGGTGAATTTTAGGGTGTGTATATATATATATATATAAACATATTTTAGATAGAAAATCTATAAAATTTAAAATGTTGTTTAGAATCCACAACATGTTTTGGTAAACTTTCAAATGAATAAATTAAAAATTTTAAAGATATAATGACAAATTGATTAACTTTGTTGGACCAAACATTTATTTTGAAATTATTCTTAGTTTTTGAGTTGTCTCAATCGAACCCCAATAAGTGATATCAAAGTATTAATTATTTATGGTGATTTTTTTTTGAGTTATCAGATTATTTTATTTGGGATAAATGAAGAAAATAATTCACTCAGTATGATTATGTTAGAATCAACCAACTATTCGACTTGGAAAATAAAAATAACAAAATATATATATACTGCAAAAAAAAATATGGATGACAAAAAATGAAAAAAAAATATACTACAAGACCTCTACCACAATGATATAGTGGGTTGGAAAGACTTTATATCGCATCTTTACCATCACAAAAGCAAATGAGTAGTAAAAATATTAAAATCAATATATGAGAAAAACACATCAAAGAAAATAACCCTATTAATCTGGCGCTTGGTTAAAATGGAATACCGAAATGGATTTGATATGACTAT
This sequence comes from Sapria himalayana, assembly GCA_029783825.1. Taxonomy (NCBI): domain Eukaryota; kingdom Viridiplantae; phylum Streptophyta; class Magnoliopsida; order Malpighiales; family Rafflesiaceae; genus Sapria; species Sapria himalayana. The sequence goes on along the minus strand of JAREIK010000295.1, from coordinate 538,206 downwards.
TCATTTGAGTACCTTCCAAGCATTGGTTAGCTAACTAATATCTATGAAAATAGTACTGGATGATGAGGTACAAGAATATTTACTTTTTAACTTGCTTTGCAAGAGTTAGGAGACACTCATAATCTCATTGAGTATTTTGGTTCCGTATCATATCCTTAACCGAATTGAAAAAGGAATTTCTCTAGATATCCTTGTTTTTAAGGAAAATGAAATAAGGATAATGAATTCAAAACTTGTATTAAGAGAGAAAAGCTAAAGTTCTTTCAATGAAGTTTAAGTCAACTTATTATGAAATTTTACTATTATAATCAACTATGATACTTCAAGAGGGACTATCTCAAGTGGAAGAAACTCCAAGAGAAGCATATGAATAGATATGGTGCTGGAAGGGTGCAGACACTTTTGTCATAGAGGGTAAAGGTGTCAAATGGGCTATGTCATGCTGGAACGATTTTTTTTAGGCCCATCCAGGCCACCATGCCATGTTGGGTAGGATACGATTTTTAGCATGGGTCATGTCATGCCGGCGTAACTTTAAAAATGGGCATCAGAGATTTCCAATAAAGTAAAAGTGATTTTTATGATATAGCTATCAACATAAAATATCACACTGCTTGGGAGACATTCAATAATTTTTTTCAGCATATGATATGTAATAAATACTTGTATCTACTACATAAATAAATATACACATTCAATGACCCACAAGTATAGTCACGAAACTAAAACCTCACAATATTATGATATATCTGCTTGAAGCAGCTTCACTTTTTATAGACCCTATGGAACTTGAAGTTGCTCCACAAGTATAGTCATTTGAGGTAGTTCTTCATAAATCCAAATTATTGGCTATATCAAAATCAATATATCTAAGAACTATGAGCATTTTCCCGCATAGGATAACAATAGCTGAGTTGTCCATCATAGATACATTGGGATAAATGTTTCACCATAGTTAAGTTATATCTAAATGGGTTTGAGAGACAATGATAGACAACACCAACAATATGTATTATATTTGGTCTAGTATAGACTATATCATACATAATACTACAAACAAATAAGGTATAGGGAACATAACTCATATTTTTTTCTTTTCTCATTAGTCTTATGAGAAAATGATTGACAACACCAACGCTATCTATTAAGTGGTTGAGAAGGACTTAAGTCTCTATCATACAAATCTCTCAAGAACTTCATTGATGTAATTTTTTTGAGATAATCAAATATGCCTAAAATTTTTATCTCATATAATATTCATTTTTAGAATTTGCCTGATTGGGCATGTCTTTTATTAGCTCTTCTTTATGCTCGTCAATTTGTACTCTATTTGAAGGTGACCACCTAGACCTAATTGAGCAGCACGAGCCTAGCCTGATGCATGACACTAAATGTCATGCCTAGCACACACCTGGAATGAAATAGAGTTGTGCCTGGCCCTACCTCATGCCAGCCTATATACCATCCCTCATTAGATATAATTCATTCAACATGATTGGCAAGAATGGGCACTATGATCACCTATCTTGTGTCAGTGTGATGGTAATATAAAATAAGAGGCACATTTATTCATGCACCTTGTTAATGCTTTATTAATGGGGAACATGCCTATGATGCAAAACATTTAAATTTGTAGCCCATTGATAAATTATCATTAAGTTCATGTTGAATCATCTAGAGTGACAATTATTCTAGTTGTAGAGAAATATTAATACAAAAAAAAATTATTATTTGTCAAATATTAAGGATTTTTGTTGAAGATAATAATAAAGAAAAATTAAAATATATTTTTTATATAAAAAAGTTTCTATAAATAAGATTTCTATATTTTATAATTTTTCAGGCTAAGACTTATTCTCTTTTCTCTCTTTTTCTCAGAACAATCTCAATTATTATATATTTTGTAATAACAAGCTTGTTGTATTGTAGTATTATTTTATTTATAATTTAAGTAAAATGAAACTGTAATCTATAAATTAATATTGGTGGGTGAATTTCTCGTTGATGTTGGGTGAACTTACATGATACATAGGTTGTAGGTCAAGCTATACATGTTTTATTTGGTGGGTGAGTATTCTCTTCTGCTCATGACTTACATGATACTTCATCCTCATGATGACCTCACTATATATGAGTGTTTATCGAAGATCTTTAGGAAATATGATAAACAAAATAAAATTTTAATATAATATTTAATAATGATTCAAATAATGGTATGACAATAAATATTTGAGAGATATTAAAGATAGTTTGTTAGATACAAATTTGTTGGAATTGGTTTATACTAAAAGTCATTTATGATTATTTTATTGATTTGTATCCTTTTGTTATTTTAATAATTTTTTTTAATGAGCTGAATCATAAAAATACTTTTATCCTTTATTCTACTTGTAGATGATTCGATGCGTAGAGATTAACATACAAAGAGAATATTGAATCATCGGATATAAGTCCGTTGTTCACAATCTAGATAAAATTAGACATCATATTAGTAAGATTGTAGCATTAGATTTCATTGAGTCTATCTTGACTATGATAAATTATAAAATTATATCTTCTAGTACTAATATACCTGAGTATATTGATAGGACCAACATGGTATTATTATTTTGTAATAACTTGTAAAATAAAATACAACATAGTTATTATAAACACTATTACTCTTATTCTTAAAGTAGTTATTGTTTTCATATGCCTGTTAATAGTTATTTTGATTCATAAAGAGTAGAGTCCATAAATAGATTTGAGAACTATGTGAATTGGAAACTTTATTAATAATATGATAAAATATTAATTACTAATGAAATTCATATCCTATCAAAAGGATTGATAATACTTCCTTAATAAAACTTACATATTTTGATATTGCCAAACTCTATAAGGAGATTTTAATTGGGTAATTCAAAATAAGTTAAGTGGAAAGTATCAAGGAAATAATTAGAAGTTGATTGAATTAGATTATTAGTGATTTGATTCAATAAATGAGTATCTGTAATCTTAATATGAGAAGTTTAATTTGTGATAAGTAACAAAAGACATAATGTGTTTTGAATAAGTGAGAAAGTGTAATTATAATTTTATAATGGTGTGAATTATAATTAATGTAAATTATTATGCAAAATAATTTATATTTGAGGCCTAAGATCTTATTTAGGCAAGGGTCCCTTCTATAGTCTTATTTAAAAGTAATAAAAAAAGTTGTATATTATTTGTTAATTTTAAATATGATACATGTAATCAGAATAATTAATTTATTTATAATCATATAAATTTGATATGGCTAATAATTCAAAGTAATTTTATTTGCATTAAATTAATTGTGATTATGTATATTTATATTTATAATAAATAAATTTGATTATTAAATATTATAGGAAACCAAATAGATTGATTTAAATATAATTAATGTGTGGTTTCATTTTTAAGATATAAAAAGAAGAAGGCATTTATTCGGCAATGCTAATCCACTATAACATTATCATCTAACCGCATTTCTCTGGAACCATATAGATATATGGGAGAAGTCCATCTGACTGAGCCGAGCTTAAGGTATGCCTCTTCCTGTAACATTTACAAAATGAGATTGTAATAAAACAATCATGATCCATAAGCATAATCTACTTAAGATTCAAATTACTAACTCCTCCAACAATAGTATCGAAGAGAGTTATTATGATATTTGTGTGTGGATTAGTTAGTTTTAAACTTCATTTGAGAATACATGATTGACTAACCTAAATAGAGGTAATTTGGCCTCTGCTGGGCAAGTTAAATAACTCAACTATGTCTACGAGTTTTGATGTTAATTTCTTATGTTTATGAGTAGTAATTTATAATGATTTGTGTGTTTATTGTACACAAGGTTATAATTTTAATCTCACAATTATATTCTAATGATGGTGACTGAGATGGTGGTTAACATGACTGATGGATGTGTTTGCAGTAGCTGACAAAGGTACTTGTGGAAGTAGTCACATCCAATGATAGCACCAATGACACTTTCAATTGCCGACTATGGTGATTGTGGAAGCATTCATGACCAACATCAATGCCGATAATATTTTTAGTAACCAAAGATGATGACTATGAAAGTAGTCATGACCAATGGTAGTGCTAGTAACATTTTCAATTACCAATGATGGTAACTATGGATGCCATCATGGCTAATGATAGCGTTGGGTAATAGTTTATATTGTTGGCAATAGTCACTATAGAGGATTTAATGATCAATCATAGTACTGAAGGTTATAGTTAAAGTTGGAGATGACATATATGGTGGTTGATGACATGGCGTATGATAGAAGTATCCAAGGTGGTTGCAACTAGAGGCAATGCAGATGATGGATCTCACGGTAGAAAAATTGACAATAGTGGAACTCACGGTGGCAAACACCAACAACAATGGAGTACAAGGCTATATTTCCAAGAATTTGTAGAAAAATTGGTGCAAATTTCATTCTTTGTTACTTTGGATACTACCCTAATTATTTGCAATTTTGCTCGGTTTAAGGCACTTCCGATAAGTGAGGTGCCCTATAACCTACATAGCTAGAGTATTCAACAGTTGGATTTGCATCCTATTTAGTCATCATGTATTTTTGGTATGGTAGTATTTGTGGCGTGGTATTATTTATGGCATGGTAATATATATATATATATGGGCAAAAAGAAACACATTTTTTTAATTCAAAAGCTTTGAATTTTAAAATATCTAAGTGAGCAAGAGAGTTTATTAAGTGAATCACATGGTCTCCATTGATGCTTTGATTGTTATACAAGTTAGTTAGAGTATTCGCCTTTGTGCCTCTCCTCTATTGGACTAACTCATAGATATACGTAGCACAAACCACCAGAGAGAAATTCTATGGATTAATTAAATAAATCATTTCCCCATCTAAAAGATCATTTAAGAATCAATAGGTTTAGAATAAAGTGAAGGTTTATACTTAGCTATAAATGATATAATCCTCTTTATGTGAGTTATTGTTATTATTTATAAGACCAAAGATAAGCTATCAATATAATTTTATTTGGCATAATTAATAGGGATTGACAAGTATGAACAAATAATGAACATTAAATATTATCTCATCAAGGCATTCTGTTCATTGTGTATCATATTAATGACAAATTTATTCAAGAATTATTAGAGAGAATCAATTTTTATAATAGAATTCAAACTAATAAAGCTAATTATAAAAACTTTTTTTAATTAAAATACTTTTTAACCCATTAGCCATTATTCTCAAAGAGAATAAACAAGATGAAACCAATTACATTGATTGATAAAGAAATCTTGATATTGCTATGATTGTTGAGAACTACAAAATTGTACTCATAGATCTATATCTGAATAAACCTCAATAAGGTATGACTGATGAGGAAGCTAAGCCATATGAGAAATGAGTAAAAATTAATGAGATGTCTAAATATTATATATTAGCTTCCATGTCAAATGTACCCTAGCATCAACATTAGTCAACTGTTACTGCCCATGACATGATGTCTTATCTCAAAAAAATATTTGGGAATTAGAATTGTTCTACTAGGCAGAAAGAAATGAGTGATTTGATAAATATGACAATGATTAAAAACACTCATATGAGAGATCATATTTTTAAGATATTTAATCTTCTAAATAAACTAGAGATCCCTAGAGTTAAGATTGATGTAGACTCTCAGATTGATATTATTCTTCAATCACTACTAGATTCATATAAGTTAATTTGCCTAAATTTCAATATGAATAGATCTGAATGGAATTTGGTACAATTGATAAAGGAATTAAAATTAGATGAAATTATTATCAGAAAATTATCTGAAGTATTTATAGCTAAAAGAACTTATTCTAAACTAAAAGGAAACAAGAAGAAGAAATTTCAGAAACATGCTTATCTTCCATCAATAGCTCCTATGATACAAATAGGAGTTGGGGGGCTAAACAAAATATTTTCAATATGATTAGTCAAGGCACTGGATGAAGTAGTGTTAATTTATCTCAACAAAGTGAATAATCAAGGTAAAATCTCAATTGCTAGCAGGTGAAACATGTTTAGTGGTAGTATCTATGGATACCTAGTGTGTAGATAAATGTGCTATTAATCATATTTGCAATTCTTTGTAGTGGTTTCGAAAAACTAGATAACTAAGTAATAATAAGATTGATCTTCACATTGGAAACAATGCCATGACTACAGTTGTTGCAATGAGAGTTTGCATACTATAGTTTGAGAGAAATAATATTTTAATTTTAAAGGATTGTTTTTATGTACCTTCGATAAGGAAAAATTTGATTTTAGTTTTCAATTTAGTTAAAGATAAATTCTCATTTTTATTCAATGATATGTTATTAATTTACTTGAATGCAAGAATTATCTATTCTAATACTTTAAAACATGACCTTTATGTTGTTGTAATATTTTATACTTTGCCTTAACAATATGAGTTAAATAATATCAATAGCTCACCACATTATTTTGATATGAACCAAACATGTCGCTCACACTTACATCTAGGTCATATAAATCTATAATGGATTTTGAGACTAGTTAAATATGGACCTTTAGGTTCATTAAAAGTAGAAACACTTCTAGCATTCGAGTAGTGCTTAGAAAGAAATATGATCAAATGACCCTTGGTAGCTAAAGGCTATAGAGCCAAAGAGCCACTAGAATTGGTTCATTATGATTTATGTGGGCCCATGGTAATCCAAGCAAGTGCTGTTTTCAGTACTTCATTACTTTCATTGATGATTATTCAAAATATAGATATATTTATTTGATGCATTGAAAGTCTAATGCCTTTGAAAATTTATAGAGTATAAGATGTTAACAGAGAAAGATCATAATAAATATCTCAAAACATTATGATTTGATCATAATGGTAACTCTTTGGAGAGCTTAGGGACTATTTGTTAGATCAAAGGATCACATCCTAATTGTTCACACTTGGATTTCTATAGTATAATGATATGGAATAAATAAGGTATGAGCCTCTTATAGACATGGTAAACTTAAGATAAGTTATATGAATATGTATGATTCCTTCTAGAGATGTGCATTAGAAACAATAACTTATATTTTGAGCTTGATTCTATCTAGGCTGGTACTTGCAACTCTAATTGAATTGTAAATTAGGCATAAGCCTAGTTTGAAATTATTTATTTGTGAGGTTGCCCAATACATGTGATAAAAGGGAAGAGAAATAATCTATAAAAAATAGAAGTTTATTTCTTTGTGGGATATACTATAGGAAAAAAAAGTAGTTTATTTTATAATCCAATGAATCAAAATGTCATTGTTAGTACCAATACCTGATTCCTAGAACATGATTATATAACAAACTACAAACCCATAAGTAGAATTGTTCTATGTATATTAAGAAGAGATATGTCAATTATGGAGGGAACATCATAGGGTGACATCTCTTGATAACTCATTACCCCATCATACTGAGAGAACTTTTTGTGATAGTCTTGATATTGAACCTTATAAGCCCAACATTGATATGTTGGTAGCAAATCCAAAAGATCGTGGTCATAATGATTCATATTGATTGATATTCATATAGTGTGTCAGTGAAAACATACAACCAAGAGGAGTGTCTCATTATAGTAGGAGAGTTATTTTTCAACCTACATAGTATACACTCTTGGGAGAATCTTATGACATGATTTTTGATGAGCTAGATACCGATCTCATAAACTATGATGAAACACTTTGAGATAGATATGTAGATCATTAGCAAAGGACTATAAAATCAGAAATATAGTCAATGCAATCCAATTAATGTCTAGGATATTATAGCACAACCTGAAGGGATAAAATGCATAAAATTTAGGTGGATATATAAGAAAAAGAGAGGGATATATAGTAACATTGAGACTTATATAACAAGGCTTGTCACACAAACTTTTGCTCAAAAAGAAGGAGCCAATTATAAATAAAATTTTTTTCTAGTAGTCATGATAAAGTCAATCTAAATCCTTTTATCTCTTACATCTTATTATGACAATGAGATTTGACAAATACACAGAAGACTACATTTTTGAATAGCCATCTTGAAGAATATATTTATATAATTTGACCAGATAGTTTCATAGAGAAAGGCAAAAAACACATCTTGTGTAAGTTGAATAAGTCTATTTATGGACTGAAACAAATATCTAGGTTTTGGAATACACATTTTGAATAGATAAGAAGACTACATTTTTGAATAGACATCTTGAAGAATATATCTATATTATGCAATCATTAGGGGTGTTCGTGGGTTGATTTGGATTAGTTTGAACATAATATTCAATCTAGACCTATGACAACGATTTGACAAAATTACAATCTAATCCAAACTATTCAAAGTACTCAAACCAACCAAGCATAAAATTGTGGTTCAGTTTGTTTTGTGGTTTGAATCATGGTTGAACTCAATTTATGTATTTAAAAGAAATAATAATGAGCAAATTAGTCTAATTTTTTTAAAAAAACTTAAAATAAAAATTTTACAATAAAATATTCAACAAACATGATAAGAACAAAAGTTTAAAATCCATAATAAAATTAAATACTACAGATTCTCTTAAATATTTATACAAATTATATTAAAAAATCTAAATTTACACAACTCAACAAACATAAAAAAAAGTTCATATTTCAAAGCTTCATATATCCACTTCCATTGGATCTTCCTTCCCAATTTTATTTGATTCTCCAATTTCTAATAGAACATATAACAAATAAGATAAGTTGATCACTTTATATATCACAAAAATAACAATTACCAAACCGAAAGATTTATGTATAATCTTATGTAATTTCTTCATACTTTTTAATAGGTCTGTCAAAATTCAACATGATACGATTACTCAACTCGATTAACTATTGATTAAACGGGTTTTGGGTGAAGCCAAAATGAGTCCGGATGATAAACGGGTCAACCCATTTAACACATTTAATAATGGATCGTGTTCCGGTGAGATATGATAACCCGTTTAAATAAAATTAATAAATTAGTATTTAAAAAAAAATTTAATCATTTTTTAAATGACAGCCACATAGAAAAATATATAAAGCAACTTTTTCTTAACATAATCTAACTTTGCAAATTCTTGAACGGTGAGGCATTGTGTTCAGTTGTGCCTCCACTCTTTGTTTTTGGATGGTGAAGCTTTCTTTCTCTGTAGCCTCCCTCTCTCTCAATGGTGAACATTCTTGAATATTGAACGTTCAAGTAGATCTATTTTAGATCTGAGTTAGACCTATAAATTTTTGAGCCAAGACTCTTCGAGCGGGTAAATCTTTGATAACTTAGGCTTAGTCTTGATTTGGTTAGTTGATTTTGTGAATTTAAATCTTTTTATTTAGTGATCATTTTATTTAAATTGTTTAAATCTTTTTTTAAATCTTTTTATTTGGAGATCATCTTTTTCGTGGGTTATGAAAGATATTCTTAAAATAAAGGATCTAAATAGAAAGATTAGTGATCCAAATAATGATCTTCTTCATGGAGTAATGTTTTTAACCAGGGGAGAAATCTTTTTCAATGTCGTGGTTTCATATTTAGAGTGCAAAATCTTTTTCAAATTTAGAGTACTTTCATAACTAATCTTATTGAAAATTTGGACATTCCTCACGTTTGAGCAGATTTGTGATCTTCTTCGTGGGTTATAAATATTTAAATTTGGTCCTCTTTATATGTTATGAAAGCACTTTAAATTTTACTTTTGTATATGCCAAAAGAAAATTGATCTGTTTATTAATTTACTTGCAAAATTTCTTACTTTTTCTACAAAGATTGTTGATGTGTTAGTCTTGTTACGTAGAGTTAAAGGGATCGAAATAGAATTTAGGATCTAGAGGGATCAAAGTGATAATATTCATACTTAGTGGGGAAACGTCATAATTTCATACCTAGGGCCGGGGGGTGTTTCCTACTACCATTTTACCAATGTCTATAAAGAAGGATGTTAACATGTGTTTTGCTCATGAATGGAGAGTTATTAACTCATCTCCTAACTCAAGTCACAATAGTAGAGACTCAAGTCATAACTCAAGTCACAATAATGGCCCCATGTTTAGTCTACAAATATCATTATTTGTTTTCGAGTGAGGAATCGATTCTTCCATTAATAAGTCAGGTTTTGATTTTTTTTCCTTCTATCACTACAGCTTATTTTAACTTTTCTATTACTGCAGCTTAATAAGAGTGGTTTTTTTTTCAATTTTTTTCCTTTTATCAATGTAGCTTATTTGTTCAATATAATGGATAATCCCATGTCAACACTGATGGGGTTTTAATTCTTTTAGTTATGACCATTATGCTATTCTTTAATGGTTTCTTTTAGTTATTTATTTAATCAAGCTTACATTTTATTAGGATATATGAACATCATTTTACAGAAAAATGTATGTGTATTGAGCATATGGATTCTATTTAATTCTATTTTTTTGTCTTAAATAGATGGATTCTTCTGATCACAATATTAAGATTTTTGATGAAGAAGATCGGTTTGGGCATGAATCTAATGTAGCTGCAACTCCAACAACACATACATCAACTAATACAACTATAGAAAAAGGTAAATCTATTCTTAAGTGACAAAAGACTCCAATAGTATGGAAATTCTTTACATAATTAAATGAAAAATATTCAGACAGCAAGAAGCGTGTTGCATGTAATATTTGTGGTATCAAATATATATGTGAGTCTAATCATGGAACTGGTAACATGCATACTCATATGGAAATATGTGTGAAAAAAGACCATGGGGATATTAGATAATTACTACTGAGTCAAGGTCAAGGATCTATGCTAGTGTGATCCACAAAATTTGATTCTGAAAAGTTTCATGAGTTAGTGGTTGAGACAATACTTAAGCATGATTTACCATTTCAATTTATCCAATATGAGGGTATTAGAGTAATATTCAAGTATGCTTATGAAAATATCAAGATGCTTTCTAGGAATACTATAAAATCAAATATGTTAAAAATATACAATAGATAGAAGGATAAACTTAAAATTATGTTGGGTTCCCTTACTGGAAGAATTTGATTGACATCTGATTTCTAGACTTCTATATCGACTAATGGATATGTTTCTCTCATAGCCCATTATGTTGATCTAAATTGAAAGTTGCAGAAAAAAATTTTGAACTTTTGTCTCATGCCCCCTCTCCACTCTAGTAATACATTATCTGAGAAAATGTATACATTTTTGAATGATTGGGGAATTGAAAGGAAATTATTTTTTTTGACCTTGGATAATGCTTCTAGTAATGATTATTTTGTTGAGTTATTGAAGAGTCAACTTAATCTTAAGAATACTCTCTTGAGGGATGGTGAGTTCTTTCATATTCAGTATTGTGCACATATTCTTAATTTGATAGACTAAGATGGACTGAAAGAAATTGATGAATTAGTGATAAAAATTCAAGAAAGCATCAAATATGCTAAAGGCTTATTGAGAAGGAAAAATAAGTCCATGGATTATGTTGCTCAAGTTTCATTAGAGAGTAAAATAGGTTTGTGAGGAGATGTTCCAACTAGGTGGAACTAAACTTATGTTATGCTTGATAGTGCACTTTTTTATTGTCGTTCATTTATTCATTTACAATTGAGTGATTTTAATTATAGACATTGTCCTTCCCAAGATGAATGGAGCAAAGTAGAAATGATTTCTAATTTGTTGAGGGTGTTTCATAAAGTTACTTGTTTATTATCTGGTACATCAACAGCTAATTTGCACTTATATCAAGTGTTCCTAATTCAACATACTTTGAAGGATGTATTGACAGACAATGATAGTATTATGAGAATTATGGGAAGTCATATGCCTACCAAGTTTGACAAGTATTGGTCAAAGTATAGTGTAATTCTTTTAATTTCTATCATCTTAGATCATTGGTACAAAATTCAGTTTGTAGATTGACCTTATTCAAAACTTTATGGTAGTGATTCCTATGAATTCAAGTGTGTTCAATATACTTTATACGAGCTCTTTGAATTGTACTCCATCAACTTGTCTCATGTTGTTCCAAGTACTTCATGCAATGAGAAACAAGTTAGCAGGACGCATGGTCTTGATGATTCCGAAAGCCTTTTTCAAGTAAAATATAATTTATTTTGTTTGAATTGAATGCGATCAAGGTAGTTTATTGTATATTAATAATGACTTTGTATAAAATGTAGGATTTTGAAAAATATGAAGAAGAAGATGCTCCTGTTTCTTGAGTGACCGAGTTTTAGTTATATTTTAATGAAAAATGGCTTGATCTAAAAAAGGAGTTGGATATTCTAAATTTTTGGAAAAAAGTGCAGTTTCGACATCCTATATTGTCTCAGTTGGCTTGTGATATGATGACAATTCCTATTTCTACAGTTACATCTGAATCAGCATTTAGTACCGGTGGTAGGGTTTTGAATAAGTATCAAAGTTCACTTTTGCTAGAAATTATCCAAACTTTGATTTGTGCTAGAGATTGGATTAATGGGAAAACAGTAAGTTTGATTCCAGTTTACTAGTATTATTTTTCTCATTATTCTAATTCATATGATCATTGATTCATTTATGTTTTATTGTGCTTAGTTATAAATAATTCTAGTGATGATTCAAAAGGGGAATTAGATGATGATGTTTTCAATCAAAATATGAAGTCTAATAAAGTTATATCGGCTCATTGTTCTAATTATATATCTATCATTGATCACGACTAAATAGAAGGTAATTTCAAGTTTTTGGTACTTGTTTAGTTATGAATTTATTTAATTATTAATGTTATATAATATTTCATTTTAATTTGTGTAGGGCATGAGAATTTGGTTGTTGAACCTACTCGTTATCGTGGAGGGGAAGATTTGATATCTTTCATGATTTTTATGAATCATGAAATTTATAGTTGTTTGAGATTGTAATTTGTAATATGATTGCTATTTTGGATTATATTTATGATTTGTTATATGGTTGTTAGTGGAATTTGGATATTTTGGATTTGAATAGTTAGATAGTAATTTGTACTTTATTATATAGTGGTGTGGTATGAATGATGCCTTTAAATATTATATTTTTTGTGTTAGTTTGTTAATTTTATGAAGTTAATATTTTTAAATAAACAAGTATATGGTTAAACGAGTGGTTTACCATGTTAAATGGGTCAAACAGATGGTAAACAGGTAAATAGGTTAAATGAGTTGTTTATCGTGTTAACCCGACCCAATCCAACCTAACCCATTTAAAATTAGATGTGTTAAACGAGTCGTGTCGTGTTACCCATTTATTAAATGGTTCGTGCTCGTGTTTCAATTTTTTACCCGTTTATTAAACGTGTCATGTATGGGTTTACATATTTTTAATCCATCACCCATTTAACTCGTAATCATTTAAACCAACCCATTACGTTTGACACCCCTACTTTTCAACCTCCTCTAATATTTCTTGCAAATTGATTATGTGATCTTTTTTAAACTAATTTTGTGAAAAAAAAAATAAATAAATGCTTTTACTATTTTAGGAGATAATGAATTCCTAAATGCATCAAGTATGTGCCCACTTGTACTAAAAGTAGATTCAGAAGTGACAGTTAAAAATTGAAATAGGAATTACTAATATATCTCTTGCCATTAGAGATAATCGAATATTAACAAGTGGACATCATACAATTTTTTTTAGTGGTCGAATTAATAATCACTAGATAACAAATGTGGGGTTAAGTGGATTAAATAAAGTTTTAATATTTATTGATGAGCGGGGGTTGGTTTGGGTTGATTTGATCTAATTAGTTTCAACCTTGAACCACGAACCGAACAGATGTGTCAGTTTTTACAAAATTTTAAATTGATTCAAACCTATGAACCTTAAAAATTATGATTTCGGTTTGGTTCGGTTCAATTTAGACATTTTGGATGATATTTTTTTTATAATTTATGAACAACCCTAGCAACCATATAGTTTTATAGAGAAATACCAAGAACACATATTGTGTAAGTTGAATAAGTAATTAAGTCTTATAGTTTTAATTGAGTATTGTATATATATAAAGAGATGTGATAACAAAGTGATATTATTAATATTATATATTGATAATATTTTGCTCATTGGAAAGGATGTGGATTTGCTACTAGTGACACTCTAGTTTTTTTCTTCATTTAATGGAAAATTTTGCAATGAATCTGGTTCATAGTGATATTCCTTCAAAAAAAGAAAGAGGGTCAAAAATAAAAAACAGTAATAACTGAATAAAATAAAATATGTAGTTTTACCATTACAAACCCAAAGTGATAAAGTAACAAAATAAAAAAACTAAACTGACAAAATAACTAAACGAAATTGATAAATTGACTCCAGCAGACCCAATATGGACAATTATGGACTAGACTAGTGCACTTTTTTTTTCGAAGTTTGAATTTCTAAACTAATTACAATATCACAAACTAAAATATAATTAGTAACTATATCATTTATTTTCATAACTGATGTCCATATGAGATAATTATGTGCGAGCTATTTATTTATTTTTGTCTTTATTTTTTTGACAAAACCAATATGGCCTTAGCCCTTCGTCTTCCTAATAAAATATGTATGTTCCCGAGAGAATCAGAATCACGCGAAAGCTGGCGAGTCGAAGAATCAAGAAGTAGCAGGCACGGGGGTCACTAGCTGACCCGCCTGCCTGGCTTAGAGTCCTCATCCTCTCGATTCCCAGGGGCTTTTCGATTTTGCCTACCAACGCATAAAAGACAGGGAAAACACGACCTTTTATTTCTTTCTTGTGCACGATTTTGCTCACAAATGTCTCTCTTCATGCCAACTACCAGCACACCAGTGCCCATGTTTTGCAAACTGAACCGTACATCCGGACCGGTTCACTATTCCAAATTTATTGCTGTCACCATTTCCGGCATGCGTCGAAGGAATCTGATGATCACTTGTGCTTCTTCTTCAACAATCGATCGTTTGGATTCCATGGCGATTTTGGAACGATGCTTTGTTGCACCAGATGCGGAGATTTGTTTAGAGTCTAGCACGAGAGGCGATCGCTGTGCTATTATGAGGATGAAACATGGTTTCCGTACTGTCACTTTGGAGAAAGGGAAAATCGATCTGTCACAGAAGAAATCGGAGTCTTTGCCAGAGGTTTTGCTTTTTATTTATTTATGAAATTAGTGATCTTTGATTCCTAATATAAATTGCATGTTTAGCGATCCTTGCTGTAGCAAATGTTTAGTTTAGGAATTAATTTGACAATTACGGATGAATGTGCTGGGATTTTGTTTTAATTCTTCTACCTCTGTCTTTTTATGTTGGTTGCAATTAATGGCTATCTTCCACATCGCTTCTTAATGAACATATAAATTCATGCTCCCGTAAATCTGAAGAAAGTGCACAGAAAAGATTCAAATAAACAAATTTCTGTATCAGATACATTGCAGCCACACTACATCATAAAACAAGCCAAATGATTTAACGCACATTGAAAATAATAAAAATGAAATGAATCGATATATAAGAAGAATTTTCAAGGGGAATACACAGCACAGGAAGACACGTGGTTTCTGACTTAAAAAATTTTGATATTGTTTGTTGCTCTTTCATTTTAAGGCACAATTAAAATAAACCCAAGACTAAAGCACATGCAACTTAAAGGTGTTATGTTTCACCAAGTCACAATCAAATAAAAAACAAATGACATTCTTTATCACATATGGCAATGCATATAAGCAATACAGAAAATTACATATCGGAATTTGCAAAATTATATTTTTTTTAAGTGATGTTTTTTCTGGAAAAGAGATGTTTTGAGTGCTTGTTGTTCTGAAGTTTTATATAAAAATTGCAGATAGGAGTAATGGAATGAATTTTCGGGATTATGTTGCCTTTAATGGAAGGGTAATTTTTGAAATTTCTATTTCTTAACAATTTCTGCACAATGTGAACAAATTACTACTTTGGAATCCTACATCAACAAACAGAAAATTCTTAGCTAGTAGACTTGGTCATGGACTCAGGTGTCTAATAAATGCCTCCTTCTTTGGAAATAGTTTTTTAGATTGTGCCTGTTCTAGTTTGATCTTGGTTTGGCTAGAGGTTTTTAATGGGTTAGCTTGGTTGGATATCATAGAAATTTTTCATTTAATGTACAGCTCCCCATGACATCAACTAAATATTGTTTCATACATAATTTGATTTTTTTCTCATTTTGTAGAGTATTTTGTGTTCCAATTATTCAGTGTCCATTCTCATAAATTCCAAGGGGTGTGCCTTTGTTTATATATACAATATTTACATGTGAAGAGAAACAAATGTTTAAAGAGATCATAATCATCACTAAGCTAAAATGTTAGTTAGCAAGTCGTTTTTATGTTTTTTTTTTTGATTGATCTATTGCTCAATGGAGTTAACCAAAGTTTTTTATTTTATTCTATGTTAAATATTGTTTATATTTTTTTATTTATTATAATTATTGTTATTGATTTACTTAATGATCTTTATCATAAAAAATTTTTCTTTATATACCAAATTTTAAGTGTATATCCAATATCTTTTATTTAATAGTTATCACATATTTAATTTTTTGGATATCCATTTCATTAATGATTTTTAGTTGTTTTATACACATATATAGCTCTTTTATTTTGTATATATTTTAATTTTTTGCTATTCAATATTTTTTGTTATAAAGTGTAATTTGTTTAATGACCATTTTATAAGATTATTCTTTTAAATTATTTAATAATTAATTATTGGTTTTTTAATAATTAATTATTTTAATGACCATATGGAGTTAACCAAAGTTTTATGTTTGATTTTCGAGGTGATGATTTTATTGAAGCATCAATATGAACAATTGTTTATAGTTTTTAAGAAATTTGATTTTAAAATGTAAAAAAACTTTATACAAAAAAAATTAATGCTTGATATTTTTTTTTGTATAAATTATCAAACACAACATATTGTGAGGATTTGATTTTTAAAGAGTTGAAATTTATATGAATCTTGATAACTTCGAAAATATATTTTGATGATGATTTTATTTGTACTGATTAACAAAAATTTTTAAGATAATATTTGTTAAGAGTATGTTCTTTTCAATTGATATAATCTTAATTATTGAGAGTTGAATTTTAGGTTATCAAAATTTAAAAACAAAATAGAATATATTCATTGTAAATAAATAATTATATATAAAAAATATAAAATCATAATTTATCTGTATGATGCATAAGCTATCAAATGTATTAATTATTTTTGTATATAATCTATTGTTATAATAAGAATTAAGAACATAATCATATGACCGTGTTAAAGTTGTTAATGATATTTTTACACGATTTATTTTGTAAATATGACATAAAGTTAAAATAAATTATATGAAATGATCGAGATCAACTTTGTTTTATTATATTGAATGTTGAGTTGTAATAAGTATTACTTAGATGAAAATAATGACACACACACACACACACACACACACACACATATATAAATAAATCATGTAAAAAATGAATATATTTTAAATAAGACAAGTGAAATTTATGTTGAATACATGATAAGAAAGATATACTCGAAGTGATTCTATCATGTTTCAAGGAGACTTCATGGTCTATCATATCACAATAGAGGTGTTCATATTGGTCTTCTCAGCATTGACGGTAACTTGGTATTGTAGAGGCATGGGTTGGCATGACATGAAGCCATGTGTAGTGCATGACCCGAGGGGATGGTTCATCGTCTAGCCATGCATATGGGTGTGCTGAACTATTACTTGCCCGTGGCTTGTTAGACTCACTACGCATGGGTCATGCAATCGTGGTTGTTGATGTGATCCATGACTCGTAAAGTGACTCACTCGTGAGACATGAATAATGTCATGTTGAGTTGATGTTTAAAGGGTCATGCAACGATGACCCATGATCTATGCATGGCTCAAATTGGCTAGCTCGACCATCAACCATTTTATTAATATAGTTGAAATGCCTAACAATAAGAAGAAAATATATATTTTTAATGTTTGTTCCCTAAAATATTTATAAATAATATTAATTTAATTTATTCTTATAAAATTTTTCTTCTATTTTTTTTATATTTTTTAGTTTTGTTGAGGTTTGATTTTTTTTATTATTTATTTTATTTATTATTTTTTTATTGTCTAGACTCTAGGAGTACCAAATTTATATAATATCCCAAATCATATATATATATATATATATATATGATTTAATTTATATTTTTGCTTAATTTAACCTTTTACAAATCTTAAACTTAAGATATCTAATAATTAGTAGTACTACTAGTGATTGTTAATGTAAAAGTGAAATATTTATTTTTTTATTTAATTTAATTGGTCACTTTCATTTATTTTAGCTTAATTTTTTTGCTTAATTTTATATATAGATTCTAATCATCATAATGATAAAAAATCATAAAATAATTATATTTAATTATTTAATTATTTTTGAAGATGAAGAGACTCATATTTTGTGGAGTCTCTCCTTCAATATGTAAAAAGTTAATAGTTAATAGATGCAAATAATCATGAAAGATACTAAATGAGAGGTTGAAAATATAGTTTATTATATTAAAAAGATGCATTTGATTCTTTGCAACTTCAACTTAGTTCAGATGAAAAAAAATAACTTAATAAAAATTAAATATCTCAATTTTGTGATGTTGATCACTTATAATGTTCTAATTATTAGATATTTTAAAATATGACAATTTTAAAAAATAAAAACTTAGAATTTAATAAGAAAAAATAAAGAGAAGAGAGAAATCATGGAAAAAATTGAATGAGAGAATTATGTATAATAATGTTCATAGATATTTGAGATCTAAAACTTAAAAAATGTACTTTTTTTTAGTTGGTATAATAGTTTAGAACATCTCTATAACCATTGTCAATTGTTAACTATTTTAATTTGAGTCACTTGTGCAGGGTTGAGTATTGTTGAGCAGCTCGAGTTAGTGAACACTCCTAATTTCATTAAACCAAACCAAAAAACTAGATATAATATATATTTTCTCTAAAAAAAAGTAACTATATAACATAACATGCAATCTAAATACTCAAAAGTATATGACATATCTCAAATTCTGTCTGAATTCATTATGAAAGAACTACTTTAGTTAATATTATATGTCAGTCATAAAATTATATGTTAGTCATATAAAATTATAAGAATATAAGATATTTATTTGTGCTCCGATGATAAAATATGAATAATCTAATATATATCATAAAAGATAAAAAATAATTACAAAAGAAAATTAATTGAAATAATTCTAGGAGATCTCATATCTCTCTGGGCTATATAATATTGTTTATAATTTTTATATGATACTTGTATTCGTAGGGCCTATTAAACTCACAGGCTATGCCAATAAATATATTATTCTTAAGATTGTTGTAGAGAAAAATCTTCCTCTCATCCTACTAATGTTTTAACTAATTGTGATATGAATCAAGAGTGAAAACTACTCTACTTGTGGTAATCATGATTGGTGGACTTAAACTAATTGATTTTTTGTTAGGTCAAATTTTTATAGTATTCACCCACTTTCACTTAACCATGAGTTTTATGAGAAGTTTTGACACAAGTTCTCAAGTTATGTTAATGATATTGAAATGGTTGGATTGCGTTCATTTGACATGATTGATCACTATCGTGAATTATAAGTGTCTTTAGAAGCAGAAATTATGTTGTGTCGGGTTAGTATGACCTGGTGTTGAGTGGCACATTCGTGCCATCATGCTGGGCCATGTTGTGGTAAGTGGAGTTGGGAAGGTTAACATGACTTCCTTTTTGGGCATGAA
Source organism: Sapria himalayana (assembly GCA_029783825.1). Classification (NCBI taxonomy): domain Eukaryota; kingdom Viridiplantae; phylum Streptophyta; class Magnoliopsida; order Malpighiales; family Rafflesiaceae; genus Sapria; species Sapria himalayana. Next base: position 518,402 of record JAREIK010000295.1, on the reverse strand, counting down.
TTGTGCTTGACCTGACATGAAGCTAACCCAAAATAGGCAAGCCATGCCTCAAGCTTAGGCCCTAGGGTCTCTAGTTGGTCCATGGCCCCAAGCCTTGAGGTTGCCCATGCCCCATTTAATTCATAGTTGTATAATATAACTTCATATTATCTTTTAAAATGAAAAAATATAAAAATATGGAGAATGGATAAAACACAAAATAGCAAATATAATAGTGTGCTGGAAGATAATGATCTTCATCTATCATTTTATTAGTTTTGATCTTACAACTCTAAGTTTTATTCCGTAAATCATTATCTATATTTCATTGAAATGACATTCTTGATGATCTATTCATATATCTTTTCAATCTATTAAATATAATAAAATTTCTATAATATCTAGCTATAGCTATTCTCTTATTTAAAATAATATTTATAATCATAGAAAAAGTAAATTAATATGTTATACTAAATATCGTTAGAGTTAGTAGATCATATGTCATTTTAAATATCATATAAATTATAAATTCATATAATTTTTATCAATTTAATATATCAAAATTTTCCATATTATTCTAGGATATGATTAAATAATAATTGACATCTAAATATCTCAATAATTTATATCTATTTGATGGATAAACACATCATTTATATATAGTTAATTGAATGAAAAAATTATCTTCAAAAATAATATTATAATTTATTTTTGAAGGCTCGCTAAAATTATAATATTAATTTTTATAATATTTAAATAAGTTATCTAATTATTTGTAAATTATATTTTATGTTTTTTTGGTTGAATTATATTATTATATAGATAGCTAAACAATAAAAAGTTGAAATGATAGTTTAATATTTTAATAATATTCTTTATATCTTAATAAGTATTTTATCAAAATATAAGTTTTCTTTATATTAATTAAAGATAATACTTATATTGATTGTGTTCTAAAGAACAATGTAAGATATGATAATTGTACAGATAAATACAAATTTTGCATATGATAAAAAATTTTAAAGAATTTCTTAAATTAAAATTTTATATATTAATTTGATTTATTAATTATAATTTTATTAATTTTATTATTAAAGAAGTCTAAGATGACATGTTGATATTCAACATATAAAATATAAATGTAACATAAGATATGTTGAATTTTAATAGTACCTGATATATATTAGATTTTGTTTTTGGTTTACTTACTCATATAGACTGTAAAGTTATTGTAGTTGATTAAATGTTCTACTATATTTTAATATATTCTAATTTATTCTAATGATAGTGATATTATTTTTAAGTATATTGGTATTATTAGGTTTATTATGTGATATTTTTTTAAATAAAAAATCTTAGTTAGAGGATATTCTTTAATTTTTTATTGAATGTATTCATAGTGATATTATTTGAAGAATTATTAAATATTATATTATATATTTTATTATGTATTTTGTATTTTTTAAAGTTCTCTGAAATACTCTCAAATATGATAGCATCATCACGAGGATATTGAATTTTATGAAATTTTAATAATATTTTATTTAATTTTTAAAAAAAATTAATAAAATAGGTAGTGATACATGCAAAAAAAATGTGGTAATGCCTAGTTCATTTATTGAACATTATCATTACTATTCCAGTATGTGTTATAAGTGTATTAATGATTAATTGATTTTTAAATTTATAATTTTTTACACCATCATCTAAGTTAATTTCGGAATTTTACGATAAGTTGGTTGGTTGTGTTTCTATATACAATAAATTAATTTTAGATCTTTCCTAAATTGAAATGGAACTCACACCACCAACTAACATAATAATATATTTTCTAGCAAACTCATGATGATAAATGAAAGATGTTATTTATTAAGAAATTAATCCAAATTTAATAATTATTTTGTTAAACTAAGTTTTCTTAAAATTTAATGTACTATATTTTTTAGTGTACATTTTGGTATGTCTTAAGATGTCTAGTATCATTACTAGTTTTGTAATTATGTATATATATTTTTTATAATAGTTATATTGAGCTTTTTTTTTGTTTTTTCTAATATTTTATTTTAAATTATATTAAAATAATTTTAAATTTGAGATATTCATTTATATATATTTTAGGGCTTTTAGGTTTATGGGCTAATCAATCACTGCTAGTCAAATCAGTCTTAGATTTTTTAGTCGAATTATCAAACTAATCTATAATATTTATTTTATTTTCATTATAATTAATAGTTGATTTTTTTAAAGAGTTAGGAGAAGAAAATAGTAAAAAAAATAATATAGTATTTAAAATAAAATTATTGAATGGTAGACCTGTACTTTATGAATTTATAGACACATAATTCCATGGATGCATACTGTTATTTATTGGTCAAACATTCTCAATCACCAATTACAAATTATAATAATTTTTGAAAAAAATAGTATACAATAATATATTTTAATCTTTAAATGAAAGAAAAATAAAAAACATAGAATTCTTAGAGAGAGTTACAATAAGATAGAGAAAAAATAATTTTAATTGAAGTATTTTTTTTTTATTTTTTTTATATTTTAATTGGACATAATCATTCTTTTAGTTGGATTCCAGATTTTATCTAGGATAATTAGAGTGAAAATCTAAAATCCAAGCATGCGCCACATGGATAAATTAATTTTTGATTGGTAATGTTTGCGCATGCACTTGATAGGTCACATGACCACATCACGTTGCCATTGGCCCAGCGCAATGTCTTAGTAGCCATTGTGATTGTGCATCAATGTGTAAATGTGGTGTGTTTTAACATTATTTTTTTAAAATTATTTAATTAGGTTAGTTTTGGTGTCGGTTTGAATTTGCCACAATTTCAATTGTAATTGAAATTGTATTAGGTCTGTGAGAGGCATACATGCACTTAATTTGTGGAATGTAAATTTTTAATTGTGACTATAACATGCACATATCTAATTTAATTTGTAATTGTGAGTTGTAATTGGGTTGGGTTCAACCCACACTTGTCATCATGCTAGGTTGTGATATGACGAATGATTTTTTCTGCATGTGGGCATGCTATCCAGGCCTAGTATGTCATGAGCCGAGCCATAGGATGGCACACATGACTGCCATGCATGACTCCTGGTGTGTGCCATACCTGGGTCCGTGAATCCAGCCATGGTGCCCAGCTCATGCCAGTGAGTCAAGTCAGGCCCATGCAACTCGACTCATTTGCCACCTTTAAGTGTCTCCAAGATGGAACCTAGAACTCAATACTTATAAATAATAGTTAAGAATTTAAAATATCTAGCATCAAAATATATATAAGAAAATATGTGCAAGTGAATGATGAGTAAAATATTTTATTAGTTACTTTTATAATATAATGGAAAGATTCTAGTTACCTTTTAATACTAGACTGGTAAATGGAGAAGATAAAACTTATGAATTTTTTTTTTTTTGGATATATTATTAGGTGTATGTTTTGAAAAACGTCCATCATGCTTCTACATATTTATAATTGTCTTTGTGATGGATAAAGATTATTTATGGAGTTATATAACCATATTTTGGTCTCATCGTAGTTTAACATTAAGTTCACCAATACTATCAAAGGTGTGACGTGCTTAGAAGAGTAATTAAAACAAAATAGAACCATTTATGTAAGTATTGACTTAACTAGAAAGCAATGGAGAAAAATATGCTTTGATTCTTTTTTCTTCCTCTTGTCGATTTAAATATTTTGTTTAGATCGCTTAAAAACATTACACTTGGCATTAAAGAGATTTAAAATACCTTTGTCCTTTTCGTTTATTATTTGGATTATGTCACATGCTATAGTTTATCATTTTTATACATGTTTTTCTTGTATTATATTTGATTATTAATGAGAATACATAGTATGTGAGCTATTACTAATTTATTGGCTCATTATATAAAAATATTGTGTATGTTTATTTAGTTAATGTGATTAAATATTTTTATTGGTTGGTTTAGTTTGATATCAAAACTAAAATCCTAGGGGAGTGAAAATCCTATGGTTGGTAAAGAGAGTAAGTGCACTCTCTCAACATAGTGCATGTTGCATTTTGTGCAATGGTGCACACACATGCACAATAATTTACGAGGAGGCACATAATCATTGTGCATTGATGTGTTCCATCGTTAAACACTCTTTATATGTGGTGAGCATCGATGGCCACTGCTTTGACATATTGTGTGGTGTGTAACATCAAAATTGTGAATGTGCAATGTGTGTAGCTAGGTGTATGTCATGCGTGGCACCTTGGTTTCGGTTGTGCAATGTGGATTGTGTTTTCGGGCAGCCATGTATGTTGTGCTGTGAAGAAATACCTCTTGAGTGTATGTAGATTATAATTTTGGGTGATAAAATTTTATTTTGGTTGATATTATTTTTGATATAATATGAATGAGATTAAAATTTTGATTATTATGTTTTTGAAAGTATAAAATAAGAATTACTCATAGTATTCAATAAGAATTAGAATGTAGCATTTTACTTAGATGATGTTAGATTACCTAACAAATAAATCACTCAGCAATGAGATGAAGAAGAAATATAGCTAACTCATTGTTTTTAATTAATGATATGATAATTAATTGAATTAGAGTTAATCTTAATATTCTCATCTTGTATGATATATACTATTATATATGAGTTTGTAACATTATTCAAAGAGAGTGAATTAGTTACGAATAGATATTTTATCCAATATTGAAGAAAGTTTTTCTTTGTAGTATTTTAACATTAGTTGTGCATTTTTATCTAAAGTTGTGACAAATGAATGAAAAAAATAATATTTTCAATGGAAATATAGTGGAAGAGCCGAAGAGGCTTACATGAAATAATTAGAAATATTTTTCTTATTATTTAAGAGCACTATGTATATATTTGTGGAAGTATTATTGATGAGTGTACTAATTATGTGAGTTATTTTATTTCATAAATTCTTTATATAAGAGCATCGTGTATATTTGTAGTTAGTATTATTAAATGTTTGATTAGTTGACTTAGTTTTTTACATGATATCAAAGCTAAATTCTTAAATAAGTGAAAATTCTAGGGTTGATAGAGAGTGAGAGAACACATGCACCGTCCACCATGTGCACGTGGCAAGTGTACATGCCCAATAATTCGACAAGGGAGGAGGTACATAGTCACTGTGCACCTTTCTATTTCATTATCGAACACCCTTTGTGTATGATGAGCATCAATGCCCACAACATTGGCACATTGTGTTGTGTGTATCATCAGAATTGTGGCCTTGAAGTGTGTGTAGCTAGGTATGTGTCATGTGTGGCACCATGGTTTTGCGCAATCATATGTGTTGTATGTTTTTGGTAGAGGTGTCAAATGGGCCATGCCGTGTTGACATGACTTGTTTTTGGGTGGTCCAGTTTGGTCACCATATCGTGGATGAAATGACCTGACATAGAATTCATGCCATACTCAACACAGAATGATTGATAGTCTGCTGACATGACATGACTAGCATGATTTTGGGTAGACTCTTGCCTAATGCGTTAGGTTGTCTCGGGTCATGCCGAATTGTTCTAGTTTTATGGGAAGCTCTACCATAGACATCGTCCACTAGCCACCACCGTCACCACCATATTCCAATGAGCAGCTCAGCACGAGAGTCATAGAAATTCAATTACTTGAAAATCAGTGGACTGTGTCAATTGGCTAGAAACGTGGGCCGTGCCTGCCTCCGCATGAGGCACATCAACCTCTAGGCCAGCACGGCATGAGGCACAACAATCTTTGGCCTAGCACGGCATGAGACACAATAACCTCTAGCCTAGCACAACATGAGGCACAATAATCTCTAGCCTAGCACGACATGAGGCATAACAACCTCTAGCCTAGAACGACACGAGTCATGCCTCGGGCAGACATGATCTAGGTGCAGGTAGTCCGCCTTTGCCTTGTGCTATGCCCTGACCATAAGACTCACTTGACACATCTAATTTTTAGGCAGTCACATGTGTGTTTTTGGGCAGTCACATGTTGTATGTTTTTGGGCAGCCATATGTATTCTGTTGAGAAGTACCTCCGAGTGTATGAAGAATAGGATTTCATGGGGTAGAATTTCATTTTAGTTAATATTATTTTTTATTGTTTTTGATTTAATCTTGGTGCAATTAAAATTTTAGTTATTACTCTTTAGAATATTTAAAATCAGAATTATTCATAGTGTGCAAGAAGAGTTTGAATGTGACTTTTTAGTTAGAAGATGTTAGATCACTTGATTAATGAAACACCTAACAATGAGACAAAGAAGTTATTGAAAAACTCATTGTTTTAATTATGATATGATTATTAATCGAGATAGAGTTGATCTCAATTTTCTCATCTTGTTCATCATAAAATATTTTATATGAGTTTCCAATACCATTCAAATGAAATGAATTGGTTGCAAGGAGACATGTTATCTTGTTTCTAATAAAATTTTTCTTAGTAACATTCTAGCATAAGTTGTGCATTTTTACTTAGAGGTGTAACAAATGAATAAAAAAAATGATATTTTTCATTGGAAATCTAAAAGAATTGACTTACATGAAATTATTAGAAATATTTTTTTCTTGTGTAAGGGAGCATTCAGAGTGCATCCTTAAAAAATTTGTGTATGGATTAAAATAAGTATCCCATCAATGACATGATATTTTAATTGTAACCATTGATATTGAAAGTGACTTATTGCATGAGGCAAAATATTTTCTCTTTAAAAACTGACTCGAAAGGTATGAGTGATGCATCTTATGTTAGTGGCCTCAAGATACATTGAGACATTTCAAGGCATTCTGAGTTTGTCTTAAGAATCCTATATCATTATTTTTGAGAAATTTTAGATGAGTGATTATTCACCAAATGTGGTTCTCATGGTGAAAGATGACAAATTCAATATTAGACCATTGTTCTAAGAAAGACCTAGATCAAGAACAAATCAAGAACATTTCTTATGCTTAAGCTATTGAAAGACTACTGTATGCTTAGGTTTGTATAAGATCTAAATTTAATGGATTGAAACAAATATCTTGTCAATGATATTTAAAATTTTATGATGTTATCTATTCATTTGATTTTATAGAGAATGCTATGAATCAAAGAATATGTTAGAAATTGAGTATGAGCAAAATATGTTAGAGAATGCGGAATATATAGTACTTGCAACCAATAATAGGGTTTAATGCATGAGGTGAAATAATTTCTTTCTAAAAATTGACATGAAAGATGTGTGATGTGTCTTTTATCATTGCCTCATTGTCATTAAGATACATAGAGATAGATTTTAAGATATTCTCGATTTGTCTCAAGAAGCTTATATTAATAAAGCTTCAGAGAAATTTAGGATGAGTGATTGTTCACGAAGCATAGCTACCATTGTGAAGGGTCAGAAGTTCAATTTAGAGTAGTGCCCAAAAAATGGCCTCGAGCAAGAACAAATGAAGTGCATTTATTCTTCTTAAATTATTGGTATACTATTATATGCTTAGGTTAATAAGATCTCATTATAAGATCTTATAATGCTTAGGTATTATAAGATCTAGATAAAAGTTTATTATATGAGGTGAAATAATTTCTCTCTAAACAAATTGACATGAAGGATATGATTGATGACTGATGCGTCTTATGTAGTAGGCATTAAGATACATAGAAAAAGGTTTTGGAGAAATTATAGATGATGCATTGTTCACCAAGTGTAGCTCTCATTAAGTAGGTTAACAAGTTTAGTTTGAACCAATGCCCAAAGAATTATCTTGAGCAGAAATAAATGAAGACTTTCTTATGATTCGACTGTTGGAAACATAATGTATGCTTATGTTCGCACTACAATTGTATTCGTTGTTGGAATGTTATGGAGATATCAATTTCAAGGGACAAAAAAATTGCATGTTTATGTACAGAAAGATTGATAATTCAGAAGTGACTGGTTATTCTGATTCAGACTATGTTGGCTAATTTTGATTTTTGAAAATCAATTTCAGAATAAATCTAAGCTAGTTGGTGGAGTCATATCTTGGAGAAGTGCAGAGTAGACCATGAATGCTACTTCTACTATGGAGACTGAATTTGTATCTTATTTTGATGATGCTTCAGATGGTGTACGAATGAAAAGTTTCAATTGTAGGCTTATAAATTTGAATTTGAATTCTAGGCTAGTGAAGATATATTGTGATAATTCAACAATTATTTTTTTTTGGTGAATAAAACAAAAGACATAGTCTAAGAACACATATCAATGTCAAACATCTAGTCATGAGAGAGTATTAAGGATAATACAATGATTAAACACATAATAACTGAATTAATGTTTGCTAATTCTTTAGCCAAATGCATGTTATATAACTTTATCTGTGATATTTTTTCAATTCAATCCTATGCAAATATTTATTTATTTTGAGAAATATGTTGAGTTTAGACCTAGAATAAACATAGGATTTATTCATTTAGTTGTATATGTTATTCTTGAGAATCGTGATGCATGGAAAATGATAATGACCCCTAGAAGACTTATTGACATGATTGATATGTTTTGTTTTACTATGGTAAATAATGGAATATCAGGATCACATGGGAGAATCATATAATTTTTTTTTAATACTAATAATTATTTGGAAATGGTCCAAATAGGTCTTACTTTTTTTTGAATGTTATTGATTGATACATTTTTGTAAAGAAATTTCCCATCATGCGCCGACATGTTAACAACTAACTTTGTGATGTGCAAAGGAAATTTAAGGAGGTGTGCACCCAAAATTTGGTCCCTTAGTACACTCACATTAAGTTCTAAAACACCATCAAAGAAATGTAAGAGAGTTCTTAGAAGAGCCATTAAAATGAAATAAAATCATTTATGTAAATGTTGATTGAGCAAAAAAACAATGGTTGGAGGTATACTTCAATCCTTTTTGCTTATGTTTATTGATTTAAATATCATGTTTAAATTGAATAGAAATTTTGTATTGGATGCATATCATGAGATATTTCTATAATCTCTTCAAGATCAATTGTAGTAGTATTAATTAAAATCAGATCATGTTTGACTATGATTCTAGAAAGAATCACAACTAGACATCATAGGTATTCTTCTTCCATTGATTATGTGTAGTTATTTATCGAGGAAAAGTCTTTAAAGAAAAATTTATTTTCAAATAATATCACAAAAGTGTTAACAAAAAACATTTCTTATCTAATGGAAATAATATTTATATCTTTTTTGAGTTTGATATGAATAACAATTCTAATGACCTTTGATCTAATTTTTTTTCTGTAATCTCATGTAGATCAACACTAAATGAGAGTGGTTTAAATGTTGCATTGCCAAAAAAAAAAAAAATTAATGAAATATGATATCTAAATTCAAAATAGAGAAATATTTTGAGTTTGGACCTAGAATAACAATAAGATATAATCATTAAGTTGTATATGTTATTATTGAGAAATGTGATGCATGGAAGTTAATACTCACCCCTAGAGGATATATTGCTATGATTTATGTATTTTGTTTTATTATGAAAAATAATGAAATATAGGGATCACATGAGAGAATGTTGTAAATTTTTTCTTAGCAAACTACTCATAAATGGTAATTATTTGAAAGTAGTTTAAGTAACTTTCATTCTTTTTTGAATGTAATTAATTGACACATGATAATTAAGATATATTTAATCATGCTTCGACACGTTTACAATTGAAATTGTGATTAATAAAAGTTATCCAAGAAAGCATGCACATATATTTTGGTCATTTAGTTAAAGATGTCAAATAGGTTGTGCTAGTCCTACATGATCTAATTTTTGGTTGTCCAGTTGATCCACTATGATGTGTTGGACATGTCACAAAATGAGTGTCTGAGCCATGTCACATTGACATGACCACATGGAATGATAGTTTGACATGACTTGGTGGCTCGTATTTCTAAATTGGGTTGTGTTGGGCCTACACGACCTAAATTTTGGTTGTCCAGTTGATCCACTATGATGTGTCGAACACAACACAAAATGAGTGTTTGGGTCATGTCACATTGGCATGACCACATGGAATGCTAGCTTGACATGACCTGATGGCTCACTTTTCTGGGTTGGATTGTGTTGGGTTAGAGTGGGTCAGACCGATAGTAGCATGCTGCTGCCATTGGCCAGTGGGCACGAGTAGTGGCAATGGCATTGCAAGTGACATTATTGTAATACTACACTACAACCATATTGGGCATTGGGTTGTGGCCTTTGGGCAGCGGGCACATGCACTACGGAGTGCATTGCCAATTTATATGTTGCCGTGACATTAATTTTTATTCTTAAGTTTGAACTTTTAAGTATAATTTTAATTTTTAAAAATATAAATATCAAAACATAATTGCATTGTATTTTAAATTAAAATGAATAAAATTTATAACTCAATAAAAAAATATAAGTTTAGTCTTTGCACATCATGATATCGTATAATAAATAATAATAAATTGAAAAACTTTAAACAATATTAGTACATCAGTAACATAAATATGCATTGCATGCTAGTCCTCTAATATCTACGATTAGTCTATGTCTTTAGTATGGTCCGGATTGTTATATATCAGTCTGAAGCTAGCACTATCGGTAGCCTCAATATCTTTTTTCATATGAGTTATTATCAATTAATAATTTTTTTATTTTATCATAAATATTTATTTTTGAATTCTTTTTAATCTTTTAAATATTAAAGTATTTTTATGATATTTGATCATATTTTGAATCTCTTATCTAAAATAATATTCATAGTTATAGAAAAAATAAACTCAAATGCTATGCTAGACATCATAAGTGTCAATATATTACATGCTATCTTAGATAACATGGAATAGACGAATTTATATGATTTTTGCTAACTTATCATGTCAAAATTATTATTATCATCATATGATAAGGTAGAGTAGTAATAAGTATTGACACAATTTGATTCTATTCAAAGAATTACTTCATTATTTTTTTCTAGTTAACTGAATGACATAGTTATCGTATTCGAATATAGTGTCCATGTTCATATTTGGAGGTTTGCTAAAACTTTAATATTTAATATTATAATATATAAATATGCTATCAAATTCTTTAATTGTTATCTAATATTATGAATAATATTATGTACGTCCATACATTTTTCATTTATCTTTTGATTATTGATATTTTTGTGACTCTTATTATTCATAGATTAATGTGTATTAAGATATGAATTAATATGTATTCATTGGTATATTTATTTGTGTATTAATATATATATTCATTGACGTATTATATACACATTAATATATTCATGTATAAAATCCTATAAATATGGAGTTTTGTATGAGTTAGTATATACTTAAATGAATAAGAAATTTCTTCTTTATTTTCCTTTATCTCTTGCTCTCGTGTCATTCTATTTTATAATACGTTATTAGCATGAAGTTCTATTTTATTTTTAAGAGATATATTGAGGTTAATTGGAGTATTATTATGTCGAATCTATCTAGATGCTGATATCACGGGAAAGAATTTTTTGTCATGGATACTAGATGTTGAAATCCATCTAGATGTAAATGGTTTTTGAGATACAATTAAAGAAAAGAATGCAACATCAATTCAAGAAAAAGTCAAACGATGATTTTTTTTGTCGTCACTTTCATGAAAGATTGAAAACTGAATACCTCACCAAAAAAAATCTACTTGTTCTGTGAAATAGTTTAAAGGAAAGGTATGAACATCAGAGAATTGTAATTCTCTTAAAAGTTCGCTATGACTGGATGTATTTGAGACAATAAGATTTTAAATCTGTGAGTGAGTATAACTCTACAATATTTAGAATCAGTTCTCAATTATAGTTATGCAGAGAAAAAATTACTGATGAGGATATGTTGGAGAAAATATTCTCTACTTTTCATGCATCCAATATGCTCCTGCAGTAGTAATATTGTAAAAAAGGCTTTTAGAAATATTCTGAATTAATTTAATGGGTTCTTGTGACCGAACAAAATAATGAGCATCTGATGAAAAATCACGAGGCTCATTCAACTAGTTCGGCTCCATTTATGAAGTGAATATGATAATATATCACTATTTTAATGGACAAAGTCGAGACCGCGGTAATGGTCATGGTCGTTGTCATTTTCGGGGTCATGGACATGGACGAGGACGTAGTCGAAATAGTTATAATTACGATCGGCAACCCAAGAATGTGTCAGAATATTAAAAGGGAGAAAATATTGAAAAGCACAACAAAAGTGGTGAAAATAGCAAAATGGTGACAAATTTATGCTATCGTCGTGACATGAAAAGCGATTGGTCACGTACATCTTCTACTCCAAAATATTTGATTGATCTCTATTAAGAATCACTGAAAAAGAAAGATAAAAAAATTATTGAGACAAATTTTGTTTCTTAAGATGAGAGTGTAGATCACGACTAAATGATATGACTCATCTAAATATTGCTAATTTTTTTATTCCGCCTGAATCTAATATTGAAAACTTGTTTGGTGATGAAAATCTTAAAAAATAAAATATTTTTTGTTTATTTTTATGTATTTGGGTCTGCTATTATGAAAGACATCGTACTACCGAATAATTAAAGTTATTTATGTTATGTATTATTTTATGATTTTCTTATTATATATCTTGTTTCTTATGAAGAAATTACTAACTCATCTGGTGAGATCCTCAATCTGTGACAATAATATGTCTCGTAGATAGTGTATCAATGCATACTATACTTAAGGATACTTTTTTTTTTCTTTTTAATAATGTAAGGATTAGATGTGAACACATTATGGGGTAGTACAAAATTGATTGAGAACTCTGAAAGAGCTAATATATTGTTATTTGGAGTAACAAAAACTTATATTGATGATGCATTATATTCTATAAAGTTTCAAATGAAATTTATTGAATTTTAAAGATATTCGATGAAATAGATATTGAATTGAGACTATGAATGAAGGATACACTGAGTATTTATATATTATCAACGTTGTCCCGGGTAAAAAAAATGTATTGGAAAAATTACTCACTTTTTTCTCAGATTTGTACTTCATAAACATAAGCACAATTGAGGCACATATCATAATAAATCAGAAGTTTGCTAATGAAAATAATTTTATTATTTGACATGACCGATTGAGACATTCCGAGTCTATAATGATGCAAAGAATCATTAAATATTTTAAGGAGGTATTTACTGAAAAATCAAAAGATTTTTCTGTCCAATGAATTTTCATGTGTTGCTTATTCTCAAGGAAAATTATTGATAAAGCCATCACCAACATAAATAAGGACACCACCTCTTGTATTTTTGTAACATATATAAGATGATATATGTTGGCCTATTTATCTACAATATGGACCATTTTAATATTTTATGATTCTGATTGATATATCAATGAGATGACCACATGTCTATTTGTTATCAATGCGTAACCAAGTATTTGTTAGATTGCTTGCTCAAATAATTTAGTTACGAGTTTATTTTTCAGATCATCTGATTAAGCTAATTTATCTTGTTAATGTTGGAGAATTTATTTTTCAAGCTTTTAATGATTAATGTATGTCTATTGGAATGACTGTTGAACATCCTATAGCATATGTTCATACACAAAATGGTCTTGCAGAATTAATTATTAAATGTCTTTAATTGATGACAAGGTCATTACTAATGAGGACGAAGCTCTCAACATCTGCTTGGGGCCAGGTTATTTTGTATGCAGCAGTACTGATTCGTATTAGACCAACAAATTATCATGAGTTCTCTCTTTTATAGTTGGTTATTAGTTGAGAACAAAATATTTCTCATATAAGGATTTTTGGGTATGTGGTATATATTCTGATTACTCAATCACAATGCACTAAGATGGGTCCCCAAAAAAGATTAAGAATACACGTTGGATATTCCATCGATAATTAAATATTTAGAGTCATTAACTGGAGATTTATTTACGGCTCATTTTATTGATTGTTATTTTGATGAATTAGATTTTAACTTAAAAAAAGTAAGTTGTTGGAAAAGGCTATTAGTTGGAATCAATTGTCATTGTATCATCTTGACCCTCACAAGTTGAGGAATTGATGGCTCTAGAGAATCCTCAGTTGTAATTTCAAAAGAAATTCATGTATCTGTAACTTGTAAAAATCAAAAGATCTCGATAAACTATGTCACAATTGGCTAAAGGTGGAATTGAAATAAAATCGACGTCGATGAAATATTTATCAATAATGTGATAATCAATATTGTTAATGACTATAAGGACTTTGAGCCAAAGTCTGTCGAAGAATATAAACAAAGAAATGATTGGCCAAAATAGAAAGATATAATTGAAACAAAATTGAATTTTCTTTCAAAACACTAAGTTTTTGGTACTATTATACGTATACTTGATGGTGTCAAACCTGTAGGATACAAATGAATATTTATGCGAAAACGAGATCGACAAATAAAGATATCAAATATAAGACACGGTACACAAATTTTCTTAAAGATCTGATATTAATTATGAAGAGGTATTTTCTTGTAGTGGATGCTATTTTTTGATATTTAATTAGCTTGACAATACATGAAAAATTTAGTATGTATTCAATAGATGTAATTACGACTTATTTATATGGATCACTTAACAGTGATATCTACATGAAAATCACAGAAGGATTAAAATTATCTGCAATACATAATTTAGGTCATTGAGAATTTTACTCGATAAAATTATGCAGATTTTTATATGGGTTGAAATAATCTAGACGTATGTGGTATAATCGTCTTAGTAATATTTTTTGTGAAAAGGGTATAAGAATGATTCTTTTTGTCCTTGTGTATTTATTAAGAGATCTGGATCCAAGTTCGTTATAATTATAGTTTATGTTGATGACTTGAATATTATTAGAACTATGAATAAACTTTCAAAAGTAGTTGGCAACTTAAAGAAAGAATTTGAGATGAAAAATCTCATAAAAATAAAATTTTACCTTTGTTTGCAGATTGAATACTTAGAGAATAAAATTTTTGTTCATCAATCGGTTTATATATCAAAGGTGTTGAAATGATTTTATATGAATAATACCAATTCATTGAGCACTCCAATGGTTACCAGATCATTAGATGTGAATAAAAATTCTTTTCGACTTTGGATGAATGAAGAAGAGTTTCTTGATCCTGAAGTACAATATCTTAGTACTATTAGAAACTAATGTATTTTACAAGTCTTACACGACTTGATATATAATTTTCTATAAATTTGTTAGCAAGATATAGTTCATGTTCAATAAGAAGAGCTTAGAATAGAGTTAAACATATAGTGAGACATCTTCGAGGTATGATAGATATGTACCTATATTATCCAAATGTACCTAAATCGGAATTAATTGGTAATGCATATATGTCATATATATCTGACCCTCATAATGCTTGATCACAAATGAGCTATTTATTTACATGTGGTGATACTATTATTTCATGACGTTCTACGCAATAAGTAATACTGTCATATCTTCTAATAATGCAAAGATCTTAGCAATTCATGAAACAAGTCGAGAATGTTTTTGGTTAAGATCTGTAATACATCATATTCGAGAGTTATGTGATTTTTCTTTTAGCAAGGAGGTCTTGAGGACCTTGTTTGAAAATAATGCTGCATGTATTGTTTAATTAAAAAATAGCTATATTAAAGGGGATAGAACAAAATATATATCACCAAACTTCTTTTTCACTCATGATCTACAAAAAAGAATGATATTGATATTTAATTAATTCGTTCAACTAATAATCTAGTAAATTTCTTCACCAAGGCTCTACCTACTGCAATATTTGAAAGACTAGTTCAAAGCATTGAAATGTACTAATTCAGAGATTTAAAGTGATGTTTTATACTGTATTCTTTTTTTCTTTATCATGGTTTTATTTCATTGGGTTTTCTTGGTAAGATTTTTAATGAGGCAGTATCATAGACATCCAAGGGAGAGTATTATAAACAATATTATGAATGTCCATAAACTTTCTATTAATCTCTTGATTATTATTATTCTTGTGACTCTTATTATTCATAAATTATTGTGTATTAATTGATATGGATTAATATATATTTATTGGTACATTTATTTGTGTATTGATGTATATATTCATTGATGTTTTTATATACACATTAATGTATTAAACCTTATAAATAGGGAGTCTTTGTATGAGTCGGTATATACTTGAAGGAATAAAAAATCACTCCCCTGTTTCTCTTATATCTCTCGCTCTCTTGTCCTTTTATTTTATAATATTAAAGTATTTTTGTGATATTTGATCGTATTTTGTATCTTTTATCTAAAATAATATTTATAGTTATAGAGAAAATAAACTCAACTATTATGCTAGACATCATAAGTGTCAATAGATTACATGCTATTTTAGAACTCTCTCATTATTTTTTTCTAGTTAACTGAATGACATAGTTACCATATTCGAATATAGTGTTCGTGTTCATATTTGGGGGTTTGCTAAAATTTTAATATTTAATGTTATAATATATGATTTTTGCTGACTTATCATATCAAATTATTATTATTATCATATGATAAAGTAGAGTAATAATAAGTTTGAGACAGTTTGATTCTATTCAAAGAACTATCTCATTATTTTTTTCTAGTTAACTGAATGACATAGTTACCGTATTTGAATATAGTGTTCATGTTCATATTTGGGGATTTGCTAAAATTTTAATATTTTATGTTATAATATATAAATATGATATCTACTTTTTTGTGAATCCAATCATTTGGTTTTTTTTTTGGCTAGTTCATATTGGTAGATATTTATTTTAAAATATTTTTTATTCTTTTTATTTTAATCTTATGATCTATACACGTATCTAAGCAATATAGAGATGGAATAGATGATCAATATTTTAAATATTTGGTTTTTATTTCATTAGCCGATACTAAAATTAGCATGTCCTTTATATTTGTTAAATATACTATTGATATTGTACACGCACTCAAGTATAGTGTAATTAGTGTGAATATATATAGATAAATTCATATTTGTTGTATTAAAAAAAATTAAATAATTTTTAAAAATTAAGTTTCTATCTCACAATCTGAATCGTCAATAATATTTTTACTATTCTTTCTATTGATATAAATAGATATTATGTATTGTTAATCAATACATGATTCTAACATCATCTAGATATAATTTTAATAGTGTTTGACATTCTGTTAAATAATTTTTTAGGCTCGTTGAGAAATATAGTATAAAATTATTGTTGTTTACTGTGTCATAATGTATTTTAGTATTATTTTTATGTTTTTTAATACATAGGAAGTAGTTTTTATTTCTACTTATATTATTAGATTAAGTATGTGATAAACATACCTAATATAAAAAATATTAATTAAGGGTCTACCTTTATAAAAATTGATAAACATATTAACTGTGATATTTTTATATCTAAAGCATTATCAAATATAATTCTAAAAATTTTATTTTGATTATCATATTTCCTAAATATTTTTGTCAGACATTGATATATGAGAGCTATCATTAGGATGAAAGATTTAGGAAATCATAAAAAATTTTATTTAGTGTTTACTTAGAATCGATATAATGGATCATAGAACATACAAATAAAGTGTCATTATGAGTAGTTTAGTTATCGGACATCACGAGTATTATTTTACTTTATTTCTTAAATTTTATTAATTATTAATTATTTTTATAATTTAATATATTTTATTATGTTATTTTTATTGGTGAATATATGAATTCTATGATAACCAGACTACAAGTAAGTTTTCATAATTTCAACTATTTTAGAATTCTCTAAACATTTAATTGGAAGATATATGCTGTTAAATAATTTTGTCATGTCTTTCTTTCCAAACTTATTGCAATAAATAAAAGGAGTTGATGAACCTAAAATTAATATAATTTTAAAGATTATGCTGCTAAGTTACATTTACTTAGGATTTAATATATTATATTTTTTGATGTATTGATTGACATATCTTTTAAGATGATATGTGTCACTAATACACACACACACACACACACACACACACACACACATAGAATATACACTATGTCGAATCTTTTTTGATATTCATAGTATTTTATTTTTAATTATATTAAAATGTATTATGACTATTGAAGTTTGTCTATTTTTAATTTTTTAGGCATATAGGAGGAGACCATGAGAGATAACTTAGTTTTAGTTTTTGATCTTTTGGTCGAGTTGTAATTATCTATGTTTAGGTGTAATTTTTTTTATATAGTTTATTTTTTATCATTTTTAATATATAAATTATGACAATGAACTAGAAATAAGAGAAGAGGAGATTTTTTTTTACTTTTTAAAAATTATTTAATATATTTATTAATTTAATAAATATAAAATATAATTATAATGTGTCTTAACTTTATGTGTGCAAGAATTATTTTGCATAATCCACATCATTTTCTAATTTTTCATGTTTGACAGTCATTAGCCGCTACTTGTTATCAAATTAACATTGATGTTTCACAAGATTATAATTACAAATTATTAAAAAAAGGGTATAAATGAGTGTACAATCAATTTTAAAGTGAGAAAATGAGATAAAAGGAGTTTATAGATTAACTAGAAAAATAATAATATATCAATACGCTATTTATATAATTTTTTTATAACAAATATTCTTAATTTTTTATATTATTTAGGACATAAATTTGATAGTTGATAGATTTTTGATAATGACCTATCGGACGCAATTTGACCGCTCAAAAATATTATTAAAATTATTTATTATTTTTATTAGATATGACATGACATCGACATGTGCTAGGTGTGACCAAATAGGCAAAAATATGCAAGTGGATAATTTTATAAAATGATTGTTTTTTTTATAAATTCATTCATGTTTGGCATGGTACGCGGCCCATGCGACCCTGACCCAGGATGACACAAGACATACCATGGGCTAGTATGACTATAGTCTAGATATGATTCTTGACTGTATCGTGCCAGGGTCGCCCGACCCACTTGACGACTCAACTTTCAATATACTTTCTCATTATGTTGTCAAACACAATTATAGAAGTGAGAGAGAACACTAGAAGAATTATTAAAATGAAACAGACTCATTTATAGAAGTGTTGACTAAGCAAGAAAATAATGACGAGATGCATACATCAATCTTTTTTGTTTTTGTTTATCAATTAAAATATCATATTTAGCTTGCTTAAAAATTTTGCATTGGATGTATATTATGAGATATTTTTACATCCTCATCAAGATCAATTATAATAGTATTAATTGAAATCAAATCATGGTTGACTTAGATTGTAAAAGGATTCACAACTAGACATGATAGGTATTTTTCTACCATTGACTACTTACTAGTAAGTAGTAACAATTTGAAAGTATTCAAAAGAACTCTCTTTTTTGAATGTAATTGATTGACACATGACAATTAAGATATTGTTCATCATGCTTCGACATTTTTACAACTAAATATGTGATGGATGAAGGTTATTTATGAAGGCATGCACTCATATTTTGGTCCTTCAATGCACTTTCATATTAAGTTTTCAAATACAATCATAAAAGAGAGAGAGAGAGAGAGTGCTTAGAAGAACTATTAAAACAAATGAGAATCACTTTTTGAAGTGTTGGTTGAATAAGAAAACAACGGCGAGAGATATATCTTAATCTTTTTTTGCTTTTGTTTATTGATTTAAATATCAATTTTAGATTGCTTAGAAAATTTTCTTTGGATGCATACATGAGATATTTCTATATTCTCCTCAAGATCAATTATAGTGCTATTAATTAAATTTAAATCATGTTTGACTATGATTCTAGAAGGAATCACAACTAGATATGATCATTTTCTTTCAGCCATTGATCATGTATATTTATTTGTTGAGGATGAGTTTTTAAAAATAAAATATTGAGAATGAGTTTTCTAAGAACATCATATTAGCATTAACAAAAATTTTCTTATTTGATGAGAATAACATTTATATCTTTTTTGGATTACTTGGCGACACAATGCAAATGCCCCCTGATTTACTTTTCATTCTAAGATCTCATGTAGCCTAACATTAAATGAGCGTTGTTTAAGTGTTGTATTGGGAAAAAGAAGACAAATACACAAAAAATGACACCATTTTAAATTCTATTTAGTCCATTTGGCTCAATTTGATTTTCTTTAGTTCACCAAAAAATATACATGCATGCTATCTTTTCAAATGACACCATATAGATTCAAGGGCTAAATGAGGTTTTTCAAAAAATAAAGTGCTTTTAAAACTATTTAAAAGCAATGCATACTTCTAGAGAAAATAATAGGTTTCTGATATTTGGGTTATATGAATGCCAATCATGCATCATCAATAGTGGTGGAGGCAACACTCATGGAAAAGTTTAGTTGGGACACAATGATTTTGATAACTTGTTGAGAAAAAAAGAGAAAAAAAGTGTGAATATGAATCTCACTATCTTTTAAAAAATGTTTGAATACATGGATACACAAATACACTCTAAGTCAAACATCTAGGAGCACATTTGTGTAACAATGCACACTCATGCTTGTTGTATCACATGCATCACACTAAAATTATAAAAAACTAAATATAGATACTAAATATTCTCATCAATATTGAATATGAAATCATGAATGTGTTCAAAATAAAAAACATGTGTAACCCAATAAATTTATTCACTTCATTAATTATAATCACTCTAAATACAAACAATAAACCGAACCTATGAATAGAAATAAAATTGATTAGACAGTTTACATATTGAGTATTCTCATTTATAAATAATAATAATAATAAAAAAGGCAAACTATAATACTCTCTTAAAATAGTATATAAATATCTATAACACAAAGTTGGAAGGAGCAAAAGTAAGTTGAAGTTTCTTCAAGATATTCGTGAATTTATTGATTTGCTAATCTATAATATGAATTCAAACTATAGTACCGATGATGTGAATCAGATGTCCTAAACAAAGATTCAATGGACAACTTGCTTGGACAAATTGCGATGATTTTTCTTTCAACAAGAGGTGATACATGGGAGAGAGTAGAGAAATTAGTGCTTGAATTATTTTCAAGAATTCTTGATTTGAATTTGGGAGGAAAGTTGTAAAAGGTGAAAAGGATGAGATACTTTGAATCTTGCATTCAGCCCGGATGGATGCTGAATCTGAGCTGTGGAGTTCTAGAAGAAAAGAAAAAAATAAAAATAGATTTCATATTTCCATTGTTATAATTTGGGAATAAAGAAGTTAAATAACAAAAATTTCTTATATAAGTTTTTAAAATGATTGCAATTTTCATATTACGAACCTTGTAATATTATTATACCACTTTTTATTTCTTTTTAATTTTTTTTTTTGATTTTCGAAATATTCTATTGGAATAGCTTCAATTTACATAAAAACTATTCTAATGGTAATATAAAGTCAAAAAAAAAAAGTTAAAAAAGTTGAAAAGAAAAGATAAATAGGAAAGTCAAAAAAAGAATATTAAAAAGAAATAATTGTGCTGTAATAAAATTATAAGGTTCGTAATATGAAAATTGCTTGGAGTACTAATTGTAATAATGTGACATATTTTTTAGAATTATCTAATGCTTAAATGATGTTGATTGGCTTTGAATGAAAGTAGTGTCCAAATATGTGTGATCCAATTGGTGTTTCTCGAATAAATGTATTTGCTACTTATTTTTTCATTGATTTGATTATTATGAATAATAGTTTTTTGGTGTTTCTCTTGATGCTCATTATTATTTTCATTTCAAAAAGATTTGTCCTTGAATCTTGTAGATTGGCTTGCTTGGAATTTTTGTTCTATAAATAAAATAAATTGCATGCTCAATTCTTTTAACATGTGGAAATACATGAATAAAAAAGCTAAATAATAAAATTTTTTATATAATTTTAAAAATGATAATAGATGACATTCATTCCAATTTATACATTATTATTTTTTAAATATAAAATAATCGTATTGGAACCAAACATAAGGGTAGTTCCAACTTCCAATAATAATATAAAGCTAAAAAAGAATCAAACAAATCAAACAAGAAATTTAAAAAAACCAAAAAAAAAAAGTCAAAATAGTTATAAAAAAACTCAAAGTGGTGTTATAAAGAAAATAACATGCTAATATTGAAAGGCTCACAATGCTAAGATTGCTTGGAGCACTCTCATATCGAGCTTGATAAATTATTTAAAATTATCTAACATTTTAATTATATTGATTGGATCTCTTTGAGCTAGAATAGGAACCAAACATGTCTGATCTAGCTTGTGCGTGTTGAATAAATTATTTTAGTATTTACTTTTGTATTTGACTAAACTATTATAGGTAATTACTCTTTTGGGTAATGTATTTTGATGTTAATCTTTTTCTTTCTCTTCAAAAAGATTTGATCTTAAATCATGTAAATTGATTACTTTAAAATTTTGGCTCCATATATAATGTATATTTCATGCTTATTTATTCTAATATATGATACTCTACTAGATAAATGAAGAATGATTAAGTTAAGGTGTCAAATGAGCCATACTATGCTATTACAACTCATTTTTATGTGGCATAGTCAGGTCACTATGCTGAGTCTAGAGGTGTCAATCGGGCTGGGTCGGCACGAGGCACGACATAATTCGGCCATGACTTGGCCGGCCCGACACAAGAATTTTCCGTGCTCGGGCTCATGTAGATGTGTCAACCAGGCCGAGTAGGCCCGGCCCGGCATGTTTTTAAACCGTGCTCGGGCTCGTGCCGTGCCCGGGTTAGGCACGAGCCGTGCCGGCCCGGCACGGCGGCACGGGTTCTTTCCGTGCCGGTTTCAAGGGGCACGCATGGGCGTGACCTGGCCCCTCCCGAAAAAAAGACCGCGGGTCGGGTCTGATTGGATCCCGACCCGCGGTCTCGACTCTCGACCCGGCACGGCATGGCCTGCCGTGCCTAAGGGCCGTGCTGTGCCCGGATGTTTTTAAACCTTGTCGGGCCGGGCACGATAGCACGTTCGTGCCCAAAAAAAAATGGGCCGGGCCGTGCCGGCCCGTTTGACACCTCTAGGCTCATGCCGTGCCCGACCATGACACCAATCATGCCGTGCCATGCTGAGGCCAACCAGGCCTCGTGCCGTGCCTGGTCCGGCACGGTACAGTGGCCTGTTGGCATGGTACATCAGCACGAGCCGAGAAATTATTTTTTTTTAAATTCGGGTTTCGGGCAGTGCTTCGGTGCGACGGTATGTGCCGAAGCCCTAATTTTTTTAAATTAGGGATTCGGCTATGCGGTGGCGCGAAGACACATGCCGAAACCTAAATTTTTATTAAATTAGAGGTTTGGTGTGCGATGGCGCATAGCCGAACCCTTAATTTTTTTTAAATTAGGGGTTTGGTCTGACAGGGCCGAAACCGGCGGATTTGTGCAGCAGGCCCGTGTCTGGCCGACCTTTACAGAATCGTGCCTGGCTCGACACGAAAGCATGGTCGTGCTGGCTAAAAATGGGCCGGGCCAGCTCGACACGGCCTGTTTGACACCTCTAACTGAGTCAGGCAAGGTATGAGATGAATCTTATGCCATGCTGGCACGACATGATATCCATATCATTAGGCCTGACATGGTTGGTTCGTTTGGCTCATAGCAGGCAGATTTGTGTTGGGTCTTATTGGGTCATATTGGTTGTAATTTTCTATTTCTCATATCATTAGGTATGAGATGAATCTCATTTTTATGTGGGCAGATTTGTGTTGGGTAGATTTGTGTTTGTTTGGCCAATGAGCAGCCTAAATTGAATGTGTATAGTTAAAATATTTTGAAATTTTAATTTTATATCTATTCAAAAATTAAAACATTATATTTACATATCAAATTAAAACATTTAATTTTAAAAAGCACATGTGCAATGTATATTATATATTTACATTGCATTATAAAATTAAATGAATTAAAATCAAATTAATAATTTTAAAAAATACTTGATATTTGAATCACAATCAACTCAAAAATGAAAATATTTAATGAAAAAAAATAATTAGTAAATATAATATGATATATAACATATGATAAAGTATATTTAGCAGAAATCTAAAAATAAATAAAATATCATATCATATGAAAAAAATAATCTAAAATCACACGAGTTATTAATCTATATTTGTAGTATGATAGTGTGGTTATAGATTATAATTGTCATGTATGCACTTGAAGGTATCACTAGTGATGTTCTTAATATTCTTGATCTCGATGTCACATGAGTTTTTATCTATCATTAACTCTTTAACTTTATCTTGAATGCTCAATATTAAATCTTTTTAGTCTTTCATGTATATAAATATTGCCATGATATATGATCAAGTCTCGATCTTTTATCTGAAATAATATTAACTGTTATATAAAAATTAGATCATGATATTATGATAGATATTAAATATGAAATTTCTATTAACTTAATAGAAAGATTCATATAATTTCTATTAACTTAAGATATGAAATTTTTATTATCATTATATGATAAAGTAAAATAATAATCAATATCAAAAAATTGAAATAGATCATTTCTATTTGATAGATAATTTTGTTGTTTGTCCCTAATTAATTGAATAAAAAAGTTATTTTTTTTTGAATATGATGTTCATATTTATACTCAGTCTCATTATAATTATTATACATAATATAATAATATATAAAAATATTAGTTAATTTTTCATGAATAAAACCTTCATGTTTGTTAGCTTGGTTCATATAATTGGATATATATCTTATTTATTTTGTATCTATATCTTAACCCTAAATCAATACAAATAACCAAGTAATACAGAGTTTGAATAGAGGACCTATATTTATAATACGTACATTTCATTTCAAAAATCATGATACTACATGCGGGATGTCTTTTATATTTGCTAAACAAGTTACTAATACTGGATATGTACTTACGTGCGATACAAGTGGTAGGAGTATATATTGACAAATATATGTTTGTCAGTCATACAAATTTTTTAGAAATTTCATAATTTTTTTTATATTTTAGTCTAAATAGTTAATAAAAAGTTCATCATTCTTATTATTAATATAGTTAAATATTTTATGTTTATAACTAATATAAAATTTTAATATTAGATAATTATAATTCCAATGATATTTCATATACATTTAGATTTTTTTATTATATGCTTACAAATAGAGATTGCTAAATTTTTGATGTTTGCTAGACATTCTAAGGTAATTTATTGAATTTTTTATATTTTTTAATACGTAAAAAATAATTTTTATTCTTATCTGTATTATTAAGATTAATTATGAGACACATTCATAATGTAAAAAATTTTATCTAATGACTTGTTTATAATTATTCTGATAAACATATTAATGATTATTTTATTATCATAATCATTATTACGTGTAATATTAAAGATTATATTTTGAATATCATATTTTTTAAAGATTTTTGTTATACACTTATATGACATGATCATCATAAGGATAAATGATATTATGAAATTTTAAAATTTTTTATTATATTTTTATTTTGAATCTATATAATGAGTAGTGAAACATGTAAATGATGTATCATTGTGATTAGTTCAAATATCATATGCTATGAATATCATTCTACTTTTTTTTTAATAAAATTATTAGTTATTAATTACTTTTTTGAATTTATAATATTTTATTATGACATTCATACTTATTAACATAGAAATTCTACAATATGCATACTGAAAGAAGGTTAGTATAGTACTGACTATCCTAAGATCTTTTGAAATAATAATTGAAATTCACATGATTATAATCAATTTGATTATACATTCTCTTTCAAAGTTATTATAGTATTTAAAAGGAGTCAATTAATTTGAACTTGTCCAACTTTAAAAGTCTCGTCATTCAGTTAGATTTTCATATGATCTAATGTACTTTATTTTTTGGTGATTTGATTAATATTTCTTAAGATGACTAGTATCACCTGTACTGATACATGCATATATTTGTTTATAATATATATATTATGTTTATTTTTCTTTTATATTTTTATATTTTTATTTTTTTATATTTTATATTTTTTATTATTTTAAAACGAGTTAATACTATTGAAATTAATTTAGTTTTAGATTTTTTTTTATGCAAATGAGTTTTGTTCTATGCTATTGGATATAACTTAGTTTTAGTCTCTAACTTTTCAGTCAGGATGTCATTATTATCTTTATATAATAATAAATTTATCATTAAACTTATTATTAATTATTTTTTTATTTATATTTTAAAATTTAAAATAATTAATAACAAAAAGTAAAAGTTAATAAAAAAATTATGTATTGTAACTACAATCATGTAAATTCATATGAGAAGCTGTACATAATTGTAGTTCACTTTCTATTATCTCTTCACATTTTCTAAATATGACAACTCAAGTCAGCTGACAACCTAAAGAAATACAAATAACAATGAAAAATAAGAATTCTAAATGTATATTGAACTCAAAAGAGATTTTTGGAGAGGAAGAGGATATGAGATGAGATAATGAAATTTAAGAAATTTTTATTTTATATTTATAAAAAATTTTTATATTAAAAAAATATATTTTTAAATATTTTTAATTTTTCAATTGTAAATGGGCTGAAATCTAATAGTCATCGGATTTCTATCTATAGTCATTGGAAAGAAATCTGACGTCTATATTTTTTTGTAATTAAAAATATATATTTTTTTATTTTGGCTGACATAAAAAGTAACATGTACCTATTAGTATGGGGTGCATGTCATTTTCCATGTCGATGCCTATCTATGTGAAAACATAATGGGTAGCCAATTGAGGAATGAGGTTGATTTTTTTTAAGTTGAGCTTGTGATCCATACTTGGTCATGAGTCATCGTGCCTTTGGATTGTGCATATGTAAGTCTCGATTAGTTCTAGTTCAACATTGCAAGAGTTTTGCCTCAGGCCGGCACGATCCCAATCAATGTATGATTCTTGATAATTTTGTGCCGGCCGGGCATGACACTTTTGGCCGTGTCTTA
This sequence comes from Sapria himalayana, assembly GCA_029783825.1. Lineage (NCBI taxonomy): Eukaryota > Viridiplantae > Streptophyta > Magnoliopsida > Malpighiales > Rafflesiaceae > Sapria > Sapria himalayana. The sequence continues at coordinate 491,426 of JAREIK010000295.1, read as the reverse complement.
TGTCATGCTCAAGTTGCTCATTCCATTTGACATCTTTAAATTAAATTCATAATTGTTTAACAAATCATTTGGTATAAAAATATTTATTTGTGCAAAATGTATTTTGACCATAATTATCTTTATTAGAAATCTTATTTTTTTTATTGATATCTTTTTTTTTTGTTCTTACTTTTCATTTTATTTATATATATTTATTTTTCTTTAATAATTTATTTATTTTTTCTTAATATATATTTTTTTACTCTCTTTTAAATAATTTCTTATTTAATTTTTTTTCTTTATAATTTTTCACCTTTTCTTTTTTATTTTTTTTTCTATTGATAAACATATTTTTCAATTTTGTGTTGTTGTAATCTATCTAATTGCTCATTAGTTTTTCTAAGAAATGCATGAAGTTGGGTTTCATAATGATCTTCTTTGATATCAAAATGATGTAAATTGGACACCCAAAATGCAAATTCAATGGACATCTTCCTTGGGTAGGCTGTGAAGATTCCTTCATTCAACAAGAGGTGACACTTGTGAGGAACTTATTTGCAAGAGTTATTTTCATGAATTTTGATTTGAATTCGGGAATTGAAGGTGAATGTGATGAGAGAATTAGAATTTAAAAGTGGGTGAGGTTTCAAATTTCCGCTGTGGTATCCACTAGGATAGATGTCAATTCCTAAAATACAAAATATAAAGAACAAAAATTTATTATATAAGTTATGAAAATGATCATAAATAACTTTCATAATTTGCATAAGAGCAGCTCAAATGGTAATATAAAATCAACATGAATGTAAAGGAAAATTAAAAAAAATTCAAAAATGAATGTCAAAAATAAAAACTAAAAAGGTGGTTGAGGTCATACATAGTGCACTAGGTTTTCGTTTATCATAGAGTTTGGGAAAAAAACAATATCTAGATAATTTTATATTTAAAAATCAAAGTTATTTTTAATAAGTCTTAAACTTGAAACTTATTGATTATTATCTTTGGATAAAGATATTTGCGTTCTTACAAGTGCATTACATCCAATATTTTTATGTAATATGAAGATTTCTCATATTGTTACTCATCTTAGTATTATTTTTGTACAAATACGTTTAATTTTGAAGTTTTAATGAGGTATAGAGTGTATGTTTGTGCAATCATACAAAAAAATCAAAAAAACTAAAAAAAATAAAAAAATGATGTAATAAAGGAAGTGATATATAAATGTTATAAGTTTTAGGGCTCTAAGATTGTTTGGAGCACTCCTATATGTTGCTTGATACATCATCCTGAAATATCTAACATTTTAGTGATGTTGATTAGCCATATTTGAAATAGAGTAGGACCCAAATACATGCTCTTGTATTTGACCCAATTATTACTACTAATTGTTCTTTTGAATGTTCTTTATCGATGCTAATCAAATGGTCTTAGGTCTTATCATAGACCTTTTGTTTGAGAAAAAAAAATAATCAATATCTATATACTTTGTATACTCATGAAAAATCGGATTTAATATTATATCTTGTTGTTACAATTGAGATTAATGAGAGAAACGATTAATTATTTTTTTGTGGATTGTCTTGTGACAATTGGTATTTAGGATTCAATTTGCAACCATGTTTCATCAATGTGAGACTTATTTGTTAGATATTTTATCATTTATTGACCAAAAAATTATGCATTAATTTTTAGTGGGCATTATGTATAATTTTGTTGTCTGACAGTCTGAGCCTCTATAAAATAATCATAGACATTTTAATTTTTTTCACCAGCCAGACATCACGGACCAACTCATTTTTTTTTTTTTGTAAAAAAGATTGCAGAATGCTATGTATTTACCATGCACTTCCTATCTTGCCACGATGCACACACTAATTGTAGATGTGTTTGTGTATTGTCATTGGACACACATTACCACCAACAAACACATGTTGCCTTACACACTCATTGGGCATGCCTTTGTATGCTGCCACTGAATGCACACATTGTCATCTAACGCACACACAATGCCACCTTTGACGCAAGCATCCATTGTGCGTGTGTTTGCTCACTTCCACCTAACACATGTGCATGCTTGTGCTGTTACAAATGCATGTCTCTCATAGTACACACTTAGAGTTTGCATGCCCTAAGCTCTAATATCATGTTCATAATAGAGAAATATGTAACCCAATAAAATGCATTCACCTCATTAATTAAAGTTGTTCTACACATAAACATTAAATCTAACTTAATAGATAGAAACAAAAGGGATTAGGGCAGCACACATGTTGGGTGCTCGCATTCACAAATAATAATAATATAAATAAAAGGTTAACTGCTACAATATTATAAGAGGTATGACTTTATGTTAAATCTATTTGTGGGCAATTATGAATTAATTTGTTGTTATTATTGATGGAAAAATCATGATTTTTACTTCATGCACGGGTTATATTTTGGTGTTACATTTTTTGATGGCATTTATAAATTGAATGAAAGGTTAATTATTGTTTTAGATATGAGTTTCCATTGATTTTTGTTTTGTTTTTTTTTGAAGTTTTTGGAAAATTAAAAAAATCATATATGATGTGTAATTTATTTGGAAAATGCAGGTGGCACTTGGTGGAGGTGGTGGAGGAATTGGAAAAAAAATTTATCATAGTCATAATGGTGATGATGATGGTGATGATGATGATTACTTTGTGAATAGTGATGAATACAATAATGACGTAGGGGGACTTTTCAGGAGAAGGAAAATATTTGATGAGGTTTAGATTCTCATCAAGCAAACATGTTCTTTGATAAAAATGTGTTAGAAATTACTGCTATTTCTTGGGAAAATCTTCCTTGCACAGCATATGAATGCCAAATTGATTCTGACACTTGGATTCACCCTCAGGTCACAATGAGCGAAGATAATTATTTATCACTATGCCTTTTCATTTTTGTTTGTTTCGTTTTGGTGGCAGCTATTTCACAAAAAATTTGTGGACGCAGTGTTGAATGAGTGGCACAAAACTCTGATTGATTTGCCTGCTGGATTTCAACAAGCTTATGAAATGGTGTAGTGGTTATTTTTGTGAAAGTCTTCACATTCTAGCTTTATGAATATTATATATTGAAAGTTTGAGGAAAAAAATGAACTCAGCTACACATTAATGTGATAGTGTACATCAATATCTATAGTATCTAAAACACCTAATTGACACCTAATTGACAAATATATAACACCTAATTGATGGAATATTTTGTAACCACTAAATTGACAGCTATTTACAGCGACTAAATCAGGTACTTTGTTGACTGAACTCATAAGAAAAAAATTTTTAATATTTGAAATTCCCCTTCAAGTTGTTAAAACCCAACTTGCTAATACATGAATCAAAACTCGGTTCAAATAGACCCTTAGTAAAGTTGTTAATTGTTTGTTGAAAAGTTGGCCCGAAGGGTATATAAATTGCATTGGACTCAAGCTTCTCCTTGATGAAGTGTCGATCCATCTCCACATACTTGGTATTTTCATGTTGCACTGGATTATTAGCAATGCTAATAGTTATCTTGTCTTCACAACAAAGTTTTATTAGAGTTTTTATCTTCAACTGCAGATCTCTTATGACTTATGGCAGCCAAATAAAATCACACAATACATTGACTATAACTCTAAATTCAGTCTCTGCACTGCTGCGAGCAACAGCATTTGCATTTTACTTAGCTAAGTAACTAGGTTCCCCCATCATCATTTGCTTTCGATATGTTGGAGACTGTTGCAGAGGCAATGATATTTATTTAAATAGGGTTCGTGCACTTCACATGACCTATTTAATAAATATATTAAAAAATAGGTGCATGGACCCCACGTGCCTATTCATGCTAGTTTTGTTGAAGGCACTGGTTTATGACATTCTTCTTCACATGGTCCATTTGTCCAGGTCCATCATGACACGAGTCATGCCTCTCCGCCCTTTTGCACCTTGCATGTACTCTTCTTGCTCATGTCATTGGTCGTGCTTGGGTTGCCCAGCCCATTCGATGCCTTTAGTTGGCCTGTTCATGACGAGTTGACATGCCATGGTTTCCTCTGCTAGGCCATTGAGCCATGCTGTCCCTCCCTTCCTTGCCATCATGATAAAACAACATGGTGCAGACTCAATTAAAATAATAATTGAGTCTGCAATGCAATTTTTATTTCATGCACGGGTTATATACATTAATAAATGATAAAAGAAAATATTTGATTGATGAAATAAATTATAATTAAAATTGCATTGCATCTCAAAAAAATCTGGAATACTCTTTTGAAGTGTGTTTAAGATTTCTGAATCATTTTTTCTTTTCACCGATCTAATTCTTTTGAGCTGTGTTGACAAATGAAATTGATATATAATTTTTATGATCAATATATTAAATATTAATTTATCATGATAAATTCTAATGTATTATCACTTATTAATTTTTTAATATTTTTATCAAATTATTTTTTTTATTATTTTATAAAAAAAATAAAATGTATAAGAAATCTTTGATTTTTTTTTTGGAAGAGATATATTCTTATATATCTTGAGCAATTATTAATATAATATGATTAGATATCTAAATGTATCTATGATCACACATCTATATTATATTTTCATATCTTTGAGTATTTTAGATTAAATACTTTTTTGCTCAAATCAGATTTCTTGGTAAATTAAGAAGCTCTGATAAACTTAACTAAATGACATCTCTTACATTTTAGGATCGGAATATTTTTAAAATTTAGATAAAATATTTTCAACTTAGGAGTGATTGAAGACTAAGTTGAGAATGCATAATGAAATAGTCTAACATGCTCAAATATTTAAAAGATATTATTATCAAAAAAAGAATATATAATCCCATGTGCTTAACCTAAAATGAAGTCTTTCTTATAGCCTATAAGTATCAGTAGAAATAAAAATAAGGTTATCGCTGAATTGTATGGAAAGAGATCTCAAAGAAAGTAAACTAACAGAATAATCGAGAATAAGCAAAACTTGAGCAAGTAATAAAGATTCAAGTTGGATATTATCACATCTAATCATTTTTGATTATTTGTTATTTACTATAATATTATTCTACAGAACATTATAGGAATATAATGGATATTAATGATTATTAATAATATGAGTAGTTTCTTGTGTTGATGATCAAAGAGCATGCAGTGAAGTTATGAGAGAAACAATTAATAATAACCAAAAGAAAGAAAAAATAGTTGTTTCCTTAATGAAAAATTATTTATACTTAACGTTAGTGAGTGCAAGTATAGTAATAGATGAACTTTATGAGAACTTCTTGATAATTCTGGTAGCCAGTAATTTTCTTTTAATAATGTGTATAACTCTTGATATCTTCTTTGAACATACTATCTTACATTTGTCTTTGATGTAATATATTCTTCTGTAATGAGTATATTGAACTGAAGTTTTGTAACTATCTTTGTTGTGATAATATTTCTTTATATTATGTCACAACATTATTGTTTCTTCAACTAAAGAAATTATATCTTTAATTTTTTAATTTTTGTTTTTAATGATTTTGCCAAAACCTTACTTAGGGTTTCATCCAAAATTACTCTCATGCTCAGCCACATGCCACCGTGTGCCATTACTTGCCATCACTGTGCCCTTAGGGTTACTACATAAAAACCATTGTGTGTCATTGTTTGCCATCCTACAACACCAATCATGTGTGCCAATTTCTTCTCAGTTACTTGCACCATTGTTGCCACCATTGAACACCATTGTTGTCACCACTGAATGTCATCTGCTGCCACCATCATATGTGACCGTGATTTTCACCATGTGTGTCTGCTACCAATAATTTTTGTGATTTTTTTGTTCTAATGTCGCTCTAGAGGTGTCAATAAGGTTATGTAATGCCGATATGACTCATTTTTGCTAGGTATGATTGCGTCATCATGCCATTCCAGTCATGACATGGGAATCATTTGGTCTGCCATGCACGACAAAGTGGCATGACAAAGTGCAGCCATGTGCTGGACTATGCCGGACCATCCTTATGGAACCTGTTAAGTGAAAAACAATGGGTAGCCGGCTTATGTGACCATGCCACCAGGCCATGTACACTGGTTCTGCCTTGCCTAGTGCAAGGCATGACTCATGTGGGTCTGGCACGTCACGAACCATGCCATAGGGTGGCACGACTAGAGGTGTCAATCGGTTTGGGCCGGCATGAGGCACAACACGATTCAGCTGTGCTTGGTAGGCCCAACATGGGAATTTCCCATACTCGGGCTCGTGTCGTGCCCGACCATGGCACAAATCGTGCTGTGCTGAGGCCAATCGAGCCTCGTGCATTGACTAGCCCGGCACGGTTCAGTGGCACGGCCCATCGGAACCAGACATTGATGACTGTCCTCCAGTGCCATATGGAAATGGGAAACCATGTGGGCACGGGTTCGAATTTACTCCGATCCGGCCTGTGGGGCCCGCTTGAATCCCCCACCCCCCCCCCCCCCCAACGGTGCAAAAAAAAATTGAATTTTAGCCGTTGGATTTCGCCTCAAACGGCTAGGGGGCAGAATTTGACAGCCCTCATGATTTTGCTCCCTAATTATCAATAAAAAATTAAAAAAAAACATAAAAATTACTTTAAAAAAAATTTCATTATTTTAATCTATAAAACTCACTAACCTCTCTATAAATTTTATATTTTTCAAAAATACTTATTCACTCTCAATTTTTTCTCAAAACTATTGCTCTTCTCTCTCTTAGGATTTTGTCATTCGGCTCGGCTTTTTGAGACTCACAATTTGGGTTTGGTAGTTTGAACTGGACTGTGGTGCACGTGATCTACCTCACTACTTTACGAGCATTTTTAATTTTTGTTTATTATTTAACTAAAATTTTTAGCCTAATAATTAATATTCAAAAAAACTAAGTATTTTTGTTTACTTTCTCTCTCTAGTATTTCTCTCTACTCCGAATATTTAAATCTATCATCTAGGCTTTACTTCATGTTTAACAAAAATCAAACAAATGACTAATACTAATGAAACATATTTAAATTTAGAAAATAAAAATCTTACACAAAGATCTGAGGTTGCTAAAACTTTAATTTCTCCAGTCGTCTCATCCCAAACATCTAAAAAACAAAAAATTAGGATTTCTATAGTTTGAACTCATTTTAATATAATAAAATAAAAAATATTAGGAGTGAGGAAGAAGAAATGACACAATGCAAATATTGTATGAGAAATTTAACTTTTAAAAGTTTATTTGGGACTGGACATCTTAAGAGGCATGCTAAATTATGTACCAAATAATATGATGTATTAGATCCTAGAAAAACCCAGCTTAGCTCTGTATTTTTTGAGACTGGATCAATTTTAATCTCAAAGTTTACTCCTTTCATATACCGCAGCGAGTTGAATAGGGAAGACATGATCAAATTTATCATATTGATGAGTCTTTTGATTAGATTTTCGAAAGATCCACGGGTAGTGAGTATCATGTAGATATATTTTCAGCATGTTTATCGTAGGATTCCTAGGTTCACATCTAGGAACGATATACTTAAATTTTATAAGTTCGAAAAATAAAAAATAATTAATAAATTTATGACATATAGTGGAATGATGTCTGTGACGTCTGATATCTGGAAAAGTCACGATGAATCATATTATGTATGTCTCACCGGCCACTATGTATATTTTAAATGGATAATGAATAAAAAAATTTTAGGATTCTCTGAGATTCTCAATTCTTATGATGACTCGACCATTTTTGAGTGTATGATGAAAATTCTTAGAGATAATAAAATTCAAAATAAAATTTTTAGTATCATATTCAATAACGTATTTAATAATGAAGTAGTGATTAACATGTTTATTAGGAATATTAGAGACGCATAATAAGTAAAGATTTTTCATATCAGATGTATGTGTCACGTGATTAATCTGATTATACAAGTGAATATGAATGTATGTTTTCTCGCGTTGAATAATATACATAATGTACTAAAATATATTCGTACTCATCGCATACAACAAGTGTTCGGTAGTCTCTGTTTTTCTGTGAATCTTAAGTAGAAGAAATTTTATTCGGATGTGAGATACCATTGGAATTACACGTACCTGATATTGGAGTCATGTGTTGGATACGAACACGTGATAACAGACTATGTTAATAGTAAGTATGACGAACTTATTATTGACGATACTGACTGGACTTCAAGAATTTCATTTATGAAAAATTTGAAGATTTGTTATGACACGACGAGCATGTGTTCGTTGGTTTATACTTTCATGATTTATATTGCACTCAGGTGCATATGCAATATTAGTAACATGTTTAGGAAGTATCGAGCTGATCCGACACTTAGTCATATAGTTGCAAAGGTAGAAATCAAGTACTTAAAGTATTGGTCTGTCGTTTTATCTCTTTATTATCTCGTTGCATGCATGGACCCTAGGGTTAAGATGGAAGAAGTAGATAACATTTTGACTTATTTTCTCGTGCATGAACCTGGAAGACCCACCTGAAGGGGTCATTCATGAGAAGTTGATTGACCTTTTCACATACTACGATACTAGGTATGGTAGTAGTAGTAGTGAGACTATGAGTACGAACATTGATATCATATTTAGAGATGATGAATTTTTCATTCAGTTAGCGAGGGGGAAACAACGGGGTAGACCATCGAATAGGAGTAAGCTCTCTCGATACTTAGATACCGATTACTACTCAATCATATCACATTCTGATACTAAGAATCTTGATATATTACAGTGGTAAAAATTATATGAGTTCATCTTTTTCGTGCTATATATGATGATACGAGATCTATTGACTCTTTCGGTGTCGAGCATAGCATCGAAGTTTACTTTTTCTATTGCAGTGAACATGATTTTGAATAGAAGATTAAGATTACGTCCAGATATTATTGAGACCTTAGCATGTATAAAGGACTGAGAGGATTCGAGGTTTAACATTCATGATCGTGCTGGAGCTGGGACATGGACTATATTCGCTGCGAAAGTGGAAGAGTTGATTGCTGTTGATGATGATCAATATGATAGTAATATTGATATTACAGTTGATGATGATCATGATATGCCGATTGACGTGGTTGCCAGTCGCCCCTGCCTGTTGCCAGATGCCAGTTGCCAATGCCACTTCATATGCCATTTGCCAATGTCACTTGATAATAATTTTTGATGCCTCACGTACACAGACACAGTTGATGATTTATGTTATTCTTAATTCTGATTTTTGATTTTGATGATTTGTTTTGTATTGATTGTACGCTTTTTTATTTACATTATGGTGTATTTACTTTAGTTCAATATTTATTGGCCGATTAGATATTTGGTTTACTTTTATCTTTGTGACTTTGTAATTTTTTTTAATAAAATTTTTTGTTTAATTTATTTTTTTTAAATTATTTATTAAAAATTCTATAATTAATTCTAATAAATTATAATCTAAATTTATTAAAAAATAAAATAAAAAATTTTTAAACTTTATTACTATTATATATTCACAAATTTTCAAGTTATAAATTTAAAATTTTTAAACATTATCTATATATAATATATATTTTATAATAGTTTAATACAAAAATTTAAATATTAAAAAAGAAAAAAAAATTATTTTTTTTAAACATGCCGTATTGGCCTGACCCGGCATGGTAAATTTATTGCTGGGCTGGTGGGCCGTGCCGGGTCTGGCTTGAATAAACCGTGCCTGGATAGGCACGACATGGTACAATAACCATGTTATGCCTGGCTCGGCACGGAAGTATGGTCGTGCTCACAAAAAATGGGCCGGATCTACCCGACACATCCCGTTTGATACTTCTAGGCCTGACCCATGACTAGGCATCGTTCTGAACTGTGCCATTCCGAGCTAGGCATGACCGGACTGGGCTGTGTTGCAGGTCGTGTCTGGTCTGCCCAGCCCGATTGACATATTTACTTTGCTTTGATATTATGTTAGAACAAAAATACTAAAAAATTAAATGAAAATAATAATTTATAAAAGTCATCTATCAAATATTTTTATATAATAGACAAAAGTAATTGCGACAACATATGTGTTGGGATCTCATCAAAAATACAATAATAAAAAATTGAAAAATAAAAAGAAAACGACACACATCAATTATTGGATTAATTGAAGATTTTAGCCAAACATAAAGGAAATGACTGTGTGAGTCATATCAATTAGAAGAACATATTAGAATCTTTAATTCAGCATGTTAGGAGAATATTAGTAGAGACTTATTATATCTAATTCATGTATATATTTAGAGGTATTATAAGATGATCTCACATTATCTATTAAAAAAATTTTTAATTTTGTTTATTTTAATGAAATTTTCTTAAATTAAAAAAAAAGATGATTTGATGATAATATTAAAATATAGAGATATTATAATTTTTAGAATATATTTTTTATTAATTTTCGTAATTTTTTTAGCATTTGATGAATCATTAGACATTATAGGTTGATCCTCATTCAAAAAATGATATAATTAAAATGAAGAATTGATATTTGATTGAGATTACTAGAATATTTCTAGAATTGATATTTGATTGACATTATATTAAAATGTTTCAAAATGCCATTGAGGAAAGAATATAAATCATAAATTTTTTGTTAAGTGAATATTATCTTTTGTCCTTTTATAATATATTTCATATTAACTCTTATATCTAATAGAAATATTTTTTTATTTTTCATTCAAGAATTTTGATTGTACTTATTTTGTTTAGGATTTTATATTTGATAGAGAAGGGGTGGTTGTTCGTGTTTTCAAGAGTGTTTTCAGCTTACTAGGGATTCTCTAATACTCAAAAGGAATACACGTGCTATTCACCACTAGTGATGAGGATCTTTATGAATGTGAATATTTTTTAGGATATATTGTTTTTAATGACTCAATCCAAGAAGTTGTATTTTCAAACACTATAGTGATAATGATAGTGTCCAGTTCTTTTCTTTGTAGTGTGACAACAATCTTTGCTCTTATACTTGATACTTTTAGTATAATTGACCTTGATGAGAGTAATGAGACGACTCCTTGTGTCTTATTATACTATGACCTTGCAGAAATTGATGGTAATGTGGGTTAGGAGGAACTTAGTGTGAGTGTCACACATAACACAAATTATGAGTCTTTTCAAGAGGGGGAGATAAAAGCTGCGAGAGTTGAATTACTTTAAATTAAAAATATATCATAGATGAATACGTCTACACTTTTTCTGGTCAAGTCATTGGCTACAAAGTTGATCAAGTTTAAAGTGTTAACTTTGTCCTTCTAATTGTTCCATAGAATATATCAATCATGTGTTTCACCTTAATTTATTTTTATAAGTACTTTCTTACTTTTGTATTAATACTATAAATTTTGGGTTTTTACATTATCTTGATAGTTATAAAATTCTCAATACTATATTTGAGATATTTAATTATTCAGAATAATGACATAATCATAGATGAACTAATTGTGATTACTTCCAATTATACATGAGGTATTGTTTTGACATTATTAGGTATGCCTTTAGTGGGTTGTAAGTCAGTTCACATGGTAAAGATTAAAATCAAAGGAAATGTATATCAACTTAAGATTATATTGGAAGATAGAAGATTTTCACAGACTATGTTGTTGCTTGTTATAATTTTTTTTAATGGTTAAAGTGATTACTATCAATTTGTTACTAATCTCTTGCGAATTTATTGTCACTTATTATTACTTGTTGTCACTTATCTCGTGTATTTTATATCAATTGGATGTGAGAAATATACTTCTCCATGATGATATTAAGAAGATGATATTTATGTAGTAGCCATTAGATTTTACTATTCTAAGAACTATAAATATAAAGTGTAAATTGTCAAATAATTTTTATGTTATAATGGAATCTCATAGGATATGATTTTGCATGCTCTTTTTAGTACTTACTATTTTTTGCTCGAGGAGATGTGTGCTAAAATATTCTCGTCTTTAATGTTGTGAATTTGGAAGATTGATGTTCGTAGTATATGTTAATAATTTTGTGATTATAGAAGATAATTAGTTGAATATAACCTAATTGAACATGTTCTTGCAAATTGAGTTTCAGATCAAAAAAGAATGGGTATTTTAGGTATATTTTAGGTATTGAGGTTGCATATTCTAGAGATATGAATTTTTTGTTTCTCGATGAGATGCATTTTAGATATTTTACCCATTCTTGGAATGTTGAGATGCTCACTAGATGACTCATTACTTGATTTGAGAGTAGACTTGTCTGCATATATGAGCCTCTTAGTTATTTTTTTTTTTGATATCAGAGAATTATATGACAATGTAACTATCTAATAATGATTAAATTAGTCATTATTTATATAGTATAATTTATAATTTTATAAATTTTTTATATAGACATATTTTTTTGGGATTCTCATATATGTAAAGAGAGTCCTAGAATATAAGATTTCATTCATAGATTATTGATATAATTAGATAGAAACATATTTAAATTCTAGTTATGCTTCCAATATCACAAAGTAGGAATCTATCATCATGTTTTGTTTTTCCTTTGGAGTCAACTTTGTTCTATTGAAAGCGTGTCATTGTTATTTTTTGATTGTGTGCAAAGGCAAAGTATAAAACTATGTTATTGGTTATTTGTAAATTTTTGTGAATTTATTAATTCTTGGAGAAGTGGTGACTATTAGTTCGAAGCATGATGGTTTGATATCTACTATTTATGTGTTTGTTGGTGAATAGATTTAATGCATCATCAAGAAAATGTTTAGAGGCTTGCAATAATATTTGTTCTTTTTTAAATAGTATGTTTGTGCCATATATGATAGTACCTGATATGAGAACTATTTCAATTTGATTATATATGTGTTATATTATGTTCTTCAAATTTAAGAAAAAGCAAATAAATTATTTGCTATTTCATTTTTTTTCTTCTGCTCTCATTCTTTCTCTAATTACTTCATATATTTACATAGAGAAATATATTTGTCTGCCTAATGCTTACCTTCAACACATTTTTATTAATTTAAATATCAGAATGTATTTATATATTCTTATTCAAACATATTATTATATCATGATAAAATAAATTTAAAATATGGAAAAATATACGTAAATAATTATGATAAATAATAGTGAAATTATGAAATATAATCATTATAATTATAGACAAATATTAACAAACATTTTTTATCATTTATTGTACAAAATATATATTTTTTATCGGTTGTGTTCATGTATGCTATTATGTTCTCTCTCTTTTTGATAAATAAATTATATTATCATTTTTGTTTTTTAAACAAATAGAAAGCATGATTATTGAATTACGAATGTATTTTGATGTAAGATTGTTGTGTGATCATCCTTCGACATCTAGGATGCAACATTATTTTTTCTTCATTATTAGCTTTGTCAAATGCAAGTTTATCAGTGTCAAGTACTAAGTTAATTTTTATATTTCCATACAAAATTTAAACTTTTTTTTTTATTCTCAATGTTAGTCAATCATGATAATCATTAATCTTTATTAAAGAAATTTAATTGATGAAGTCATGTTAGTTATATATTTTTTAGTATTCAATTATATTTAAAATATGCTAAGTTATTTAAGTATTTTGTAAGTTATCTCATGTCTTACAATGCATCCTAAGTTATTTATGCAGTTGTATTATAAATTTTTTCATCAAATAGGTTTTAAAAGAGTGCATTGATATTATTCATTAAAATAATTAATCAAAAAAATATATAGATGATGTCCCTCTCCTATTAGTTTTTGTGACATAATATAATATATTTTTTTACCCAACTAAACAATTTTTTATTATATATGTCGTTATGGTGATTTTTTTTTTTGAGTTTCACCATTGCAATCTTTTGTAGATCATGATTCTTTTTATTCATTTTATAAGATACGATTGTGTTAAACATAGCTTGAAAACTAGAATATCTAGTTCTATTAAACTAGGATAGCTAATAATTCATCTTTGTGAAATTGTGTATCTTATATAATAAAATTAGAAAAAAGTCAAACTTAAATTAATATTTACATCATAAAATATTGAAATGTAGAAATACCATTGTGTACTTACATCAACATATAATAATTGTTTGTAATAACACTAATCATTTTCTTCTCAGGAACTTATTTCTATTAGGCTTCAAGTTAATCAAACATCTCAAATTTATTTTTTATTATCAAAGAAATATTAATTGAATATATAAATATTATTATTTTCTGGAATGTTTAATAAAAAAATTTATCAAAATTTTATTTCCCACCAATTTACCTACAGGTAAAGTTATATTATGTTACTTTGTTAAATAAATTTGTATCATGTTTGTAGTAATATTTAATTATTTTTTTTATGTCCATAATACTAACTTAATTTAAACTAGGATTTTTATGCTAATCTCTTACTCTCTAATAACTTTAGTCATAGTTTAAATAATTTTTTTGTTTTGTTTTGTTTGTTGTAGACATCATATTATTATTCTTTTTTTAATTACTTGTTATATTAGATTTTTTTTGTCATGTTTTTTTTGCTATAGTTATTATTAATACTTACTTTATATTTTTAGTTGAACAAAAATTCATTTTATTTTTTATTATTTGTATTTTTTTTTAATTTTGTTGAATTCATAGTTAACCATATCTTATCTAGCATGTTAATGTCTTTTGATATATTTTATAATATTTCAAAATCTTTTGCATGTCTTTATTAGTGATTATTTTACATAAAATATTTAAAATTGAATTGATATTGTTTGAGTTAGAAAGTACATATTTTTTAATTTAATTTTTTTAATTTAATTTTTTTAATAGATTTATCTCTTGATTTATATATTCATACTTCAAAAAAAAAGAAAATAGAAATATGTGCTAAAATTATAATATTTTTATTTTTACAAAATGAAATTTAGAAAAGATTAAATAAACTTCCTATATTTTTTATATGAATATTTTATTTTTTGTTACTCTTGTTGAGTATTTTTGATTATTATAAGATAAAAAAATTTAGAGGCTTAAATAAAATACAAATTTTTAGGTAATAAAGTTATTTTTTATTGATACCACTGAAAATAGTTTTTTTTTAATATAATAACATTTTAAAATATTGTAGAATAATTTTTTGTAAAATTTTATTTAAAAACATAATTTTCAATGATCCTAATTTGTGGTATTCATAAGTGTTTAACTTTTAAGGCACTCCTAGGAGCATACACATCGATAGATAGATGCTAGTAAAATGTGATATGCGTGCTTACTTGGAATTCTAATTAATAATTTTTTATATTAATATAAATAAAAAATTATCAAATTTTTTCACATTCAATTTTCTTATTTTCTTTTTTATTGTTTTTGGCTTACTTGGAATTATAATTAATAATTTTTTTTTATTAATGTAAATAAAAAAATTCTCAATTTTTTTCTCATTCAATTTTATTATTTTCTTATTTTTTGTTTTTGTGGTAAAATGGATAACTTAAAATTTAGTTTTGTAGAAATTTTTTCTTACATATAATTTGTTAATTATTCTTTCATGTTATTTTAAATCTTTTAATTTCAAGCTTTTGAAATTATTATTGAGTGCAATGAAATTCATACAATATATTTTTTTATTTCTTTAAAATTTAATTTTACTTTATCAAATTTTATTTTAAGTTCTAGGAGAACATATTTTTTAATTTAATCCAAATTAATTCTTTAAATTATATTTTTTATAAATATTCAAAATTCAAAAATTTTATTCTAATTTTGGACAAATTAATTTTGTTTAAAATTAATAATTTATTTTTCCCACAAATAAAATATGTATATTTTATGTCTAAAAATTTATTATTGATTCTCAAAATAATTATCTGAAATTATTTTAAGAATAAATCTTAATTTTTCCAAATAATATAGTTCCTAATGTTGACAGAATAAATAATCACACAATAAAAATAATACTAAAAAATTATTAACAAACAAAAACCTATACAACACAAAGTTTAAATTAATTGAAAATTATAAAATATAATTAAAATGACTGACTTGAAGCTATGTTTGGAGATCTTGATTTTTGCTTATGACAAATGATATTTGGTGCTCCATGCGTTATGACAAATAATTTGAGTACTCTAAGAATACATGACTATGTGTTATGACGAATAATTTCAGCACTCTAAGCACACATGATTATGTGTTATGACTTGAAGCTATGCTTAGCGAGGAATTTTTTTGGATATTTAGGAATTTTGAGTTATAGAAACTTGTTTTAGAAGAGTGAACATGTTTGTTAAAAATGTTTTGTGAACTTCAGAAGAAGATTTTTGAAAACTCTACGAATAACCTAGAACAAAGTTATTTTTCTACTAGCTTTCGATAAACTGAAATTATAGAAGGTTTTTCTTTTTCAAAAGCCCTCTTTCGTCACTCAATTTTTTTCCTTCCACAAAAGAACCCTTCTTTAATTTTTATATTTGTATTCTTTTCATTTTCTCGCACCAATTCTATGAGATAGACCTAGAATTGAATTTAATATTCTTTTGTCTCTTATTTTTATATTTGTATTCTTTTCATTTTTCCTTTTTATCCCCTACAAAAAAAATCACTTATACTTATTTCTTCCAATCAAATACCTAACTTTTGTCTCTTTAAATTTAATATTATTACTCCATTTTCATATGAGCACTCCAATAAATAAAGTATTTTTGCATGCATAAATAAAATAAAACACATCAAATAAATAATACATTATTTAATCAAAATACATCAAAAATGAAATCATATAAAAATTAGATTAAATTTAATTTAATTTTTAATTAAATTAATTTTCCTGAATTAATTTAGTAAATCTTGTTTGCTCAATATAAATAGACCTAGAGGTGTCAAACGGGCAGTGTCGGGCTGGCTCGACTCGGTTTTAGGTGGCCCAACCAGGTCACCGTGTCTTGACTGACACAACATGGTACAGTAATCATGTCGTGCTTGGCCTGACATGGTTTCATCAGGCTAGGCCCTGCATGACACGTTGGCTCAACAAGTGGTGAAACCATGCTGGGTCGGGCTTGGATGAGCCAGTTATACCAAGTATTGGTTGGTTTTTAATTTTTAATATATTTTATTTTTTTATTCAGAATATTTAAATGATTATAAAATTTAAAATTTGAAAATTAATTTATAATTATTTAATTATATTTATATACTTTAAAAGTTTTAAGTTTTTGTTATTGTTTTTAGTAATTAGTTAATGTTAATAGTTAATATTAATTGTTAACTATAAATAAATATTTAAATTTAAAATGTTTATTTTATTAAATTTAATAAAATATTATGTTTATTTATTATAATAAATAACTAAAATTTAAAAATTAAAATGTATCAGTGTAAGTGTATGAATTAATAAAACATTAAAATTTAAATATAATATAAAAATTTAAAAACAATGCAAAAATGAAAATTCACAAAAAATAAATATTAAAATTTCAAGTATCAATTCACAAAGATACAAACTCAAAGTAATATCACAAAAAAAATAAACAAACACAAATACAATATAAATGAGTAAATCGAAATCTAATATTAGACATTAGTGTCTCAATCCGTCAATCGTTGACATAATCAATCGTCAAATCATTATCAATATCGTTATAACACGGATCATCATCAACAATCAACTCTTTTGCTTTTGTTGCAGTCTTAGTATGATTCTGGATACCTAAAATCATAGTTGTGAAAGGCGTACTTAAGGCGCGCCTAGGATCGAGACACAACCACTCCCTAGCTATAGTGCCTCGCCTTCCAAGGCATGCGCCTTACTGAAGAGGCGCGCCTTATATACTATAGTTTTTTTTAAAAATATATTTATTCTTAAAATTTGTAATTATATATTGAAATTTATATAATTTCATTTATTTTTTTTATCAAAATTTATTTAAATATTAGGAGCATTTATTTTTTTATCAATATAATCATATTTAATAAAAAATTATGTGCATCTGAAGTCACACTTCACTTCACAAAAGCCCATGCCTTAGGTGCGCCTCGCGCCTCAAGGCTCCAAGAAACCTTTGTGCCTTGGTGCGCCATGCACTGTTTAAAATTATGCCTAAAATTGAATCTTTTCAATCCTTAATGCATGTTAAAGTCTCAATAATATCTGATCATAATCTTGATCTCCTACCTGAAATAATATTCAACTCAATAGAAAAAGTGATTTTGATGCTACACTCGATATCGGAGGAGTCAGTAGATCTCGTGTCATTTTAGATAGCACAATAAAAGTGAACTCATGATTTTCATTACTGTAATATATCAAGATTCTTAGTATCAGAATATGATAGGATTGAGCAGTAATCAGTATCTAAATATCGAGATAACTCTCTCCTATTCGATGATCAACCCCGTAGTTTCTTCCTCGCTACTAACATTATGTTTTTTTGATACATAGTTTGACATGCCTTTTAATGTGCCTAATCTCACACAAATTTTTATATGTTAATATTTTTTTATAATATATGCACTGTTCTGATTCTTTTTTGGAATATTTAATATTTTTTTGTTTTATTATATTTAAGTGAGTCCAAACTACTGAAATGCATCTAGTTTTTTGTTTTTTAGATGATTGGGTTGATGCGATTATAGAAACTAAAATTCTGCCTGTCTTGGATATTTTTGTATAATTTTTATTTTCTAAATTATAATTAATTTTATTTTCATTATTAAAATTACTATTTGTTAGAGGTGTTAAACACGTTGGGCCGGGCCAGCTCGGCTTGGTTTTAGGATGCACAACCGGGCTACACTATCGGGCCATGCATGACACGGTATAGTAACCATGTCGTTCCTGGCTTGACATGATTTAGTGGAGGTCAGACTCGGCATGGGCCCATGGCCTGAAATCCATCGGGTTAGGCCCAGTTTGGCTTGTTCCGGGTCAGGTCGTAACCCTTATTTTTTAAAAAGATTAGAGCTTTGGCATTGCACCACCATGCCTCCATCACCCTTTCAGGGTTCGTCAAGCCTTGCCTGTCGGCATCACCTCGTTGTGACCATGCTCGATGCGTGGTTACATGTGCTGTGCCCACATGCTAAGTATTCATGTCATGCCTAACATGACACGTAGGCCAAAATCTCTCGGTCTGGCATGACACGACCAGTGCCGAGGGCATGCTAGGTACGGGAATGGGCATAGTTCATTCCCGTCCCGTGCTGGGCCAAGCACTTCCGAACCGTGCCGTGCTTCATGCAAGGCCTGCCAAGCGACTCGACTTATTTGACACCTCTACTATTTGTCATTTTTTTAGACTAGAGAGAGAGACTAGATTAGAGAGAAGAAAAAACTTTAAAACTTAAAAATTAATAAATAAAAAAAATACCCGTAAACTACAATGCGTAAACTTTAGTTTTTTTATGTTCGCATTGCACACGCACCACAATCCATAACAAAACCAAGTCCCAAAAGGTGAAATGCTAAAAGCCTAAAATTGATATTCAAAAATCCGAGAGAAAGAAAATTAGAGAGAGATTTATGTTTTGATAACATAAATCTTAGAATGAGGGGAGATGGTTTATAGATAAAGAATAAATATTTTTTTAACAATAATTTTTTTTGATTTTTTATAATAAAAAAATGAGTAGAATTTTTAGAGCCATCAGATCTTGTTTCATAGCCATTGAAAGAGAAATTCAATGGTTAGGATTTTATATTTTTATTTATAGTTGGGTAGGTTCAACTGTCGAACCGACCTGAACAGTCCATTCCATAAGTTTTGGCTTTTGGAATGGAATGTAGTGAGAGCTCTGACTCAGGTCTAGGGGCTGTAGAAAAAGATCATGGGTCGGGTTCAGGCCCGAAGGAAATATTGAATCCATCGGGCCTCAAGTTCTGGTCGGGGGCGTGGGGTTGGTTCGGGGCATATCTCAGCTCGTGCCGAGATACCGTGCTTGTGGGCCATTGTGATGGGCTGTGAGCAGGCCCGACACAGACACAAGTCATTTTCGTTCCGTGTCGGGCTAGGCATGGACGAGTCCGGTCATGCCTCAGGCTCGGCCCGGGCCACCACGCCAATTTGACACTTCTAGATTGACCTAACAATAAACTTTGATTTATTTGGGCAAACCAAGAGTGATGAATGGTTAAAATATAATTATCTATTGTACAAAGTTAAAATTTACTTACAAACTCAAAATTTAGGTTTTGTTTCACACTCAAAAAATGTTTTGTTAAAAGTTAAATCTTTTCTGAAAATAAACTTAGCTGTCCTATTTTCTCTCCGAGTTGTAAACTTTTTCTTAATCTAAGTGATTATCATGAGTAGTTAGAGTCAAAGTATCAATGTTTTCTTTCAACTTTTAAAATTTTCCTTGATCTGCCTGATCACTTGTAGTAGTTGGAATAAACATTACAATGAGAGACACATTTGATAATCCTGCTTGTTTCAAAATATCCTAAGATAATCAAGTTGATCTTTCTTGATCTTCTCAAAAGAGAGGATGAAAGTGACATGAATGTGTATCTCTTTCTAGTCGTACAAGTTGTCTCTCACTACTAGGCAACATTGGAATAATAAATGTGGACCACTCTTGTATGAAAAAAATTATTGTTCTCACATACTTACTCATGTTTATGCAACTCGAAATCACTACTTGTTTATTTCTGCAAAGCTCTTACTTGATCTAAACAAATAATAGCATAAGCAACAAACATGAAATATATATTTTTTATCCATTATAATAATTTATAAAATTTTGACTAATTTTTTTTAAACCTTTCAATAATCTTTTAACATGATTCATTATCTCATATAATAAGTTCATCCAAATATGTAGGATATTTTGGACATCTCTAAGAACTAGTTGATTTTGTATAATTGTCTCTGGATAAATATTTCTGATGCCTAATATCATTGATATCTCGTTGTTGTCCATCCTAACTATTTTATATTTTTTGAGCATGTATGTCTTAGAACAATTATAATTTGGAGTGACATGAAAAGTGATTATTGAATTTGTTATTCTGTCACTTTTGATTGACCTTGTAAGATAATTTAATATTATTCATTTTCTAAGGTTTTGATTTACTGATACATGGGTTAAATTAGTCCCTAACCATTAAAATATCGTACATATTTTTTAGATTGAATAATTGGATGATTCCATTTTAATAAAACAAAGTGAATCAGTCTCTAATTTTATCCCGAGTAGATAATAACTCATTTTCTGGACTAGTAAAACTATCAAATCGAACAAAAATTAATTAACCTTGATTTGATACTATTTATTGTGGTAAAACAAAATCCGGGTATAAAACTCAATTTTGAATTTTTTTTTGTACTCCCAATTTGCTTAATTAAATTTTTCTTGATTTGAAGTCTTTTAATTTTAATTTTTACATTGTTATCAAATATATCAAAATTTGCATAATATATTTTTCAAATATAACAAATATATATTTTTCAAATATATATAACAAAATTTACATTGTTATCAAATATTATATTTTTCTTGATTTGAAGTCTTTTAATTTTAATTTTTACATTGTTATCAAATATAACAAAATTTGCATAATATATTTTTCACTTTTAAAAAATATATTATTTTTATTTCTTTAAACTTAAGTTTTAGTATATTAAATTTAATTTTAAATTTTATGATAATAATTTTAATTTAGCCCAATTTTTTTTTAATTGTATTTTTTAATAATTTTTTTAAATTAAATAATTTAATTTTAATTCTACTCAAATTAATGTAGTTTTAATTTTAATTTAAATTTTCTCACCTACATTTTATATATGTGGTAAAATTTAATTTTTGAGAAATTTATGTGGTAAAATTTGAAGCCTAATGCATCTATTTTCTAATTTTTTAAATAATTTAGAATTTTTAAAATATTTGGTGTAACTATTGTATTTGTGTAATTATATTCATAATAATACAAAAAATAGATTCAAAAATTTTTTTAGATATCAGGGAGATTTGTAGTTCAATTGTTATTTTAAATAAAATAAAAAATATATATTTATGAGATTTCAACTATTTTATAAAGTAAACATTTTGTAATTCATTGATGGATTGATATGAGTAACAATTATTTTCAAAATATTTTAAAATCATTCATATTAGACTGAGAAATTCATCATTTATTCCTAGCTAGTTGTATGAAGAATGACAAATTTTCATATGTAGGTAGTCATTTCTACTTGAATAGATACTATTTCATTTATTTATATCATATGTATGTATAAGTTATTTATGTTAATCAAGAGGTCGTGTCTTGATATGTTGACAAATATCTTTGTCCAAAGGTAATAAGTCTCTGGTGGAGATTTATTAAATATATATATTTTTTAAAATTTTTGAAGATAAAAATATCGAGATATTAATTTCTCATAGACTGTATGCTAAGCAGAAGTTTTGTATATTAGATATGACCTTTTTATTTAATTGTTTGAATGATTGATTCATAAACTTAGGCATGAAATATAAAATATTTTTTTATGTATTCTATTTAAACCTTGAGATATTCAAGCAATTAAGTAATATACTGGTGAAATATTTGTTGAATATTATTTGTTTTCATTTCAACTTTAAATTTACTAAAAAGTAAATTCTTTTTATATTAGTGAAATGCACTATTAATGTTGCAAATACACAACTATATTATAAGATATATGAGTGTATATTGAAGAACATATATTAATAATATTATAAAAGATTTTCAAAAATTTTAAAAATAAAAAATTTGATGCTATCATTTGAATTTATAGTAATTTCACTAGTTTTTTATTTATTGAATATGATATAATATTTTTCTACATGACACAATTTTGATGTTATGTTGGTAAAATTCTAATGATATTAGACATGATATTAAAAATCTTATTTATAAAGTATTATATGAATGATACATTATATAAAATGTCAAATAATAATAATAATAATAATAATAATAATAATAATTTTAAATCAGTTTATATTATGAAATTTATAATATGATAAATATAATATACATAAAAAATTATATATAAGAAATTCTTTAATTATACTTACCAATAAATCTATGATAATGTTATTTGAGATATTATCAAAAAGAATACTAAATGTTTTCTTTGAATATTATACTTTTAAAAAATAATTGTTTGAGAAATATGTATGACATGCTCATTAAGAGGCTGAAATATTTGATAAAAATATATTATTTTTATTTTTAATGTCTAATTTAAATCAACATAATATATAATCACACATGTGAATGTGTGTTTTATTATGATTAGTCAATATATATGATTCAAAAACATAATATCATTCTGAATTTATAATTTTTAATAGGTATCGCATACTGGTAGTTAACATCTTAACGAATGTTTATTTTATGAATTGTTGATTATATATAAATGGAGTTATTAAAAATGAAGTCGATTCAATTTTACACTAAGTTTTGATTATTTAAGATTGGTTATAACAAAATGTGTGATATATTATATAATGTCTTATAAGGGACTTATCTTTAAATTTGTTATAGATTTATATGTATTTTTTAATAATATTTATATTAAATTATTATTTTTTATTTCTTATAATATATTTTTTATTCATTATTTTGAATTGAGCCCATGTAATAGAAGTGTACTTATGAATCCTAGTTTTTTTTTTTTTTTTTTTTTTTTTTGTATATAGAGGGGTGGATGCTAGAGAAAATGTGTTTTTGCATCATTGAATATATTAAATTTATTACATATATCAAAACTATTATTTTTATTATTTAATTGACTATAATTTATTTTATATTTTTTCCTGAAAAATAGCTTGAAAAATAGCTAGAATTAATAAAAAAGAGATTAGTTAAAATACATAACAAAAAAAATGTTAGATCTTATAATGAACTTATGTTTTACTATAACAAATAGATAGTAAAAATCCTAATTCTCAATTTATGTTTAGTTACTAGTTGTAGATGTGGAATGATACTACTCTCCTTTTTTTTTTAATTTCATTTAAATTTATTAAGTTCATAATTTTAATATTAACTGACTTGCCGTCTTAGTATATGTTATTTTCAATCAATCTTGATTGGTCCGAAGCAATGCATTACATTAAAATTCAAAGTTCAGACATTTGATTGAACATAAAAAAATGTTTGAACACCAAAATAGAAAAAAAAATCAAAAAAGTGAAGAAGAGTTCAAAAATAACGTGTGAACAAAAAGGTGTTTGGTTAGAACCACTACAATACTTGCAACATTTATGTAATTAATTTAATAAAATGGCTATGCACTGGTTGTCATGTTATTAAATGTGACGACTCGGTCATTTTAAAGAAACAGAGGAGCCAACCGGCAAAATCACTGAATGAGTCATGGGTCACGAGTGTACAAGCTCAACCAATGCACGGCAAAGTACACATGCGCGGACATGTTCCACGTAGTCAATGGTCATGAGTGTCAGAGATGAGTCTGGTGTGCACCATACATGCCTAAAGTACACATGCGCGGTCCAATAGACACCTCTAGATGCACCTAACATGCCTAAATGTGCAACACATGTTAGGCACACTTTATAACATCTAGGTGTGCACCATAGGCAAGGTGCACTTAATGAGGTATCTTTTTTGGGTGTAGGTGAGGCGCCAAGGCTTTTCTTTCCTTGTGTTTATGCTGATCTGCTCTTTTTAAAGTTATGATCCAATCTGACTGTGGCACGCTGCTACTCATTCAGGTGAACCTTTGCCTGCAGGGGTAATCACGCTGTATTTCGGGGCAGCAGCCTAGATTGGCTGGCTTGACCTATTATTACAAATCTATCTAAGACTATGTTCTTGATTAATGTTGTAGAAATCATATATCATCTTTCCAAATGTTTTTGCTAACTCAATTGATTAACTTTTAATATTTTGGTTTTTTTTTCTAGTACTTCCAACCATGGTTGTTACAAATTTATGATTCATGATACGATACAACAACATGATATATTTAAAAAATGTCTTATGATACATATGCAATGCATGATACAATACATGATATTATGATATAGCGATACATGGATTCTCAACTATTTTCTATAATTTAAAAAAAGAAATTAATTTTTTTTGTTTGAAGAATTTATTAAATTAATGGTTAACATGTATTAAAATATATTAAATTAATCATAAAAAAGAAGTTCATGTAAAATAATCTTATAAAAAAGGTACTCTTGTTATTAGATGCTATAACACATATTTTCAATAGATATTTTTTTTTTTTTGTATTTATTTTTTATTATATGAAAAAACTTACAATACACTATACGATATGATATATGATACACAAAAATAATAAAAAAGATGATAAGCAATATGTTTTAAGAGTTAACAACTATGTTTTCAATTTCATTGTCTTATTAAATATGAACTCATAATTTTTGTATCTAGGCGACCTGTAATTAAAAAGTGGATGACAACTTAATTTAAATGGAAATGAAAACACAAACGCAATCACCAACCCACCCACCCCTTATCTACTGTTCTGAGTGCAGTATTTCTTGCATTGCAGGGCTTGGTCAGCTCAACACAAATTGTGCGATTCTTAGCTATTAATGCTAGACCGACTATAGCTAGGTTTATTTCTAGAGCACTTCCTCAAGGAATTTCAGGGGCATTCATTGGCAGGTAGTTTTCAAGTTCTTTTTATAGCCTTTTTCCTCTGAGATTTGTCTCAATCTCAATGGCATCTAATTGATTCCTTTTATTATAATTTGTTTTTATACTTTATCATCTTCAAATTTGATTGCCAATTCGTATCAACTTCTCTAAATAATTATTCATGAATTATTTGTATGTAAGGGGAAATTAATTCTATTTTAGGCAAAGTTTAACTTACTGTTTGTAAAATGGAAATTACTTTTTAAACCTTGTTAGAAAATTTTGAGGAAGCTTAGCTGTTGAAGAATTCAATTCATACCAGATTAAAAATGCTCAATACTGTAATTACTTGTTCCTTTATAACTTACTCAGACTGAAACAAAATTTGTAAATTTTGCAATTAGACTAGTGCTTTTATTAAGATTTTGCTAGGAACCTTCTTTGGATTTTCTTAAATAAAATAATAAATAATTCTGAAATTTTTATTTAGTTCTAACTTCTATGATGATTGAAATGGTAAAAATTTTAGAGCTAAAATATAAAGTGATATTATTAATATATCAATGAAATGCAAGTTCATGTATAAATACAAATAAAATGAATAGGAGCATTCTTATCCCTAAATGATCATTCTTGCTCAATTAATCCAAGATAAATTGCATAAAAATAAGATATGATCATCTTCCCTCTCAAGTTTGTATGTATATATAATGAAAATCAAATTTAGATTATTAGAAAGAGAATTATGTTTTGTCAATAGAAAAAGTTTGTATGTATGTATGTTTCTCACCAATATTTTTTGTAAAGATATTGGCTTACTTTATACGATAAAAATGTATTTTATACCTATTAACTTATCATTAAAATTCTCTCTAGTGAATTGTTAGCTTATTTTAATGTGTTTTGTCAACTTGTGAAAGATTATACTTGAAATATTATATTTGACTATTTGGTTATGATAAATAGTTGTAAGACATGAAATTGACATATTAGTCTCATTAAGTATTCGATATAAAGAAGCTCGTGTGTGGTAATGAACATGGTTTTATATTGCATCTCATTACTAAAATGAGAATTTATTATTTCTTTTATTTTTCAAAGGAGACAATTTATATCTAATAATTATTATATTTTGAATCTTGCATATGCACAAACTAGAGTTCAATTAGAATTTGAATATCTGTTAAGAAAGTATTCGTGATCCATGAATGATGTACCAAGACTCAAATATTTATATATTTATCGAAGTAAACAAAGAATAATATTCATGTAAATATGTTATGGAAAATTTAAGAAATTTATAATTATATCATTTGCATATGATATAAGTGATCAATTAGTTATTATATATTAATTTTTTTTATAATTTTTCTGTAGCTATTAAAATTGGCACAAGTACTTGTGTTACCCGGAAGATTAACTCTTGTTTTAATTGGAGGTTCAATTGGTGCACTAGCTAGAAGGCTGAATTTGAAATATTGTAGCTAACAGCCTGGTTGTTAATGTTTATTGTAGTAAGACATGACATTGAAAATTTGATATATTAATCACACTAAGCATCTGATATAAAGAAGCTTGCATGGGGTAATGAACATGGTTACATGTCTCACTTTGGTACTAAAATAAGAATTAAATATTTTTTTTTATTTTTTAATGGAAACAACATTATATCTAAGAAAATATTATATAGTTAATGTGAATCCAATTTTTGCACAAACTTGAGTTCAAATAGAATTAGAATAATTTATCAAGAAAGTGTTCATGATTTATGAATGTTATACCAAGTCTTAGATATATATTTAAACATCATAGTATATGAAGAATAAAATTTATATTAATATATCTTTGAGAATTTAACAAATTAATAATTATATTGATTGCATGTGATATATCTAATATAATAGTTACTATATAATTAATTTTTTATTATAATTTTTTATATTTAGTAAAATCAATTTAAGGACATGTTATTTTGAAGATTAATTTGAGTTTCAAATGGTGCACTAGCCAAAAGTTGAACTCAACATGAATATCCATTGCATATTTTTGTTGAGATAAAATTATTTTTCATTGTTTATATGCAATATCAATTCCAAGAAAATATATCAATCTTTTCAAATTGTGTTCGTAGAAATACCTTAGATTGTGTTATTCTCAACTCATTTGTAGTAATAATGTCACTAACAAAGATTAGTAAACGAATAATTTTGTGTAGAGGTGGTATCAAATGGATGACTTGGATCAGCCTGATCTGGTGCATGTTCGCCGGAGACGGGCAATGACCTAGCCCAGCATTCAAGGTACAAACCCGGCCTGGCCCACCTTCCCATCCACGCATTTAAGGGCAGGACGAGATGAGCCCATCTCAAATTCTTTAAAAAAATAAAAATAATAATAAATTAGTCATCATAAGCAACCCCTAGGTGGACTTTACTTCAGGAAATGTTAATCTAAAATCTACAATATTGTGATGTTCAACCAGGCGGCCTCCATTTTAACTAATAACTATTTGATCAATAATATGTAATTCTCTATTTTTCAGACCAAGCATCTTTTCAGATTTTATTTATAGGGAAAAAATTTGCTCTTCACCCTAATTCTTATGTTGTAATATATTTGGGCATGATATTTATCTGACATGAGAAAAAGATATCTAGGACAATTAAGATTGTATTTTTTAATTATTTTAATTTTCAATGTTGATACACATATATTTATTCATGATAGATAAAATAGTTATTAATATTTATGATATATATTTTTTAAAGATTTTGTCTTAGGCTATGGTGATTGAGACTATACTATTTATTTTATTATAATTTAATTGGTGATTTTATAGTAGCATAAACAAATATTTTAACAGTACTATAATATGTTATTAGATCATAAAATTAGGAGATTTATATTTAATGTTCTCCACTTTTTTTAATAGTACTATAATATGTTGAATTTTATTATAATGAGACATTTAATGATGATTTTCTTTTATACTAGATGTTTACTGGGTTAGTTTTATTATATGGATAATTTAATAGGTTCCATTATTTATGAATAAAAGTCGCTTGATGTTTCTCATCTCATACTCTATGTTAGGAGAAGATATTACTCAAATCATTGATTAATTTCTTATGTAATCAAGTTATTTTGTAGATATTTTTTATGATACTATTTTTTTTATTATATTAAAAAAAACAAAGGAGTTTTACTCATCATGTAATTTAATTAGTTGTTTCCTATTTTATTATATATTTTCTTTTTTTTAATTAATTTGTATATATACTTATTAGTTTTAGCATGCCCTTGATTTTTCTTCAAATTTACAACATTATCTTTGATAAGGATAAGTTGTATTAGAAGATATACTTGTTGTCATTGTAGTGGAACCTATAAATCGATATTGTTTCTAAAAAGTATGTTCTTTGCATATACTTTTTGATGGTGAAGATTCATCTTAATTCTAAAGTAAAGCAACTCAAAACATGATTGGTAATGAGATATTTTGTGTTGACTTGTGAAGTTCTATATCACTATATATTTGTACCAGTGGTTAATATAACCTTCTTTAGGATTTCATTGTTCTTAGTTTTTTCTTTTGTGCAATTATTATATAAATTTGATAAAAAAATAAGTTTTTTTCACAAGATACTAAGAATCCATATGTGGACTAGGTTGATGGTTTTCATGTTAAATCAAAGATTTTATATGATATAATATTATAAATATGGGCTAAAGTAATTTATGAAAGATTTGATTTAATTATATTCAATTATAATTTAGTTTTTAGAATTGCATATGTATGTTTTAATCTCTCTTTTTTATAGATGTTGTTCATATAACAAATATTTTTATTAGTAGTGCATATTAGTGGTATTATTTTTGTTAGTGATTATGAGTTAACAATTAAGTGGTTTAAGATGGTTTTTTCTTCATTTACAAGTTGCATGTGGAATCATAATAATATATATCAAGCTATTTCTTAGATTTTTTTTTGTCATATTTATATGGTCATAGTTTTGCATATATTTTAACATATAAAATTTTTTTAGCACTTTTTTATTTCATGAATCATTGATATTTGTAGTTGAATGAGTTTTTTATTTCTCGTTGAGTTTTAGTTTCCATTGATAAGTGGTAAAGTTGTGCTAAGGTTTGATTTCGGGAAGGAGATGAGAGAGGGAGGAGAGATAGTGGAAAATTATAAATTAAAAAAAAAAAGAAAAATATTTTTAAAATATAACACAAACTATATATGATTTCTGGCACCCTACGAGTTGGGTACTCTCAAATATTAAAAAGAAAATAAATTTCAAAAAATAAATAAAACTCTTCCTTTAAGTTGAAGTGTATGTCATAATTTATCAACTTTGAGGAAAATAGTAATATCTAATCACGTGAGAGTCTTTATGAAAATATCTATAGTTATTGGATGGTAGGTGTATTGGTTATTGTGATTTAACCATCTTGTATTTTTATTTAAAATAAAATAATTATCATCCTTAATATATTTCATTCACTTATGGAATACCAGATTAACAACAATATGCTGAGTTGTCTAACTATCACAGTAAAGTATTATTCATCTTTAAATTGGTAAACATAACTTTTTTAAGAAATGACTGGTTAATTGAAGCTCACAAGTTGTTAAGGTCAAAATATTTTTCTTATATTTTTTAGGGGTTTAGACTACCTTTAAAAAAAATACAAAAACTAGTGGCATATCCTCATGATCTCTAAACCTAATTTCACGTCTTTGAATTTTCTTCGCATATCTTTAAATTTTAAGCACTGTATTAGAGGTGTCAAACGTGACGGGCCGGCCCGGGCCGACCCGTTTTTAGCCGGCCTGACCGTGCTTTTGTATCGGGCCAGGAACGACACGGTTACTGTACCGTGCTGTGCCTAGCCCTGCACGGTTCTGTGGAGGTCAACTCGGCACGGACCCGCGGTACGAATCTGCTGGGTTCGACCCGGCCAGGCCGAACTCCTAATTTAATAAAAATTAGGTTTTGGCGTGTGCCGTCGTACAGTTGCGCAACTGAACCTCTGATTTAAAAAAAAGTTAGAGTTCCTGCGTGCACCGTCACGCAGCCACAACCCCAAAACCCTAATTTTTTTTAAAAAAATTAGCGTTTCTCGGCTTGTGCCAAGGTACCATGTCGGGCTAGGCACGACACGAGGCCCGGTTGGCCTAGGCACGGCACACCACCGTTGGTACTGTGGACAGGCACGACAAGGGCACGAGCACGGGAAATTCCCGTGCAGTGCCGGCACGGGCATGCCTGAATCGTGCCGTGCCTCGTGCCGGACCTGGCCTGCCCAGCTCGATTGACACCTCTTGTATTTATATGAATCTATCTAGAAGATTTTAAAAAATAATTAAGTATATTGACATCATAAGTAATATATGATCTAGTTATTATTTTATTATTTAGTTTTTTTGTGATCCTTCTATACATAGTGAATTTAATAGACAAATTGATATCTATAGATATGTATATATCTAGATTAAATAGTGAGTTATCAAATGCACATTCTGACATATCGAGGTCAGCTAAAATATTTAAAGCACATTTCAATTGAAAAAAAAATAATTTTAATTAGGATATACTAAATTGATCATCTCATATAATCAGAGTATTATTAATATATATTACTAATATTATATACTTATTTCCTAATTCATATAAGAAAAAAATATAAATATTTTGATAAACATCTCATATCAAAAGTAATAAGTGTCGAAGAAAATTTGCTAAATCTTGTCCTAAGAGACTATTTTAGGTTATAAATGTCTTTCATAATTTATGTATCATATCAATGTTCTCAATAACAATGAATTATGATGATTATTATGTAAATACTTATTTTTCTAAATTATCTTAAATTAATATATTTTTTACAACAAGCTGATACACAATTCACATATGAGATACTCTAATAGAAAGTAATAATCTAGCTGTGATCACTTTGATCACATGAGAGATATTGTCCTATTATTTAATGTTATACGTCTTAGTAATGTCTCTTGCTATCAACCTAGTAATTAGTTGATCGATATTTTTCTTGGGTCACACTTCCTTCTTATATATTCATCTACTCATTAATATTGGTTTATCTACTAATTTTAGAATGAGATTTCATCTATGATTAAATGTGATTAAACTCATTTTCTTTTATATAGCATGTCGTAATCCTCGGTGATTAAGTGTTTCAAGAATAATATCTAGGGTCTTGTAAATGCTAAGTGATAAGAAACTTAAAATGAACTATTAAAATGAGAATAAGAAAGTACTCAAGATAAAGAATATTGAGTAAAACATATTTTTGATTCATTTCATGTAGAGGTATCAAATGGGTCATGTCGTGTCGGCATGACCTAGTTTTTGGGGGCCAGTCGGGCCACCATGCCGTTCTCGACATGACACGACTAGATAGTGGCCGGCTTGACATGGCTCGTCCGGCCTGAATCTAGCCAGGTTTGGGCCAGATCATGCTGGGTCGTGTTGGGCTGGGTCGGCCCCGGAGATGCCAGATAAACTAGGACTAGCCGACTAGTTTGACTAGTCACTGAGAGTTTGTTATCAACTCTACTCACCCTCACAGCCCCAATAGTTATGGATTAGTGATTTAATATTTTTTTTTACAAATTTTAAAATTTAAGTTACCCATTATGATTTGAGTTACGATATTATATTATTTATTTATTTCACATAAATCACAAAAAAAATAAATTCATTAACACAAATCACAAATGACAAAGTTTAATCAAAAATATCAAAAAAACATCCATCAATATTCAATTATCATTCAATCCAATCAAAAAAAATACATCACAACATAAAATTAAAATAGTTCATTATAATTATAATTCGTGCGACAAGACATGTAAGCTCAATCCCAATGCCAATAAGTGTAAGTATGTGATTGATCATCATCATGTAAGTATTCGATAGTATCATTAGCAGTAGACAATCAAAGTCACACAAGTCATCATCTTCAAGTAACTCTTCTGTTATTTTTCTAGCACGATACAAGATGTCCAATCTCAAATTCTTTCAATCTTTCATGCATTCTAGTGACTCAATGATAATTGACCGTAGTTTCGAGATTATCCGAAATCATATTGACTGCAATAGAAAAAAGAAGACTTCGATGTTATGCACGATACCAGATAAAGCAGTAGATCACATGTTATCTTAGAAAGCACGAGATATGTGGACTCATATGATTTTCATCATTATAAAATATTAATGTTCTTGTTATTGTTATGTGATATGATTGAACAGTAATTAATATCTAAATATTGAGATAGTTTGCTCATATTCGACTGTCCACCCCATCATTTTCACTCGCTAACTGAATAAAAAAGTCATCATCTTCAGATATAATATTCATGTCCGTACTGGGAACATGACTTAAACACTATCACATCTAATATTGTATTATATAAATAACTTAATTAATTTTTTGTGAATGAATTCTTCAGGTTGGTGTTCATAGTTCATAGATGATGATGTGTATATTAAAATATTCTTTATCCCTTCCACGAGCGCTTGGACCGTGTCACAGGATACTCTCAATTAATCACATGACGAGTTTATCCAAAAAAATCTGCCACTTGTACCAGGTGGGGCAAATTTTTTATTTTAAGAATTAAATATTAAATTTTTTTATAACCGGGTGGGTCGGGCACGCTCCAATCAGACCATGCTTGAAACCCAAATCGAGTTTCGGAGCACGGTAGGTACCCATGTCATTGGAACGTGCCTCTGGGCCAATTAGCTGGGTTATGCCTGTCCTGGCATGAGGCCTGACACCCAGTGGCCCAGCACGATACAAGCTGTGCCTCGGGTAGGCATGACTAGGGTCCAGGCACGACTCAGTTGGGCTGGGCTTGGGTTGTCCGGCTCACTTATCACCTTTAATTCTATATTATAATCAGAAAGTCCAAGTCATTACTCAGAGGTGGATCATATAATATGATAAAAGACTAATTTGAAAAAGATTATGGATGTATCCATTTAATATATATATTTAGATTGAAATATTAAGTTTCTTATTCTGTCTCTCTCTTGGGGAGACTCAAACATTTTGTCCAGTAGAACATACTTGATTCCTCTCCTAGGTGCACTACACTTGGAGAGGTGTCATTATTTTTCTTAAAATTAATCATACTAGTTGTATCATGTATCAACATATGAGCATAGTTAACAATTACTTTTTCATGAATAATAATAGTTGGATATTAAAATGAGCCTACTATTATAGTATCTGAAAATAATTCTTTTGGATTGACTTCTTAAAAGAATGATTTGTTCTTGAAAAATATGATATCAACACTCGTATAAATTCTTATAGTTGTCATGAATAATATTTATATATTTTTTGAAAGTGAACTTGATATCACATGCTGCTATATTCTCTTTGTATGGAGAGTTTTTCTGAACAAAATAATTATGCCTAAAGATTTTGGATAGAAGGTGAAAAAGTATTATCATTGAGTATACGAGTTGATATAAGATACAACTTAATAGAATAAAAGATGACATTCAATTAATTAGAAAATTAAATGATTAACACTACTTCCAAAAAATATCTAGATACTCACTCCTATGAAGTATGTGTATCATATTTGTCTTTATCATATGTCAATCATTTCTTTTAGTTATTCTATGTTGTGTTATAATATTAGCATAGAATGTTTGATAAATTTTCTCTTGCTCCTAAAAGAAATAAAAAAAATTGATTAGAATTATATTATAATCTATTTTTATTTTTAAATATATTAATGTAATATGCAAATTGTTTCTTTTTTCCATAAAATTTTAGAATAATAGAAACAATCTGAGATATTTTCATAGATGTTGATTAAATATAAATTAATAATCATTAATAAAAATAATTAAATATTATAAATTATTATACGTGGTGATTCTAGTTGCACTCTCTTGATGTATCAAATATGAAGTTTGATATGTTTTTCTAATTGATATATCTTGTAATAAAAAATTGTTATGTCTCACAAGAATTGATATAATTCATCTTACTTGATTTCTAGAGAAGTTATCTATTTTGTTGGATTATTCTGCTTTTAAATATTAAAAGTGAAAATAATGTTGTAATCTTATTGTTTTGTAATGCAACAAATAAAAATTAAGTTATGATAAAATTCTGGTATATATATATATATAACATGCATCTAAAAGAAAAGGTCAATATTGATTTTGTCATGCTGCTTGGCTCATATAATAGTGTCATTGGTTATGCAAACATTAAAAGTTATAGACTCAAAGTAGTAAAAAAAGTGCAGTTACATGTCGTATGAATAGTCTCTCTTGAATTTATTATTCCAAGAACATAGAGTATCATGGTAAGCAGAAAATATAACAAATATAGGCATGTCAATGCTAATAACTTGTGTTGCACGGATACGCCTAGGAACTGTCGTGTCCACGTGTCGGACACGTGGACACGGCGATGCGGATCGGACACGCGTCAGATACGTGTCCGATATGCCACGTGGCGTATCGGATACGCGTCGGACATATCCGATGCGTTGTTCGGAAATAGTTGTCATTGCATCAAATGGGGAGGGGAGGAGCACACCGTCGAGCCGCCGACAGCACCTAAGGTAACCTAATTCTATAAAGGGAAGGGGGGTTTTGGAATCTGTATCGGGAGGGGGAGAGTTCGAAAATCAAAAATTGAAAATCGAAAATCGGGTGGGGAGGTGGGTTCAGGAGGGGGGGGGGGTTTCAAGAGGGGGGGAAAGGTTCGGGAGGGGGGGAAGGTTCGGGAGGGGGGAGGGTGTTAGAGGGTTTAATTTTTTTTTACATTATTTTAAAATACATAATTTTAAATTATTTTAAAATACAGAATTTTTAATTATTTTAAAATACATAATATTTATAATTAATAATTTTTATTTTTAATTTTATTTTTTTTATCATGACGTATCCTAGCCGTATCCGTATCCTAGTTTTTTAGAATTTGTCGTGTCCCCGTATCTTGTCGTGTCGTATCCCCGTGTCCGCATCCGTGTTCGTGCAACATAGCTAATAACAACCAAATAATAAAGACTAACATACTCTTTTTGAGAAATTATCTGTATAACATGATCATTGGATATGATTGTAGAAGAACAAACTTAAATAAGTTTAATAGTCTATTGTATATCTCTTTAATCTTGAACAGTTCATTTTAACCTATGATAAAATGTCTAACACCTCTTTGTACTATCTTTCATCCTTTTATAGAAAAAGTAAGTTATTTCTACCTTTCTGCTTCTCAGAATATATCTACCCTAGTCTCCCAACTTTCCCATTCCTTATGTGTGACGAAGATGCCTAAATAATATTACTAATCATATTGACTTCTATTTATCTATGTATAATTGTAGTTAGCGGAGTTATTTTTTAATAAATTCATGAGGGAAGTGAAATTATTTTCTTTTCAAGAATTTTAATTCCATTAATAGCACATCGCTCTTCCACTTAATGAATTTATCAGATGCTATAAATTTGTTCTCCAAATCTTTTTAATGCTATTTGCTGTCAATATATGTATTACATTAATAACTCTCTTTCACCATTATCCAAATCAAATAGTTAATCGTCTTGTTATGGTCAGCTGATCTATACATTAGCCATTAAATAATATGCTGATATATTGAAATGTTCTTGAAAAATATATCAAAGTGATAAAGTCCTAAATCCTTTTGTAAGCATCACAAGTGCCAAATACACTCAATATGTTGAGATCAATTGACTATTATAAGTGTATCAATAAGTGTGCATCAATCATCATTTGCTTATTAGTCTTAGTTTGAAGTGAGTTTTTAAATAAATGATTCACATACCCTTGTGTCACAAATAAAATTTGTATTGTCGTGCCACAAAAGAAATATGTATTCGACCTCAATTTCTACTAGATTTTTCACCCACACACTTTCTCACAACCACAACCAAGAGTATGTGTTGGCATCACCGTATAGGTCACCATGGAATTTGCCTCTTTTGTTGGGAAAAAACTTTTGGATCACTCAAAGCATGTCATTGGACATCTGATGACCTCCAAATATCAAAATAAATTTAAAAATATTCACGGTACATGAGTATTTTATTATTATACTATAACATAAAGGTGTTGAGTGATTTGTGTCGTGTAACACATGATTTGATTTCTTAATTTGGGTCATGTTGTGATGGCATGAATCAAGTGAGGCAAGCTCGACACAGTATAATGGCCTAGCTGAGGTAGTCGGGCATGCCACATAGCGTCGGGTTGGACTAATGCTGATATGGCCTAGATTGAGGAAATATGTTTTGCCTATAATCTTTTTTAGTATAATTTTTTTAGTTTTTTTATATGTTATCAATAGAATAACGAGTTGTTGATGTCCTATTGGAAATGATGAATTGCATTTATTTAACAATGACATTAGATGCATTTTTTTAAATGTGGTAAGCGCCATGTCCGTGTACTACATTTCATGCCTATTGTGCTAGGTTTCCGAGTCATTCTTGACATGACACTATGCCTATGCTATTGTGGCATAGAATTGCATGAGCCATTCCACAAGCTAACATGAGGAAGGTCTAGGCATATATCTGGGTCATGTCATGTACGATCTAACACAATGTTTTCATGTTGTGCTTTGTGCTAGGCTTGGGCTATCCGACTCACTTGGTACCTCTAGTGCATTTACACTATTGCCTCCATCAAAAATTGTTGATGATTACTATTGTCGACATCACTCGATAAATTATATATATATATATATATATTATATATATATATATAATATATATATAAAATATTAAAATATAAAATATTAAGATTATCCTAATAAAATTGTTGTTGTCTCTTTGTCCCTTTGATACCATGTTTAGGCTGCCCTAGGGGTTGCTTTCAGGAAGGAAAATGGGAGGGAGGTGGAGAGAGATATATACATATATATGTATATATATATATATATATATAAGAGGGAGGGAGGCTGAATTAGGAAAGCTAGAAATGAAAAAAAATATTAAAATGAAAAGTATTTTTAAAAAATAACTAGAGGTGTCAACCGTGCCGGGCCGGCCCGGCCCAGCACGAGGCACGGCACGGAAAAAATCCGTGCCCGGGCCCGTGCCGTGCCCGGCTTTGGCACGGACCGTGCCGTGCCCGGCACGAGCCGTGTCGTGCCGTGCCTGGCCAGGCACGGTTCGGCCCACGGCACGGCAACGACCGCATGCCTCCCCTCCCACAAAAAAAGACCGCGGGTCGGGTCAAAATCGACCCGACCCGCGGTCCCCGTTTCCCGAACCGCTCGGACAGGTTTGCTCGAGCGGGCCAGGCGAGGCACGGCACGGCCCGTCGTGCCTGCGGGCCGTGCTGGGCCCAGTTTTTTTAAACCGTGCCGTGCCCGGCACGGCACGGTAGCACGATCGTGCCCGTGAAAAATGGGCCGTGCCGTGCCGGGCCGGCCCGTTTGACACCTCTAAAAATAACATAAATTATATCTATATAGTTTGAGAAAAAAGACTTTATTAGG
Organism: Sapria himalayana; assembly: GCA_029783825.1. Lineage (NCBI taxonomy): Eukaryota > Viridiplantae > Streptophyta > Magnoliopsida > Malpighiales > Rafflesiaceae > Sapria > Sapria himalayana. The sequence continues at coordinate 453,311 of JAREIK010000295.1, read as the reverse complement.
ATAATCTTATTTATTTAAAAAGTAAGAAACATAGTTATTTTTTGTTATAAAATAAAGTCAGAGTATTATATTATGATTACCGTGAAATCCATAGAGATTTTTATTATTAAAATTAAGTCAGAGGATTATATTATGATTACAATGATCTACTAGCCCTATAAATATATTTTTTATCTGGAAATTTATGTTTTGGTACGATTGGTGTCTATACTTATTATCGTAAAAAAACAAAACCAAAAGCTTTTGAAATTTTTTAGTTTTCTTTGTTTTTATTTTCGGATTTATAATTTATAGTGTATAAAAAAGTAAATAATTTGTGTTTTGTTGTGTTTTTTGCTAAATATGAAAATTTGAGTTTCTTTTTTTATAAATATTATCTCATGAGTATCAAATCATAAATTACTCTTATTTTTAACATGGCTTTTTAAAGACAGACAAAACATTAAAGGTAAATTATTATTCACTTTACTATCACTAATCAAATATTAAACATTTTCATGAAAGGTGTGAGATTCAATTTTTTTCCCACAATCATGTTGTGATAAATATATATGCACTAAATTAGGAGGTGTTGATGTGATGGTTATATAATGATTTGGTGCTCTAGTAATATGATCATGTATATTTTTCATATTTTTGGGATTAATGTTATGTTATTTTCATTTTCAATCTTGAACGTATTTTAATATTTGATTGAATTCAGACCCAAATATCCCCCCCTAAATGCAAATCAGATCTACCTTATCCTGATACAACTTTAGTACCAATACATTTAAATCACAGTTCCTGTGCAATAAATATATATATTTTTTTGAAATTTATTTGCTGGGAAATGATGCACTTTCTGGGATGTAAGCATATCATTCCTAACAAGATCTAGATTTATTTTCAGCTGCTCACTTATTATTTGTGTGCCAGTTAGTAATTTATCTGATTCAATGAAAAGATATGTAATTCTGTCCTATAGGATGATTGCAGATCCTGCCTTTTTATATAAACTTCTTTTAGAGGTGGCTACTACAGTTAGTTGCTCTGTCTATATGGAATTGAAGAGTCGTAAAGATAGGTAATCCTTCTCTCAAATTCTTGTACAGATACTGGTTAGTTTTTACCCTTTTCTTATTTGTGTTTTTGAACTTGTAGGATAAAGCAGGAATGGGATCTGGCTCTTGTAAATGTGCTTACAACTACAGCATGCAATGCAATTGTAGTTTGGTCACTGTCTCCTTGTTATTCATATCGAAACATCACTCAGTTTGGTTTGCAAAATGCATTGCAGAAGCTACCAAACAATGTATTTGAAAGGAGTTATCCACATAGAGAATTTAACGGACTAAAAAGGATCTCTTCCTTTTTTAGCAAAGCTGCAGAGTTATATATGGTTGGTTTTGCTGCTGGTGCCGTGCAAGGTTCATTATCAAATTCTTTGGCCAGTAAAAAAGATAGGTAATTTCTTATGCTCATATTGTTTATTGTTTTTCTGATTGAATCTAATTTCTAAACACTCATATTCTAAACCCTAAAAACCATACACTCATGTACTAAGCATAACTCCAGAACAATGCCTAACTTCTAAGTTCTGACTCTTATTTAAAATCATTTGATAAAATCTGCGAATAATAATGATTTATTGTAACATGCTTCCAAGTACGTATAGTAGTAGTAAATCAAATTTAAAATAATATTTGCAACAAATAGCACTTCTAATATATTTTTTAAGGTGATATTTTATTATTTTGTTGATAAAGTTTGACAGAAAATGAAAAATGCCAAATTCCTCTAAAATTTTGTAAATTATTGACAATTTGATCTTTGGTAGAAATATTGAAGTGGTGAGATAATTGTTTTTTGGTAGAAATATTCAAGTTTTAAGAGAATTGTTTTTTGATGAAAGAACATTATTTTGCATATAAAATGTTAAATTTTCATGAAAAGTTAGATTAAAATTAAAATGTTGTGTAATTTGATTCTCAAAATAAAGGATAACTGAATTAATACAATTCATTTTCTAAAATTTCATATGATTTTAAAAGTTCAGTAGTATGTATCATCATAATTATTTTTTTTATCTTTATACTAGATTCTTACATTATTTTCTTATTTTTACATAAATATTAAAAATGAATGAATACAGTTCATTTTTCTTAAATTTTTATATGATTTAAATAGTTTACTTATATGTATCATCATTTTTTTTTTGTTTTTATCTTTAAACTAGATTTTAACATAATTTTCTCATTTCAACATATATGCTAAAAAATAATTTAATAAAATATTAAAAATAAAATAAGTGATAAAACATTAGAATGTTTATACCAGTCAAATTTTATACCTATTATATTGATCCCGAGATTATATATTAGATTTTTTTTGTTGTTGCTTTTCATAAAATATGATGACTGAAAAAATGCATAGATATTTGATTGAAATGACTCGAACACTCTTACCTAGAAAGAATATTCTTAAGCATTTTTTAGGAAATGTAAGTTTAATTGCAAACTTTTTAATTAACTTGAGTCTGATTTTTCTTTTTGTCATTTCTTAGTACTTGTTGAGAAATTTGTTTTCTTGTCTTTAATAATTTTTGAAAGTATTTATTTTGTCAATGATTTCTTGTAAAGATGGGATAAGTCAATTTCATGATCTTGAGATATATTTTTTGGGTACTTAAATATTGAAGGAGGACAAATATTTTTTATCAAAGACTATTAGAATTTTAATGAGTGATGACATTATTTTTTTTAATTATAAGTTATTTTTTTAATCATGAATTCATTGCTTTTTTTTTTACCCCCCAGTAGTGTCACTTGGATATCTAGCTAGGACATAAATCAACTTGTCTATTGCTTTTTTACTCTTGTATAGTTATATATATACCTACAAATATAGTTTTTGTGGATTGTGGGGAGAGCCAAGTTCCTCAAGAGAGAAAATCATATTTGACTCTTGACTACATATAAGTTTGTAAGTCTTTTAGTTCAGGTTAATGTTACATTGGAGACTAGAAGACTTGACAACATATGACTTAGGACATATACCACGAGCAGTATATACACTACATATTTATATTAAATATGAGTCTATTAAGGAGCTAGATGATCTTTCAATTAATTTTTTTAATGTTAATCTTTTGATCATTATTTGGAATTGGAAAAAAAGTATACTCAAACTTGATCTCATATGTATTGTTATATATATATATATATATATATATTCTATATTCTTTTACTTATTTTCACTTCTTTTGATTGTACAAAAATATCAAGTTTTTTTTTTTGAGATATTATCTCACACATGACGATGTCATATCTTGTTGGAAGAGTTAATTATTATCCACTCAAACGAGATGTAGGAACTTGTGCCATGATCTATGAGGTCTTATGTTGGTTGTATTCCTTATGAAGTCATGTCTAAATGAGAAGACAAATTATCTTACGAAAAGATCCATATGGAGGTGATTAATTTAGATATGTAGTATGAATTATCATCATATTTTTTCTCCAATGGATAAGATGATTTTCATACTGATTCTTATTTCTCAAGCAATATCACATAGATGAAGGATATACTTGTTAGATATAAAGAATAATTTGTTTCATGGTAATTGTTAGATGTTGTATAATTATTATGGGCCTCATGGCATTATAGTCCCACAAACATGTATATATATATATATATAGATGTAATTCAATTAGAGTAAGCAAGTGAAAAAATAGAAAATTTTCTTTCTTTTGACATGGTATTAAAGGGAGGTTAGTATCGAGATTTGCCGTCAAACTCATTCTCCATCGATGTAATGCATGTTCCCTCTGTCAATCGATGGTGGACAACTGTTAGGAACTACCACGATCTAATTGGATGTTACATGATGCCTTTCGTTTCTTATGGAACGGAAATGAACGACAAATCATGCTTGCATGGAAAGTGGTTAACGAGGATGTTGATCCAGCAAGTGATCGCGAATAACTTTAAGAACAGAATCGTAGATGACTACTCCTCCGATGAACCCTAGCCGGTGGAAACCACCATCTTTTGACTCTTCGGTGGCTGATCTATCCACCGGTGTCAATATTTCTGGCAACCGGACTTCACACCGGCAGGATCGTCTCTCGCCAACAGAGTTTTGTGGCTCCCTGCATCTCCCATCTCCCGTTGGCAGGATTGTGCCATGCCCTATTTTTCTTTCTAGCAGCTAGTGGTGTCAAGTGGGCCAGGCTGCCAGGATCGGCACGAGGCACGGCCAGACTCAGCCGTGTCTGGCCTGACACAACATGGTCTAGAATCTTGTTTGGACCTGTGCCGGGCTTGCTCACGGCACGGTTCATGCGGTGCCGTGCCGAGCTGACTCGGGCCTTGTATCGGGCCAGGCATGACCCAGTTGCCTGGTCCAAAGGCACGGTTCATCAGCATGACCCAAATCGTGCCTCGGATGGCTGGATCTAGGGCCAATGTTTGAGCATGGTCCGAACCCTGTCGCCTGAACATCGGGCTCAGCTGAGCCCGAACCCAAAAGCTGAAGCTTCTGGAATTATTGGGTTGAATCGACCTAATAGTCAAAAAAAAAAATTCAAACAAAATGCATTTTAAAGCTGTTGGATTCTGCCCCAACTACTTGGGGCAGAAATCTATGGCTGTCGGGATTCTGCCTAAAAATTAATTAAAAAAATATAAAAAATAATTTTTTAAAAAAAATTATTTTTTTGAAATCTATATAGATACCTTCTCTCATTCTCAAATATATATCTTATTTCTAATCAATTTTATTATTATCTCTCTTTCTTTCTTTCTTGTATCATCTCTTTTTCTCATTTTGTGGGACACGAGTGCAAATTGTGGTGCATATATCGATTATCAAACTACACATCATCAAACAAATAAGATCTTATGCTTTATGTGTATTATTATTTTAATTTTGTTTTATTTTTTATTTTAGCTAATAGTTTAATATAAATTAATTTTTTTAAATATAATTTAGAATATAATTAATAAATTAATAAAAAAAGTATAAATAATAATTTTAATGACAACGAAATTAACATTAACGTAACCGTAGAAATTTTAATATGAATAATGATAATCTTACGGAAATATTCATGACTGCTGAAATTTTTTTTTCTCTTATGGTTTCGACCCAAAATATCTAAAAAATAAAAAAATTAAAAGAAAATCAATATTTTGGACTTATTTTAATATTATACAAAATAAAACTATTAGGGGCGCCAATGAAGAATTTGTACAATAAAAATATGGTAAAAAAATATTAACCTATAAATGTAGAACTGAATACTTTAAGAAACATGTCGAACAATATACTAAAAAATATAGTGTATTAAATCTTAGGGAAAACCCAACTCAGTGGTGTGGTTTTTAAGGTTGGATCTAATTTAGCCTCTATGTTGATCTCATTCGTATATCGCAATGAGTTATGGACGAAAGACATGATCAAATTGATCACTATGATGAGTTTTCTGATTAGATTTTTAGAAGATCTAAGGATAATCAGTACCATGCAAACTTATTATTAGTCTGCACATCATAAGATTTCTAGGTCCACATATACGAATAATATACTAAAATACTATAACTTAGAAAAAAAAATAATAATTAACGAATTTAAGGAATATAATAGCATAGTATCCGTGATACCCAATAACTAGACTAGTCGCGATGACGTATCTTATGTATGCCTCACCGCTCACTATGTAGATTCTAAATGGATATTAAATAAAAAAATATTAGGATCCTCAGAGATTTTATATTTTTATGATGACCCGGTCAATTATGAATTCATGATGAGAATCTTTAGAGAATATAATATTTAAATTAAATATTTAGTATCACATTCGATAACATATTTAACAATGAAGTAGCCATTAATATGTTTATTAAGATTATTAGAGATGAATCATTAGGAGATATTTTCTACACTATATGCATATATCACGTTATTAACCTCATAGTACAAGCGAGAATGAATGTTATTTTCTCGCTTTAGAAAACATATGTAACTTTTTATAATTTTTTCGTATGCCTCGCAAACAATAAGAGTTTTGTTGTCTTTATTTGTCTGTGGGTCTAAAGAAAAAATTTCAATCATATATTAGACACCATTGTGATTATACATATCATATGTTAGAGTTATGTGTTAGGAATGATCATGTGATATTCGACCATAGTTATGTAAGTTGCAAGGCACACAGAGATGCAAAAGTTTTTTGGGGTCTTGAGATGCAAGACACACTTGAGGCGTTGACTTTTTTTTTTTATTTGAGGTGCACTTAACCTAATACAAATAAAAATTATACATCTTACTAAATATTGTTTATAATTTTTATTTAATAATAAAATATAATAAAGTAAAAAACATATAACATAAAATTTTATTTTAATAATGCATTTATTATGTACACATTCAAAGTTTCAAAACAAAATAGCAAACATTACTAGTGATTCATATTATCACAAAAAATTCAAAATTTTTATATATAATAAACACTCATGTATATTATCTAAATCTAAATTAAGAAAATTTTTATCAATATCATCTTCATTATCAACCTTCCACTCTCTCTTCTTAATCTTATTTTCTCGATGAATATATCATCTATTTATCTTCATCAATGAAAGTAAGAGTAAGATTATATTTAGAGTTAGATGGTGTTGACTTTTGTTTTTATGTTAGTATTGGTGTTTTGCTTGGTTTAACTCTTGTATAATCTCTAAGCTCTTCAGCATCACTAGCTCTTGCAACATCATCATATGTTAAATTATCATATTCAAATACAAATCATTTTTTGCAGCCTTTTCATTTTTTATTCTTTTCATTAATTATTCATTATTATTATCTTTATCTTTCAAGTTAATAGGATCAATGTTATAATGATTGGTATATCTTTTTATTAAGGTTTGGTTGTACTTAAAGGTGTCAACTAGGTCGGGTACACTCTTGGCATGCATTGTGTCATGTCGTGTCGAGGGAAATCAGCTTGTGTGCCATGTCAGTCATTATTCAGGTGCTTAGCACTTGGGCATGTCATGGGGTGACGGGCGACACAGCAACAACGCAACATGGTGATTGGTGATGCCTAACGAGCGATGCGACGAGTCGAGCGGATTAGCAGGAGCTAGAGGTGTCAACTGGCCTTCTCAGCCTGGCCCAGCCCGGCCCGGGGTTTTCAGGCCCAACAGGCTGGTGTGCACTGCCACATGCTATGGTACCATGTCGTGCCTGGCACGACATGCTATGGTACCATGTCGTGCCTGGCACGTCATGCTTTTTTGGAGGGCAAGCTCGACACGAGTCCATGACACGAAACCCGCCCGGTTTGAGTCGGATGATTTGGGTTAGGTCAATTAAATTTTTTAAAAATTAGGGTTTTGGAAAAAATACCGCAGTTCTGCCATCTTCCATCGGGCCTGCCGAGCCTCGCTCATTGGGTGTTTGCTCATTGTCCCCCTGTCGGGCATCGCTAGGTGTGTGGGTTGGCGAGCTGTGCCCACTTGCCAGTCACCCTTGTCGTGCCTGTCATGGCACGCGGGCCGAAAACCTTTGGCCCGACATGACATGACTCGTGCTGAGGGTGTGCCCGATACGAGCATGGGCACAGCATTGTAGCATGCCTTGTCAGGCCTAGCATGGCGGAATCATGTCGGGCTTTGCGTTGGGCTAGGCCGGGTTGTCCCATTTGACACCTATAGTGGGAGCGCTTGCTTAGTTTTGTGGAGCGTGCGTATCCCCAAATCCTACCACGCACAGGTTTGAAAACATTTTGATTTCAGGTGGTGGGCCGTGCTGAGCCCGCCCTCCAATGAATCGTGCTGAGCCCGCCCTCCAATGAATCGTGCCTTGCCATGCATGACATGTAAGCCTATATGGGCCTGAAAACAATAGGTTGTGCTTATCTAACATGGCTTGTTTGACACCTGTAATTGTGCTTAATGTACACTAAATTTTTCAAGTGTTGATGGTAGAGGTGTCAAACGGGCCGGCCCGGCCCGGCCCGGCACGAGGCACGGCACGGTTCGGCCGTGCCTGGGCCGGCCCGGCACGATAAAAAAACGTGCCCGGGCCCGTGCCCGGGCCCGGCCGAACAAACCACGTGCCGTGCCTGGCCCGGCACGGCTCGTGCCTTGGCACGGCACGCCGGCCCGCGTGCCTGAGTCGTGACTCGTGACCCAACCGGGCCCCGCCCCCGGTAAAAAGACCGCGGGTCGGGTCCAAACAGACCCGACCCGCCCCGCCTGCCCTGCCTTGCCGTGCGCCCGTGCCCGAGCGGGCCGGCACGGCACGGCCTTGCCGTGCGCCCGTGCCCGAGCGGGCCGGCACGGCACGGCCTTGCCGTGCCCGAATTTAAAAAACCGTGCCGTGCCCGGCACGGCACGGCAGCACGGCTGGGCACGTGAAAAACGGGCCGTGCCGTGCTGGGCCGGCCCGTTTGACACCTCTAGTTGATGGTCTAACCTATTTCTCCTTTTGCAATGAATCTGAAAAAATAAATAGTTTTTATAGTTATATCTTAATATTTTAGTTTTAAAGAATCTAATTTATTTTAAAGAATGTTGTAATGAGTCTAAAGACAAATTAAATTGTATGTAATTGCTTTAGTAATATATATTCTTAAATATTACTTCAATTCGTTTCATAACTTGATGTACTATTTATTAGGTTGAGAATCTTTTATGCAAAATTTTGCAAATTTTTAGTATTTGATCCAAACATATTCCATTATTCAGCCTTAATTAATAGAAATAAATTATTAATTAAATATTTCACATAGTTTAACCAAATATATATAATAATTTTAATGTACTAATTAACAAAACTAAAGGACTAGCCTGAAGGTTTAGTTTTCTTTGTTGTAATGTCAAACTCATTACCAAAAAGGATCTCTAGTATGCATGCACAAGTCTAATAGTGATATAATTGTATTTTGTTTAATCTTTTTTTTTACCAATCTAGATATGTGACTATATACAATTTCAAAGATTTTTGAATCTATATCTATTTCTAATCCTTTTATATCACAATAAAATTATGGGTTCAAAAAATATTCAATTGAATTCAAAGGCTTATGAAGCTGAACCAACCTCCCATCCCTATCAATGATTTTTATGATTTCTCTATACTTCTTTTCATTCTCATTAAAGTTTTTGATAATGATTTTCTTCGTCTTTTTCATGGCTGCATAAATTTAGCCCATAGGAGCTTTCTTTTCACTATCCACCAAACGAAGCACAAGTACTAAAGGGTTAGACATCTTCAAACAAAACACTATAGTGTTCCAAAAAGAAGAGATGTAAATTATATTGGTTATATATTTTCCTTTGCTCTTTTGCACATTAAATTTCTGTCCAATTTGAATGAATAAATATATTCCTCAAGTTTTTTCTTTGTTCATTGATACAGGATAAAGTGATATTGGTCATTGCAAGTTGAATTTTAGGTCTTAATAACATCATTTGCTTAGTAAATTTTTTCATCATGTTGAGCAAACTCATTTTATCATAGCTGTATTCACTTATGGATATGATCCTCTCTATTGTCTTCTTAATATGTGATAGTTTTCTAATATTTTTTAGTATCAAGTCAAGACAATGTGTTGCACATAGCCTCCAATACAAATGTGGTATTTTCTTTTCTAATAACTTTCATATATAATTTAAACACATTAAAATTAGATAATAGATATAATCACCACCGTACATAAGTAAATAAAAATTTGAAATTAAATTATACATATATGCCACCTAGAGGTGTCAACCGGGCCGGGCCGGGCCGGCCCAGCACGAGGCACGACACGGTTCGGCCGTGCCTGAGCCGGCCCGACATGTTTTTAAACCGTGCCCGGGGTTGGAACGTGCCGTGCCATGCCGTGCGGTGTCTGGCCCGGCATGGCTCATGCCGTGGCATGGCGGCACGGGTTCTTCCCGTGCCGTTTCACGCGGGCACGCATGGGCGTGACCCAACCCTCCCGAAAAAAAAGACACCGGGTCGGGTCTGATTGGATTCCGACCCGTGGTCCTGACTCCCGACCCAGCACAGCACGGCCTACCGTGCCTACGGGTGTGCCATGCCCGAATGTTTTTAAACCGTGCCGGGCCGGGCACGGTAGCCCATTCGTGCCCGAAAAAAATGGGCCGAGCCGTGCCGGCCCGGCCCGTTTGAGACCTCTAATGCCACCACATAATTTGAAATATTATCTGTTATAACTTGAATAATATTAATTTCACCAACTTTCTCCACCCAACTATCAAATAATTCAAATAGTTTATTTTTCATCTTGATCATAGAATAAGTATTAATATATTTCATAAACATGGTCCCTCTTAAAGAATGTACAAAGAAATTCATCAATGATCTTTTCTTCCTATCAGTCAATCCATCTGATATAATTGAACATTCTTTTTTTCTTTTATTTTGTGAAATAGTCCTTCATCGAATCATTTGTAAGAGCCAATTCTTTTTCGATGTTAGTAACCCTTATATCATGAAAACTGTTTCTTGTAGTCTATACCATATTGTCCAATTACCTTAAGTATTAGTTGGAAACTAGCATAGTTCACTGTATTAAATAAAATTACATCATACATCAATCTACAAAATAATATTTTTGTTCTTTTCTTGACATATTTCTTGTGTGCATTGCTGATAGTAGTTTGAATAATTTTTTTATTTGGAATAATCATTTCTAGATTAGTAATGAAAAAAAGATTCATAAGACTTTTTTGTCATATTCTTTTTATGCAACAATCACTACTTGTATCACTATCACCACTTCTTTCCAGTGCTATCTCCACTAGAAATATTCTTTCTTTTCATTGTGTTAGTACCGTTTGGGTCTTTATCATCTTTATCTTGGAATCCAAATATATCCTAACTCACTTTATGACTCCCAATATTTATTTGATTTTATTGAGTTTTTTTGACTAGTATATAATCTTTTATTTCTTTCCTAACATATTTGAGATATCTTGTATACTTTTTAAAATTTTTAAATATTTCAACAAGGTGTTGCTTTTATCTATAAATTTCTCCTTTAGTTACTTTATTATAAAAAATACAAACGAGTATATTGGTATTTTTCTCATTCAATAAATGAGTATATTTTTATTCCGGATTTTTTATTTCACTTGCAATCTTTATTTAAATTTCAATCTTTTTGTCAATTTTTGAGTATCTTTAGCTTTATAACAAATTAACAATAAAATAATAATTATATTGAGAAAAAATAAAAAAATAGAAATAATATATTTTATATTATAAATCTATAAATTATAAACATACTCAATGTTTGTCAAACAATTACAATTATTTTAAATTTTTTTTCTAATTATTTCATAATTTTTTATAATTTTAGATTTTTTTCTATTTTTTATTTTAGGTTTCTGAAATTTTTATATTTTTTTCAAAGTTTTTTGGAAAAATTTTTCTTCTATTTTAAAGAATTTTTTGAAAATGTTTTTCTACATTTTAAAAAATTATTTTTCAAAACAAAAATAAGAAAAACAATAATTTTTTATCATTTTCATATTTTTTTCAGATTTTTCACATTAGGTTTCTGAATTTTCGTATTTTTTTCAATGTTTTTTTTGAAAAAAAAAAATCTTTATTTTAAATAATTTTTTGAAAATGTTTTTCTACATTTAGAAAAAAAAATTCACAACAAAAATATGAAATACGACCCGTTTGACATCTCTACAGGCAACTGTTTTCTCTGGCTTTTCGAGCAACCCTTTTCATTGGAGTTTGTCTTCTTTGAACTATTGTAATAGAAATCAGATTGTTAATGAATTCGACTTTTGACATCTCATCAACTTGTTTTCATGGAGAAACTCCCATTGCTCTTTCTCTCATAGGAGCATTTTTATATCTTCATCATCCACAACACCTTCCACCTTCATCTTTTACGTTGGCTAGAAAAGTTTCGAGCTTTTCTTCATTTCTAGTTGGAACTCGTATGATTACGTAGGAAAAATTGATTGGCAGTAAACATTATTTTTCTTGGTGTGTCTTTGTTAAACTTTGGTTTATGAGACAAAGATATGAGGAACAACTGATTACATAGGAGTCAGATATTCTTGAGATTGACTGGTTATAGTGGAGGAAGATCGATGCCCATCAATGTAGTGTATTGTGACAATCAGTTAATTCCAAAATTCTTCTTTATCTTCGAGTCTATAAAACTTGTTTTAAATTTTGGACTCAGACCAAAAGATTATATAGGAATGATATCTAACGTCTTTATAAGGTGATTTCTGTTATTGTCCATATCAGTCAACGAGACTTGAATCTATTTATTTATATTGGTTAGATTATCTCCATTAAGGAGAAGTTCTTGACTGTGATTTTTCTTACTCTTGATGTTGAAGCTCAACAAATATAGCTTGACAAGTTTTTCATGGTTCTTACTCTAATTGGTATTTGTTCGGATCTTGAGTCTATCCATGATCAGATTTTTGGTAGTTCATCAGTTTCGTCCTTAGATGATATGTTTGCTCGCCTCCTTTGTATCTCGCCCACTCATACTTTGCTTTCTGATAATATTTCAGATTTTTTTGTGTTAATTTCTCACACAATCTCTCGAGGAGGATGCAGTGATAATCAAGGTAGAGGACACCATTCTCACTACACCTATAGCAATAGGCTTGGCCATACTCGTGATCATTGTTATTCCCTTGAGATCATCGATATTTTTTCTCTATTGATGTCACCTTCTTTAAGGATTTACTCGTCTTTTCCTTAGCTGAGTTTCTCTTTGTTTTTAATGTCTTATCTCTTTCCATTCTCTATCCACCTATATTTGTTGTGACTTCTAAACCACTTCATGTTTATTATCATTGTCCTTGTGTTGTTGTTCCTCTCCCTTCTATTGACGTTCCTACCGACTCACTTCCTATCCATGCCACTTCTCCTACATTGGATTCGTTTCTTGTTGATAACTTACCCATTACTCTTTGGAAAGGTAATCGTTCTACTTGTAATCCTCATCCTATTTTATATTATTTTGAATTAACATCATTTATTTTTACCATATTTTGAATTTGTATCTGCCATCTCTTCTGTTCATCTTCCCATAGACACCAATGAGGCTCTTTCCTATCCGGGCTGCTTTACACTCTACTGGTACTTGAGATCTTGTTTTATACTCTAGTAAATTTCCAGTTAGTTGTTGAGTCTACACAGTTAAAATTGGTCCTAATGGTCAAGTTATTCACCTCAAGGCTTGCTTAGTTGCTAAAATATATACTCAAAGTTATGGTACTGATTATGATAACACATTCTCCCACGTGACCAATATTGCTTATGTCATATTTCTTTTTATGGTTGAAATGTATTCTTGGTCTTTTTTTATGGCTGATATGTCAATGGTGATCTTTTTAAGAAAGTCTATATTGGAGCAACCTCTTAGTTTTGTTGCTTAGGGGGAGTCTGGTTTTATATGCAAGTTATGTCATTCTCTATATGGCTTGAAACGGTTTCCTCTTGGACTGTGGATTTTTGATATGGTGCTTATGATCACATATATGGTAATAAGAATATTTTCTCTTCTATTAAAACTATATATACTTCACCCACCAAGGAAGAACGGACACTGCTCCCTACAGTCGTGTCCACGTGTCCGACACTCGGACACGACACGGATATGTGTCCGATACGCTACGTGGCGTATCATTGCACAATCCGTATCCGATACGCCACGTGGCGTATCGGATGGTTGCGTCGGCGCCGTATCCAAGTCTATAGTGCCCGACGTCCGACGACGTCGGTGGCCAGCGTTGGCCACTGGCAGGGTGCGGGCGCGATTTGAGGGAGAGGCAGGAGTGGGCGTGTTCGAGGGGAGAAGTAGGGGCGGGCGTGTTCGAGGGGAGAGGCAGGGGCGGGCGTGTTCGAGGGGAGAGGCAGGGGCGGGCGTGATTGAGGGGAGAGTCAGGGTCGGGAAGGTGTGATTGAGGGGAGAGGCAGGCTTGGGCGGGCGTGATTGAGGGAGAGGCAGGGGCATAAAATAAAATATTTTTATAAAATAAAATAAAAAATATATATTTTTATATAATATAATTATATAATATTATCTTATAAATTAAAATAAATATAAATATTATCTTATAAAATAAAATAAAATAAAATGTTTTTATTTTATAAAATAAATAATATAAAATAACTAATATTTATAATTAATAATTTTAATTTTTATTTTTATTTTTATTTTTTTATTATGTCGTATCCTAGCCGTATCCGTATCCTAGTTTTTTAGAATTTGCCGTGTCCCCGTATCCTGTCGTGTCCCCGTATCCTGCCGTGTCGTATCCCCGTGTCCGTGTCCGTGCTTCTTAGTCACCCACTATTAACTTGGCTAATGATTCTCTAATTATGACTAAAAGTATTTGTTTGGTACATCCTCTTTCCTTCCAACTTCTCACAATTGTTCTTTATATTCTTGAGTATCACTTTAATCTTATCTCTATCACATAGTTATGAAAGGTGTGCCTGAGGCGTGCCTAAAGCTCAGGCGCCATCACTCCCGGGAAAAATGCCTCGCTTCAAGCGAGGCACAGGCGGGTGAGACGCAGCGGACAAGGAAGCATGGACACGGCACGGATACGTGTCTGATATGCCACGTGGCGTATCATTGATAAATCCGTATCCGATACGCCACGTGGCGTATCGGACGATGGCGTAACCGACGTCCAGTGGGCGGCAGAGGGTAGAGGGCAGGCACGATTTGAGGGGTGGAGGCAGGGGCGAGCGCGAATTGAGGGGGGAGGCAGGGGACGAGCAGGAATTGAGGGGGAGGCAGGCGGGCAGGAATTGAGGGGGAGGAAGCATGGGGCGGGCAGGAATTGAGGGGAAGGCAGGTGGGTGGGAATTGAGGGATGAGGCAAGCGGATGGGAATTGAGGGGGAAGGCAGGCGAGTGGGAATTGAGGGGGGAGCCAGGCGGATGGGAATTGAGGGGGAAGGCAGGCGGGCGGTAAAATAAAATAAATATTTTAATAAAATAAAATAAAATATATTTATTTTATAAAATAAAAAAATATATTTTTATATAATATATGATAATTTTAAAATATTATCTTATAAAATAAAATAAAATACAATATTTTTATTTTATAAAATAAAAATATATTTGTTTATTTTATAAAATAAAAATATATTTATTTATTTTATAAATTAAAATATTTTAATTTAATTTATTTTATTTTATAAAATACCTAATATTTATAAAGAAAATATTTTTTATTTTTTATTTTATTTTTTTTATCATGATGTATCCTAGCCGTATTCGTATTCTAGTTTTTTAGAATTTGCCGTGTCCTCGTATCCTGCCGTGTCGTATCACCGTGTTTGTGTCCGTGCTAAATCAAGCAAAACACAAATATCAACACCAAAATCAAAGTCAAGACTATCTAGCTCTAAACATATTCCTACTCTTGCTTTGATTGATGAAGATGAAGAGATAATCTATTCATCGGGAGATGAAGATGAAGAAGAGGGAGAATAGAAGATTGATGATGGAGATGATATTGATGAAGACTTTCTTGATTTAGATTTAGATGTAGATACATGAGTGTTTATTTTGTTTTAGAACTTTGAATGTTTGTTATTTTATTTTGAAATATTGAATGTTTGGATAATAGAAGCACTATTAATATTTGATTTTTATCTTTGATGTTCTTTAATTTATTATTAGATGAAAATTAAAGACTATATTTAGTAAAATATATAATTTTTATGTCTATTAGGCTGGGTGTGCCTCAAATAAAAAAGCCCGCGCCTCATGTGCGCATTGTGCCTTAAGGGCCCAAAAGGCTTTTGCGCCTCAGTGTGCCTTGTACCTTAAATAACTATGCTCTATCAGCAAAAACACTCAAACTTTATGTTGAAATTTAGATATAGTTCAATATTTTTATTTATGTATTACGTAGTGATAATGCTAAAGAATATTTGTCTGCACCATTATGTCTCATTATAGAATTATTCATCAATCTTCTTGTGTGCATACTCAACAAAATGGGATAGCTGAACATACGAATTGTCATCTCGTTGAGACGGTTCATACTCTCTTCCTTCATTGTCATATATTTTTTTTATCCCTAGGGGGATGTTCTTCCCGCATGTTATTTGATTAATCATATGCATTCTTTTGTATTACATGATCAAAT
Organism: Sapria himalayana; assembly: GCA_029783825.1. Taxonomy (NCBI): domain Eukaryota; kingdom Viridiplantae; phylum Streptophyta; class Magnoliopsida; order Malpighiales; family Rafflesiaceae; genus Sapria; species Sapria himalayana. The sequence continues at coordinate 437,151 of JAREIK010000295.1, read as the reverse complement.
TTCTTTCATTTCTTTTTCCTGACCAACAATCCTATTTTCTTTTTTTTTTATCTTTGGTTGTACTTGTTTTGTTCATATTCTTACTTCAAGAAAAAAACAAGTCTTTCGCCACAGTCACTTGAGATTCCTTGATACTTTCTATTTGCTGATGGCACATTCTTTGAGGGCTCACCCTTCTTCTTATCTGAGTCTCTTCCTATTTTTGATGTCTTACATCTTCTCATTTTCTCTCTACTTATATTTGATGTGTTTTCTCGACTACTTCAAGTTTATCATTGTCATTCTCATGCTATTGTTCTTCTCCCTTCTATTAAGGTCCTTGTTGACTCACTTTATATTCATGCCGCTCTCCTACACTTGATCTGTTTCCTGCTAATGACATACTCATTACTCTTTGGAAAGGTAATCGTTCTACTTGTAAACATCCTCTTCCTCTTTATAATTTTTTCAGTCACCCTTATTTATTTTCACCATATTTTGTATTTGTATATATCATCTTTTCTGTTCCTCTTCCCATAGACACCAATGAGACTCTTTCCTTTCCGGGCTGGCGATAGATAATGATAGATGAAATGACTGCTCTGCATTCCATTGGTACTTGGGATCTAGTTGTTTTACTCTCTGGTAAATCTCCAGTTGATTTTCGTTGGGTTTACACAGTTAAAATTGGTCTTGATGGTCAAGTTGATCACCTTAAAGCTCATTTAGTTGCTAAAGGATATACTCAAGTTTATAGTTCTGATTATGGTGACATATTATCCACTGTGGTCAAGATTACTTTTGTCCATATATTATTCTCAATGGCTGCTATGTGTTTTTAGTCTCTTTATTAGTTAGATATTATAAATGATTTCCTTCATGATGATCTTCCTGTGGAATTCTATATGGAGTAATCTCCTTACTTTGTTGCTTAAGGGGAGTCTAGTTTAGTGTGTAGGTTACGTCGTTCTTTATATGACTTGAACCAATCTCCTCGAACATGGTTTGACCGTTTTAGTTCTATTGTTCAAGAATTCAGCATGCTTCACAGCATAACAAATTATTTATTAATTTATCATCATAACTTTTTGAGATAGTGTATTTATTTGGTTATTTATGTGGATGGCATCATCATTATATGTAGTATCAGAAATTAAAGTAATATCTTTTTACCCATTTCAGACTAAAGTCTTGGGAAAGCTCAAATTTTTTTTAGGAATTGAGAAGTTTAATCTAGTTCAAGTATAATTCTTTCTCAATGGAAGTATGCTCTAGATATCTTGAAAGAAACATGTATGTTAGATTGTAAACTGGTACACACTCTTATGGATCATAATATCAAATTTGTACCAGTGCAGGGGGAGCCTTTAAGAGATTCTGAGAGATATTGATGGCTCGTAAGTAAATAGAACTCTCTTACTATTACCCAGCTAGACATTTTTTTTGTGAGTATTGTTAGTCAATTATTACAATCACTGTGTTAGTCATTGGGATGCTGTAATTCGCATTCTTTGATATATAAAAAATACACTAGGTCAAGGTATGTTGTACAAAAATAGAGGTCGTACTAGAGGTAAAATGGGCCATTGCCGTCCGAGCACAACCCTAGGCCTGGTTCGGTTCAACCATGCCTGGCTCAGCACGACATGATTTGGAATCGTGCCACAGGCTTGGCTTGGTTGACCCTTGGCACAGTTCGTGCCATGCCAGGCTGGCATGAGTCCTGCCTCATGCAAGGCCAGGTACAATCCGTGTGGTTGGCCCGACAGCATGGTAAATCGGCCTAGGACCTAGCTGATTTTTTTTTTTTTTTACATTTAGCTAAAAAAAATCAGGTACGACCTGCCACAACTCACCACAGCCTGACAAGTCCATGCACGACCCAACCCGAACTAGGTATGAGCTGGCCTGGCGGGTCATACTGGGTTGACAGTTCTCAAGTTGTGTCATGCCTTGCACGGCACGGTGGCCCAATTGGGCCACCAAAAAATGGGTCTTTCCAGGATTGGCCTTTCTCAGCCCATTGACACCTCTAGATCATACTCATTTTGTTGGTTACACATATATAGATTGAGCTGGTTTACCTGCAAATAGACATTCCACTTTAGGGTATAGTATTTTCATTGGTGGTAATTTAATATCCTGGAAAAGTAAGAAACAAGATGTAGTGACTAGACCTAGCACTTAAACCCAGCATCAAGTTATGTCTTTGGTAACGTGTGAACTCATATGGCTGAGTCACCTTCTCCAAGAGTTGATATTTGGAAAGGATGAACAATTAAAGTTTATTTGTGATAACTAGACAATCTTATATATTGTATTCAATTCAATTTTTCATGAAAAGACCAAATACATTGAGGTTACTTGTTACTTTATTAGAGAAAAAATTACATCAGGATGTGTGATTATTAGTTTCATCAATTTAAATAATTAACTAGCAGATATCTTTAATAAATTTTTCATAGGTCTTAGAATTTAATATATTTGTAACAAGCTTGGACATATGACATATATGCTCCATTTTAAGGGGAGTGTTATGTGTTGTATAGTGATTATGGGCCTCATGACATTATTGGCCCACAAACATGTGTGTGTGTGTGTGTATATATATATATATAGATATTCAATTAGATAAGTAAGTAAAAAAATAGAAAGTTCTCTTTCGACAGTAATCTTTAGGAAGAGTTGTATATGAAACAAATTGTGGATCATACTGTATGGTTTAAAATAATTATTGAGAGTCTAGTTTTTAAGATTCTTTTAATATCACCTATAGCTCTGTACCTCTTTCTTCTCTTTTGTCATACTCTCCTCTATCGAGAATTAGTTTCTCACAATTGTCCCGTGGAAAATAGATGGCATTCTTCTGGTAGTTTATTCACAAGTAGTCATCTCTTTTGGTTAACACATATATTATAGATTTTTTTTGTAGGAGCTCTATCAATATTTTGATTTTGTTTAAATTATATGTGAATGATATTTTAATTATAAAAAGATAATGAGTTATGAATTATTTAACTAAAGGAGTACTATTATAATTTTAGATAAATGATTTTCAGAGACTCAAATATTTTCTTGTTATAGATGAGGTATATGCTTGACATTTTTACAAGGGTTTGATTTTTACGTTATGTTTTATTAATTATTTTTATTGATTATTATACTGATTTTATTTTCAATGCGAATTATAAGAGAATTATAAGTATTTATTATTAAACTGGTTTTTAGTTTGCATCCCTGAATTTGATTCAGCTACTTACAAGAGAATTATAAATAAGATTAATTATCTGATTGTTATTAGATCAAATATAACATATTTAATTTTTAGGTTGTGTTATAGTATAGTTAGTCATTTCCTAAGTTTTTTCTTAACAGGTTTATTTGGATGCAACTCATTGCATACTTTGGTATGCAAGGAAGTCTTTGGAAACTTGGATCTATTTTAGTGATCATGAGCACATGTAATTACTTGGGTATTAAAATGGAAGTTGGACATCATCCTGCATTGATAGATGGTATACTATAAATTTTTGTATTTTTCTTAGATATAACTTTATCTATTGTAAAAGTAAGAGGCATAAAATGTTTTCGAGATTCAATAGGAGGGTAGAATTCAAAATGATGTTAATTATTACATGTGATATATTTTTAATTCGACACCTACTCGAGAAGATCAAGATATCATGTATTCATTTTCTTTTCCCAATACTCAATGAGGTAGCGAGACATATAATCTCAAATTTAGAATTTCATGAGTGTATGAAATATATAGAGGTGAATTATTTCTTTATTAGAGAGAAGATTTATGATGCGATAATAATCATAACATATATTCATACAGGAGAACAACCAACAAGTATCTTCTAAAAATTTCCTATGTATATTCAACTCATCTTTTTTCTTTATGTTTTAATTTTTTTGATTTCTTTTCATTAGCTTGATAAGAGTGTTGCAGTTTTATATTTTTGTCTTTTTGTTTATTTTTTAACTAGTACTATAATATTGAAGGGAGCACTTGACCCTTGAATTATCTTGATTTCATTTTTTCATTATATAAAAATTTAGTTTGTCCATTTTTATTATTCAATTTATTGAGTTTACATTTTTATAAAAATAAATCTCAAGATCTTGACTATTCTTCACATAATTGAACATTTATATGATGAATAATATTTATGCGTAGGTGTAATTTTGGCTGTTCCAACCTGGGAGGAATGACTCAAAAAATGGTGGCAGTCAATATTATTTTAGATAAAAGATCAAGATTATAATCAGATATCATAAAGATACTTGTATATATGATGGATTTAAAAGATTTGAGATTGAATATTCAGGATAAATTATAAAAAGATAATAATAGATGATAAATCATGAGACATAAAGATTGAGGATATTGAGAGCATTAACGACATCTTTAGAAATATTCATGAAGATTACAATGATGATTTATATTTTTATTTGCATTATCATATTGCAGACACTAATTGATAATTGATAATTTTTGATTCATATCATATTTATAGTGTGTTATATTGTTATTTATTTATTATTTTTGTCGTTTTATTTTTTAATTTGATTTATATGTTTTTGTCTATTGATGATTGATGTATGCAGTATATATTGTATTGGATATTGGATTAGTTTGTATTTTGCATTCCTCATTTTAAATTTTATCTTTTTTAAAAAATTTGATTTATATATTAATCATTTAATTTATATAAAATTAAATAATTTAGGATTATGGCCAAAAAAAGGTTATTTCTTGTTGATCCGGCCCAAGCCAACATGGCCTGCTCTAGGCTAGACATGGCCTGCTCTAGGCCTGACACGACCATACACTATGTGAGCCAACTGTGCCATTCTGGGTCGGCTTGCTGGTTTCCATGCCATGCTGAGTTGATTTGCTAGTTCTCATGCCGTGCTTGAGTCGGATTGCTGATTCCCGTGTTATGATTGGTCGGCATGCTGTTTCTCATGTTGTGCTAGGCATGGTATAGAAATCATACTAGGCATGGTATGGTGGCACGATTGTGCCACACTTAAATAGGCTATGCTGGCACAACATGATCTGTTTGACATATTTACTACAAATTTTAATGTGTGCATGCATTCATGCACCTCATTAATAAATTTCAGAAATTAAATTAACATGTGAACACATGCATCTTTTTATTTAGCATGCCAACAAGACATGCACATCTCAGGAAAGTACCTTGCTTATTCATGTTGGTCGTGCTAAAGGTATGTATGCTGTGCTTAACCCAACATGAGGCCCATGCCGCACAGGCCCATGAGGCAGGTCCAAGCACGACTTTGGATCGTGTGTCTTGTCAATCTCGATATTTTCATGTCACGCCAGGCTTATCATTTTTGTGTTGTGCTCATGCTGCGCAATTGGTATCTTTAGTTATATTGTTTCTTTGACCAAGATTGACGATGATTAAAATACTTGAATAAGTTATTATTCACTTTATACAATTAACTTGGGTAGCTGCAATGTTTTTGGAGGGTTTTCTAGTATAGGTTAATGTTATAAAGAGAATAAAAAAGTTATAAAGACTTTTGGGTATAAAATTCAAATAGTCATTATCTGGCGAGTTTTTATGATTTCATAACTAAGTTTTGGGTGATATGAAGTATCTCACTAGACCATAGTTATATTATCAAGTAGTTTAGTTTTTATTAGTTGATATATCTCGTTTTCCACTTGATAGAAGCCGAGGGGGTACTATTACTAGTCATAATAGAGATAGAGATATGAGTCTCAATTCATTATATACTTTATAGTTATATTAGTCATACACTCATACTAGAGATAGTTGTTATGAATTATTCTCAGAGAGGATATCAAAAGCACGACATATAGATGAGGGAGACCTTTCTAATACTATATTTATCTAGGGGTTTCTCATAGAGTATTCTCATCATTACTCATGCTGAATGGGAATATTTGGGATTCCTTCCCTAATGAGAAGTTATAAGTTTTCTCAATTTTTAGGTATAATAATTATTATGACTCATTCTTTAATTTTATACTTTTTGATTGTTAATATCTACATCATATATAATAATTCTCTCTTTACAATATCATTTGTATGTTTATTGAATATTGTGGTAATCAATACTAATTATTTAAAAATCATCGAGTATGATAATATTTAGTTTGACTGTTTATTTATTTCGTTTGTTTTACTTATTTTTGATTGTATTGTTAATATACTTTTTATAAGTTATATTTCTAGGGAATTTAATTTTTATTTTATTTTTTTTCTATTGATATTTATTTGTACGATCAGAAAGTTCTAGATCTTTCTTTGGAATCGAGTAGAGTGAATTGTATCATGTCTTCTCTTATATGGTATGATTTTTTAATAGGTATTTGGCTGTGTTGAGCTATTTTTACTTGTATATATCAACTTGGTTATTCATCTTTCTTTAAACATATTAAGAGTTTTTATCATTGAGTTTGGGATATATCAGTTAATAAAATATACTATATTTTTGTATCATGCTTGCTAATTTAATGAGCAAGAACTCATTTAATTTGATATATTCAAATGTATGAAGACATAATGGAAATGCGACTCACAATAAATTTATGTATTTTGTTATTTTTATTGGTGATTATTCAAAATTTATATGATTTTTTTTTGTTTCAAATCATATTTATTTAAAATTTATAAATCATTTCGTAAAATGATAAAAAATAATTTGATGAAAATATCTAAAAAATGTCATTATTTAAATAATTTTTATATAAATTATGAAATTATATATTATATATTTTTTACTGACTCATTCTTACATACTATGATTGTAAAAAGGAATAATAACATGGTTGAAACTATTCAAATATTCTAATTTAGTATGATTGTTTTGAAACTTTTTTAGAGATATATAGTATTAACTAGATTTTACATCATAGAAATTGTTTCAAATGTCTCTCAGAATTTTTGAGAGTATTTATTTTGTCTACAATAACTTCATGGAATGTGATAAGATAATACCTAGAGTATTGAGATGTGTATTTCTTGGATACTCCAATGCTCAAAGATAATATATATGTTCTTTATCAAAGTCTAGTGGAATTCTAGTGAATGATAATGTTATTCTTTTTTGCAATACTTATTTTTTAGCGAGTTTATCAAGTGTAAATGTTTAAAAGATATATTTGTACTTATTATTATTTTTTATTCTTAGTAGTCCTACTTGGACCTCTTGTTAGGGGAGAGAGTCTTTCACTAGTTATATTTGAATTTATTAATTAATATTATGATGATATTCTTATAAAATTATCATACATCCTAATAAATATATTTTAGGTTGATTCTGGAAAGCACTATATCCTATATTAAAAAATATCCATCTAATCTATATGATATAATAGTTTATGAGTCTAATTTAGTTTATACTCATGATGAGCCTAAGGTTAGAAGACTTGACAACGTATTACTTATAGTCTATACTAGAAGAAATAGAATACATATCATACTCAAATCAGAGATGAGTTTATTTAGGAGCCAGATGATACTCCCCCTTTGATCTTGGCCATTCATTTGTTTTTATGAAAGAATATAAGAGTTGTAATCAATATTCGATTTCATACGTTTTTTCATGCATATATCCTTGTAGGTTTTTTTTTTATTACATCTCTTGATGATGTTAGAAATTCACCTAGGATGGTGCTAGACCACTTTAGTTAATCGTATGTTGGTTCCAGGCGGGTATTCTAAGTGGAAATATATTTAAATGAGAAGGTAATTTTCTTGAGATGAGATTTATAGTAAATGATCTACTTACTAGTTTCTACTACTTACAAGTTAATCGTATGAAATATTAATTATACAATTATTGTCAAATTAGATATAATTTATGAAATTAGAATAATCAATTATTTTCTAGATTTTTTTGGTAGTTCATCTATTTGTTGCTTTTTGCATTATGACTAATGAGTTAAGTGAAAAAGTATTCCAAACTTATAATCTCTTTCATTGATCATGAACACTTAAAATTAGTATGATATTTATATTATAATTTTGCACCAACTTGCAAGGAGATGATTTATACGAAGATATTATAGTTTGTGTGTAGATAATCTCATCTTTAAAAAAGTTGAGAAATAGATAGTTATTTAGAGATTTGATAATATAACTAGAGTTTATAACAATGACAATAGTGATATATGAGATACTTTGGATCACATACTTACTTCATGAGATTAAATATTTATTTCCTTCTCGCACAACTTGGTACTGTGATAATCAGCAATGACACATATAACTTGCAATTCGGTATTTCATGAGTAGATGAAATACACAAAGATAATCATTAAACATCATCATGGATATCTTGAAAAGTCCTTAATTTATCTTTCTTTTTTCCAAGCTTGGTGTTTTGGACATAGGTATCAGGTTGAGGGGGCGGATGTTGCAGTTTGTTATTTCTTGTTGTATGTTTTTTATTTGATTATTGATGTAAGTATCTAACATGTAGGCTTTCATAATTTATTGGTCCATTATATAAGGGTGCCACTTGAATTATGTTAGCATCGAGTTTTGGATGTGTGCTATTACATTTTCGCTCGGCGTTCCAACATATTGGTTTCAAATAGTGCTTTGGAGGGTAATAAAGAGGATGAGCTCAACACATGAATTTGACATATTTAATCACACAGTCATAATACTAGCGGGGAGGAGGGGATAAAAAAACGAGATGTAGGCTTGAGAGTAAGCTGGTGGAGAGAACATAATTCAAGTTATTACATATAATTATTACATATTAACTTTTTTTTTTTTTTGAGATTTTATTTTATATGAATATTAATTTCATGAAATTTTAAATTCAGAAGTTTTCTGGTATGCAACATACTTAATTTCATTCAAGTTATTACTCGATGCTAGTATATGCTCGACAGTTAGACGAGAATTAAATAAAACAAGGTCATTGTGCCTATCATCATTCTGATATCACTAATCTAGAACTTCATAATATCTTGCCTGAAATTGCTCAATAATTTTGTTGGGGAAAATAATAATGAAATAAAATGTTTACAAAAACATGAATAAGATTAAAGAGATGAACTTTCACACTGGTCAATCGTTTCGGTAGTAATCGTGATCAAACACATTTAACTTTAGAGTTCTTATGAAATCTTGTGTTTTAGTGATGATTTAAATGCATCTGGAATATGGTGGCAGAGTTTACTGTGTTTATGAATGTGAATATATAAGAATACCCAATGAATTAGTTAACTACTAATTCCTCGATGGAAACAAGAGATATTGCTTCTGATGAGTATTGAGTTCGAGACTTATTATCCTTGAATAAAATCTTTGCACAATGACATGATTTCTAATATTTTAATAAATAATAATAATAAAAGATCATACATAATATATAATACTCTTACTTAGAGTTCGTGTCTGATATGTCATTGGATAAAGACACTTATTATTGTATCAAGACATAATGCTGACTTTAGGTTTCATTCATTTGGCAGGGTTGATGTTAGAAACTCGCCTGTGCTCTGGAAGGCTCTTGGTTGTGGTGCTTTTCTAGGGCTCCATGCAAACTTGAGGCATCAACTTTTATATGGAATTGATGCTGCAGTTCTCAATCATTTTGATGTTATTGGCGTATCTCTATTTTTCAGCACTGCTCTCAGGTTTGCTTCTTCCATGAATCAAAATGATTGATCATTCTGAACAATTTCACCTAAACAGAAACTTTAAATTTTTTTTTTTCATCCGAACATACCTGTTGGACCCCATGCAGGGTCTTGAACACCCACTTTGGAGAAGCATGGAGGCTGGCCTGCCATCCTGCAACCAGATCGCCAGAAGATGACGTCCTCTTTTCAGGTCCCATCAGTTCAGGCAGTAATAGGTCTGTTAAAAAAATGGATGCTTTTGCTTGTCAGTGATGAGATGATGCCCAAGCAAAAGAGAAACATGTCCTATGAGTTCAGGCTTCTAACACAAGCGATCTTGGCAACTCGACCTAGAGAACAGGGGAGAGAGAGAGGGAGAGAGAGAGCTTTATTTTGATTATATATTCTTTGCTTGGCCCAGTTTTATGTAACGTGATCCAGGAAAATAGGAAGCTCCTTTAAGTCTCTAGCAAAGTTTTGTTTATGTTTCTTCAGTCATTTGGATGATAAGTTGCATATCATTTGTTTTTATTTCTTCCTACCCCAGTTGGATTCCTTTTTGTATTTCTTGCTTCTCTAGGTAGTTGTTCATCAAAATGTTCGAGGCGTGAGGCTGGTTGCTAATCAATTGAGTCAATAGGCCTGGGACTTGTCCAATTCAGGGTTATGGATCAAAGTCTTGGAAAGAAATCGTTTTGCAAGAAAAAGAAATGTTTTTTATGTACAATGGGAATAACTGTTCTTTATTGTGGGGCAAAAATGTCATTGGAAGCTCGTGCTTCATGCTATTGTTCAAGAAAAAAAAAAAAAAAAAGTTCAGAAACTGGTGCCTAGTTCTTGATATATGATTTAGGGATGTTCTACCATATAATATATTATTCTGGATTTAGGGTTTATGAATTTGCGATTTCGGGATATGATCTTAAAAAAGAAAAAAAGAAAAAAAAAATGGATATATAAATAATAAATATAATATTCTCGATTCAACAAACTGCGACAGCGGTTGTCGTCTCGTGGATGATCCTACGGGTTATTATGCTGATTTCAGGGAAATCAAGGCGATATGATTTCGAGCTTTGCAAAATCATTCTTTGGGCCTGGGCGCTCATGTATGGAAACAGTTAATTGAAGCAGATTTCAGCCAATCATGGCGTGAGAGAGATCGGATCAATGCTAAAGAGACATGCAATGCCATCGGGGGGAACAAATTGAAGATGATTGATGAGAGACCATGTTCTCAATGATTTCGTGAAAATGGTGGTCTCTAGGAATCCCAAGAGGACCACTCGTGTTCCACCACCGACAATGGCCCCCCCTTCTCTCTCTTCTCTTCTCTCCCAGATCGAGTCCCCGAATTTCTCTGATCCTAAGAACCCTCACTTGGTCGCACTTCACCAATCGAGCGACCTTATTTTCCCTTCCGAACGCTCCATTTTCTTGAACAAGAACCGTTTCCCGGCCGCGCAATCATCGCAGAGCAAAAAATCGCTGGCCCGTTTTGCCTCTAGGATTTTTTGTGGTAGTAAGGATGCTGCTGATTTGAACGATGTTGGCGAAGAGAGAATCGGGGTGGTGCTGGAAGAAGATCAAAACCCTAATTTCACCACCAACAGGCCTGCGGATTCCCTGCGCATCTCGCAGTCACAATGCTGCTCAGCTCCAGTTGCAAGCTCCATCGATGACGCAGCGGACGACAGAGTCGCATATCCGCATGGTCAACCGCGCGTTTGCTGCAATCAATTGCTGGGGAAGAAATCGCTCGCGGTTGTCACTGGGGAACTGTTTCTGGGTATTGCTTCCAGGATTTTGAGAAGTAGTAATAATGGCTTCTCTGCTAGTAATCATGAAGGAGTTTCCTCGCTTAGGAAATCAGATCGTGCTGGTGATAAGGTTATTGATTACCGCGAGAGAGTAGGGGTGGCGATGAGAGATGAGATTGAGAGAGCTGTGATTTGGGAGCAGAGGGCTCGTGATATCGACGCAGAGAAGGAGCTGCAGCTTAGTTCAAGCCCTGGGTTCAGTTTCTCTGCCGCTGGGCTACTGTTTCCATATCATCTCGGGGTTGCAAAGTTCCTGATGGAGAATGATTACATTAAGGCGAGCTCTCTGCGTACAGAAGCTGTGGTTGTACTACCATTTCAGGTGTCGTCTTGTGAGCTATGTTGTTTTATCTGGTGATGCAGGAGACCACACCGTTAGCTGGTTCATCGGCAGGAGCCATCGCATGTGTGGCCATTGCTTCTGGAGTTAGCATGCATGAAGCTATGGAAGCTACAAAGCTGCTCGCTGAAGACTGCCGGTTAAAGGGGACTGCATTTCGTATTGGAGTATACTTACTTTGCTACTGAAACTGTATAATATTCAGTTCATCACATCACTTTTTTTTTTTACTTTCATGGACAAGTGTGGTGGCTCTGGCTGCCCCCAGTCTTAAAAACTAACTGCGCGTGCATCTTAGAAAACAGATTCAAATTATTTTAATGAGCCTTTTGATAAGGCGAGGTTCAAAATTTAAACGAGTTTAAAATTTCGAGGGTAGATTGTGTACCTCATGATCTAAAATTCATCTGGCTGCCTGGGGAATTTCATGGTATCGTGTCTCTATGCTGAGTTGGTTTGTGTGATGGAATAGGCGAATTTCATGTTTGTTGATCAATGTGTATTTATTTGATTGATCTTGATAATATTGATAATGTGCTAGTTAGGCCAATTTGATGTCTAGATTACGGGAACTTTTTCTGCAATTTCTTTGCCGCATTCATGTTTGTCAGTGTAACCAGCAGTATGTTTGGAAAAACTGCCATGGGACACAAGTTCGATCCCCAAGGAAGCCTGATATCTTTACCAAATGCCCTAATCATACTGTTGGGACGGGGTGCCCTTCTCTGCTCTGATCCCTGGGCCCTAAGGGCCTGAGGCTTCATATTAATTTCACTTGTTTATCAGACATTATCTATCATTTGTTGCTTCTTCTTTGAATCCAGGCTGTTTTGAGGGATGTGCTTCGAAAGTTGCTGCCAGATGATATTCACATGAGGTGTAATGGGAGGGTTCGTGGTGAGCATGAGAAACATCGTGGCCCAATTTTTTTTTTTTTTTTTATTGCTTGGCCTGGCTTATAGCTTGCTCGTGGGTCTCACACTTGTTAGCTTGCAGTTGCTGTGACCCAGATTCTCTGGAAGCCTAGAGGCTTGCTGGTAGATCAGTTCGACTCTAAAGAGGACCTCATAAATGCAGTGTTTACTTCATCTTTCATTCCAGGGTAATACACCTTTTGCTTGTTGTTTGATTGCTCCCATCCAATGTTGTTTTTACTAGTCGATATGATTCCAGCGCAGATATCTTGCACCAAAACCAGCCACGTTGTTTCGCAATCGGCTTTGCATTGATGGAGGCTTGACACTTTTTATACCACCCACTTCTGCCGATAAAACGGTACTTGTCCTCTCTTATTTTTTCATCTTATAACAGATATCTAATCATCATCATCATCATCATCATCATTATTATTATCAAATCATATTTTTAATATTATTGACATCACATATATGAATTTAATTTTTTAAAGTAAAAAGGTCATATCTAGTGTACAAGAAAGATTATTTTTGATAATCTTATTTTAAAAAATCATAGAAATTATATCTTATCGAACCAAAGAATTATCATTCTCAGACAAGATCATTTATCATCGCACTAAGGTGTGATCTAGTTTTATTGTTTTGGTTTAAACCACATCATGCATAAGAGTGTGTGCCCACTACATGTTTGTGGTATTTCTTTTTGTTGGACAATTGTGCTCACACAGTTATGAATTTAAGATATAAAAGGCAAAGAAAAAACAATAAAAACAACAGAATAATAAATGATATATATCCAATCCACAATTCAATCACGGCAAAATTAATAAAATGAAAAAGCAGAAATTAGAAATAACTTGGTTCACTAGTCGCTTAGTACGACTAGCTACATTCATCAGAAAATACTTATGTGTTACAGATTAAACTAAAATGTCTTACAGTATGTGCAACGTAGAGATAGTCACAATAAATCACGCAGAGAGAGAGAAGATAATGAACAGTTTCGGATCCGAAAAATAGTAACCCGAAAAATAAAATACAAAATATTTATATTAAAAACATTCTCGGTTCAATTAATTGAAGCGGGTCGGATCATTGGACGAGTCAGACTCTATTTCAAATTTTGATCCGTTGATCCGACAGCGGGACCTCTGTTATTATGCTACTGCTGTATTCCTAGTCTTTTAATATTTCTTTTCTAGTACTCACATAAAAATATTAAAATAAAAATTTTGAATCTTTTTAAAGTTAAATATAAAAAATTGTGAAGTTAATGGTGAATAATAAGAGAGATTCGGTATTAAAATTTTTGATTAAGTAATCTAGAAAAAACCAAGAGATGTATTAGTTTGATTTATGCTAGATTATATGCACATGTCATTGCAATTTGCTATTTGGGTATGATTTCTAAAAAGTTGACTGTAATGTTGATTTAATTGAAATTGAAAATTTGGGACTTGTCCACCCAACCCAATATAACAAGATGCCTACTACACGTCTAATTCAATAAGTGGGGATGCTGAATGCGTGCTCCCTTGGTGGTTCAAGTTCGATCCTCACTGGTTGCACCTATGAACGTGGGGACATGGATAGCCCTCGTCCCAGCCTGAGGTCCTGGTGATTGTGTGAGGTGTCAATCCGGCTCGAGTGAACAACAGGTTAAAAAAAGAAAAAAATCCAATACGTTGCAAGATGAAACACTCAAGGAAAGAAAGAGAGATGATTTGTGCAAAAAATTTGTTTGGCAGGTAAGAGTGTGTGCCTTCCCAGCAAGCCGAATGGGACTCAGAGGCATTGCCATCAGTCCGGATTGCAATCCTGAACACAGGGCAACCCCAAGACAGGTATGGTCTTGAAACTTCTCTCTCTTCTTTGCCGCAAAAAAAATTTCTAGAGAATCAAGAAGCTTCTCTCTCTCTCTCTGTCTCCCTCTGTTACTGTGATCATTAAATCTGCAGTTTTTCAACTGGGCATTGGAGCCTGCAGAAAACCATGTGCTAGACCGGCTGTTTGAGCTTGGACAGTTAGATGCGGCAGCCTGGGCAGTCAATAACCCACCATCATCCACTTTTATGGAGTTTGGTTCGCGCTGACACATTATTACCCCTGGGGGAATTCATTGATGATGATGATGATGATCCAATAGATTAATTCGGCCCATGGAATTGTTGGGTAAGTATAACACAACAATCTTTCTTATGACATGAAAGCATATTCATGCATGTGTGGGTAATTGGTATGACAAATAGTCATTTTGGTACTGTAAATATAATTTTCTATTATTCATCCCAACTATATTCTATTTAAGTTAATATTTCTCAGCTTGCTTTTTGTTTCAATAAAAAAAATATTTAAATTGTACCCATTATCTGTTTTAAGTACTTATAATTCATTATTTATAAGCATATGCTTCATTTAGAGAAATATTTTTGGCTAGCTATGCTATTTGAAAAAAATTTATGAAAAAATGTATGAAAAAAAAAACAAAAAAAATATATTTTTTTTGAAAACAATGTTTTATGAATTTGAAAACTAATATGTGTAAGCCTATAATTTGACATTACAATTTTACTGATTCGCCAGGACAACTTCATTGTAAACAAACTAGTTTAGCATTATTTGTGTTGTCATTCTCAATTCAACATTATCATAATCAATCACATCATTTTTTATTTTACTTATTTATTTTTAGCTTTTTTTTTTTCACCAAGTGGAATTCCCTTGCTCCAATTTAGTCGGCAACCCAACTAATCCGCACGAGGCAGGTTTCTCATCCCAATAATAGCTTAATGATAGCTCGTGAGATGCATAATTCTACATCTCACTACTCATACTAATCACATGAATTTCAATTTAGAAGCAATACAATCAATTCACATATAATTTTTCATGCAAATTCAAATCATAATACATATAAGTGCGTGTGTGATAGCTCCTGTGACTAGATATTAATCCACGATCACACAAACATGCCCTTGTATCATGTTGATATCATTTATATAATTTCAAAATTCTAATACAATATTAATAATCTTGCACCACCACCACGTAATAAAGAGCACACTTCCACGTGTTCATATGCACGTGGGGTGAAAATCATCATCATCCAAAAACACACAAGCAGGGTGGCAGCGAGGTCAAGTAGAGTTCTGAGGTAGGAAGAGGACATAGTCCCAGAATAGCCTTGCTTCAAATTTCTGCAAAACCACGACTCAGGAAGCTGCGAGGAAGGAAAATCACAGGAATTCCAGGGAGGAAAAATAATTGGAACAAAGCAAGCCTTTAAGAGGAAAAGTAAACTGCACCATCACGAAGTGGGAGAGCAGGCAAATTGATGAGCTGCGTGGAATGGGGGGAGGGGTGGGAACATGGGAGCAGGGGGAGGCGTCATGCCTCCGAAGTCTGATCCTTGCAGCTTTCTGCCGCAAGGGCGTCTCTGTCAGAACTTTTCATGGTGAGAGATTGAGATTCTTCATCATGGGCAAGTTCTACTTCCCTCGAGTAAGCATACCTGTGGATCGACATTGACGCAGAGCAGAGTTTTATGCTTCGGAGACCTCTCCAATGAACAATGAAATCGAACATATAACTCTTTCCCTTTTTGTGCAATAAGAGCACAATAGTAGCCACGGTTCTAACCCACAACTTCTGTGAGCAGCCTAATCACCTGGGAAATAATCAATAAACGAGATCCAAGTTTCAGAAAGCATCTCACCGTTGGGAGTTGCGGGATGGTGCCCAAAGATAACAGATGCCACACAGCAAAGCGAAGCTGAGAAGATCCCAGAAGCCAGTGATAATCCAGGCACTTCGCCAATGTTCATTGAATGGATCGGTTGCTTTGAAGTACACCTGCAACATAACATTATATTCACATGATCTAGAGAACGTTTTACATTGCTGCTTGTGCGAAAAGAAAAAAAAATAAAATATTAAAAAAAAAAACTACACTGCTTCAAATAATGAAAAACTCAATATCAAATCCAATTAAATCCGAGCCTATAAATATAAATAGAATCGAGTGCTCCCATAAAAAATATATAAAAATAAATAAATAAAATAATATTACAGCATAAAATAGGATAATGACTCCCATCAATCTCATCAAAACTTTCATAAATATATTTGATAGCTATTCTGTGATATAAATACATGTCATCACAATGATCACACCATTAATTTTTCCTAGATATACGGCACTAACAACAACACGTGTTGTTGTCCGACTTGAAAGAGTAACAATAAAAGTGGACACTACTTGATCTCTTGAATAGAGTTTCTAATCCAAACCATCATCATCGATCTGAACTCTATCGCTACAAAAAATCTTGAGATCATGCTATATCTCAATTCTTTTCAAGAATAAAATTATCCACACGAAAAATACAACAAATTTTAATAATTCATATTTTTGGGCAAGCAGTTGCACAATTAAAATATGAAAAATCAATTAAATGAAACTATTCATGATTATTGGAATGTAAGTTAATATCTCAAGATTTATTCACAACCCTAAGAATACAAAGAATTATATCTATGCAAATACATTATGGATAATCTAGAAAACAATAAACTATATGAACTACATAAATAATATTTAACCTGATAATAACCATTTAATTAATCTTTCAATAATTCTCTTACATATAATAAAATAGACTAGTAGGCTCGTATCAAATTACAAGTCAATATCAAACTTAATAGAAATATTTACTAAAACATATAAAATACAAATATCAATAAGAGTATCATCATTGGGCATGATAGCGCATCCACTAACAAAATACCTCTAATGCCATAATCCACCTCTATCCTAACAGAGCATTAGAGCTTGCCAAAATCATTTGTCTTAAATTATGATCAAAAATACATGTTGAGTTAAATGATTCTCAACTCATTTTTTCTCATAATAACATAATCATCTGAACTCATACAATATAGTAAACAATAATAACAATAATAAAAATCTAAGAAACACGAACACGGACACGAGAATACGATACGGCAGAATACGGGGACACAACAAATTTAAAAAAACTAAAATACGAATACGGCTAGGATACGACATGATAAAATAAAAATAAAAATTATTTTTTATAAATATTAGTTATTTTATAAAATAAAATAATATATTTTATTTTATTAAATAAATATATATTTTTTATTTTATAAAATTAAAATATTTTATTTTATTTTATAAAATAATATTTATAATTATCCTATTTTATTAAATAATATTTAATAATAATCTTATAGTATATAAAAATATTATTTTTTTATTTTATAAACATTAATTATATTATGAGAACTACTTTACAATCATATAATACCTTATGTAATTTTGGAACTAAATTTGACTCCTCTATCATTGCTCAAATATCAAGTGGCTGCTCTATATGCACCTCAATTTCACCGTAATTAAAAAACATGTTTGATATGTAACTAGCATGCCATTTTTAGGAGAAACTTTTAGTAATATTAGTATACAAACCAAGACCATCTTAACCATTACAGAGAAGGTATGCTAATAATAATAATAATAATAATAATAATAATAATAATATCAAAACTTCTATGTAAGCCCCTTTACAGCAAATACCACTTTCATTGCAAACATGTGAGATAATTTGAAATGTTCATTGCATACAAAAATTGTATACTTTGGCTTATAAAATTTGCATGCTGGAAAAATGCATGAAAATACAAATCAAATGTGAATACCAACAAGTTTTCAAATAAAAACAAAAAACCACCTCATAGCATATCCAGATGACAGAGGCAATGACAGTCACCACCAATGCATTTGAAAACTTCCTGTAGATTTCCATCTTTACCAAGCTTTTCTTCACCTAAGAAATAACCAACATTAGAATTTCGAACAAGGCACGAAGTACTCACCAAAAATGGGCAGCAGACAATTCTTAGCATGATAACAAGGTTGAAGAGTAAAACTCAAATAGATTGATATTAAGACCAAGTTGAGTTCAGTTTGATGAAACCCAATGGCTAGTCTTGCCCACCCAACCAGCTATATGTTTTACCAGCCTTCCATAGAAGGTTGCCTAGTGCAATATCAGATATGAAGTTGGCTGCATTTCAAGCAGTTCACAGCTATTTCAACCAGCAGATTCCTTATGATAAATGATAATTGGGTCACAACAGTCCGATCATACAAACCCCCTTAGGGGCTTATCCAGACATATTTTTAACACTCAAGCCATGCCGTCAAACCTAATAAAAAACTCAACAAGCCAACAGGCAGACACTGCCCCTATTGCAATTTTCCCTGCTGAAAAGTAAAATTGCATTGAGATACAATACTGCTGCATGGCTGGACCGGCTTGTATGGAAAAACGAGAAGAAACCTGCAACTCTTCCAATGTTGTTGAAAGGGATGTGAATATCCACAGAATTAAGAATGCATCAAGCAAGGCAGAAGGAAGGACAAGAACCATCGTAGCTCTGCCTGAAAGATCATTAATAACCCCCACGTACTCTGTGATATCCAACAGATCCGATGCCAAAAAATAAGTAACACCAACAAGAAGCACCTTCAAAGAAAGGCCCCCAAGAGTAGGCCTCATCACACCATATCCCATAGAAACAACAAGTACGAGAATGCGAGAAACTGTCTTCCTGACAGCCCCAATGCTCACGACACAAAATGTAATTGCAATAGGTCTCATTCCTGTTAAATTATAATTCGTGTATTCAGCATACCAAAGAACCATTTCAAGCAATCCCAGGGCAACTACAGCGGTGATGCAATGCTGCAATTGGAGCACATCCTCCCAAAACCTCCAGCATTGGGCAAACCACATAACAGAGAGTATGAGATAGGTGAGTGACATAAATCCATAAAATTTCATCAAGGGAGACATTCTTCCTGGCAAAAACCCCTCTGGATTTTTCCATATCGTCTTGCCGCTCATTACTAAGCCCCTCGAATTCGGATTACAAGCAATGAAGAACAAGTTATACATTCCAGTTTTCGAGATTGCTACCTCTTCGTTTTCTACAGTGGCGGACAAACGGTCTCCAATGAATTGCACTTTCAAGAGAAAAGGCCAATTGGGATTTTTCATGGAAGGCATCCTAAGAACGTCCCCTTGTGTGCAGCCTTCAATCTTAGCAAGATCAGCAGTGCAACATAGTGATCTCTGTCCACCATATGCGGAACCGCCAATATTATTACGATCTTCCGCCTCGAAGATCACAATCTGCACCGATTCCGAACCCTGTTCATCGTCCAGAAGCTCGGCACCATCTTTCTTCCTCCAGAAAGTAACATTCACAAACCTGCTCGAATTGATGGCACGAGCCACCAGATTGCAATCAGGTTCCAGAGAAATACAACTGGAATCAGTACATCGTCATGGTCAAATACTTGCATAACTGAAACGGGTGATTACCTGATGAAAGAGCGGCCATCATGGGCCGAACGCGAGGCACGAATGCCTTCGCTGCCGCCTGCTAGAAGATAAGCATTGCCTACTGCCCTGAAGGGCTCTTCCTCGTGTATGTGAATCGAACCAGAGTTCGATTTTACACAAGATAAAAAAGCAAAAACAAATACCAGAAGCCCAAGCCCTACAACTTGAAGACCCATTGCTCGCGAGATCGCCGGCAGGGAAGAGACGAGATACGATGAATAAATCGCATCCGCGGTGCCAAATGTCACACACACAATACTTGATAATCACGAAATTGAATTTAGATAATTTTAACGATGTACTTTTAACGAAGTTATTTAAACGAAATATTTTGAACGAAATGATTTAAAAGAAATACTTTTAAGTAAATAATTGTGACGAAATAATTGTGACGAAATAATTGTGACGAAATAATTGTGACGAAATAATTGTGACGAAATAATTGTGACGAAATAATTGTGACGAAATAATTGTGACGAAATAATTGTGACGAAATAATTGTGACGAAATAATTGTGACGAAATAATTGTGACGAAATAATTGTGACGAAATAATTGTGACGAAATAATTGTGACGAAATAATTGTGACGAAATAATTGTGACGAAATAATTGTGACGAAATAATTGTGACGAAATAATTGTGACGAAATAATTGTGACGAAATAATTGTGACGAAATAATTGTGACGAAATAATTGTGACGAAATAATTGTGACGAAATAATTGTGACGAAATAATTGTGACGAAATAATTGTGACGAAATAATTGTGACGAAATAATTGTGACGAAATAATTGTGACGAAATAATTGTGACGAAATAATTGTGACGAAATAATTGACGAAATAATTGTGACGAAATAATTGTGACGAAATAATTGTGACGAAATAATTGTGACGAAATAATTGTGACGAAATAATTGTGACGAAATAATTGTGACGAAATAATTGTGACGAAATAATTGTGACGAAATAATTGTGACGAAATAATTGTGACGAAACAATTGTAACGAAATAACTTTTACCAAAATAATTTAACCAATACTATTTTAACGAAATGATTTTACCAACAAAATTTCAACATAATTTTACCAAAACATTTTGATCGAAATAATCTTAAAGAAATAATTTTAAGCAGATACTTTTTTTCCAAATAAATTTAAACAAATAATTTTATCAAAATCAATTTACCTACATAAATTTAGCAAAATCATTTTAGCGAAATAATTCTAGCAGAATACTTTTAAATAAATAATGGTAAATGAATACTTTAAATAAATAATTCTAAAACTACATAATCACCAAGAATCTCCATCGGGTGAAATTAATTTATTAAAAAAAAAAAATATCTCCAATTTTGTTTCGAAAAATAAAGAAACTACCGAGACAAGTTAGTAGCAATTAATCGTCAGTCGCACACCATCTCCTGCTTCAGGATCTTCACCGCTTCCAGGACACCATCCTCGACAGACAGAGCTTTCGCAATTTCCACAGCACGTGCCCTAACCGGAGGTGACAGTGCATGATTGATGGCTCTAGCGAAGGCACTCGCAGCCGCCGACATAGCGGTCTCATCCATGCTATCGGGCACTAAATCATCTCTTTTCAATGGCTCTGGTGCAACTCCGAGCCAAAGCATCTTCTCCGCCCAATAGAACTGATCCAACACAAACGGGCAGATTACCTGCCATCAATTTACATTAGAGTCGATTAAACTTCACTCACCTGAACTAAACCTAGATTTCGATCAAATAAGCACACCAAGGGTTCATGGCTAGAGATGTCATACGCATCGGGCTTCCTTGCACAACTGTCATCTCATATGCAATAAAATTCTTAATAACTCGATATTTTGTCATAAAACACACCTAATTTCATAATTATACAATAACAAATTCTTTCAATTTGAAAAGAAAAAAAAAATAAAAAAATAAGAAGAGAAAGTAGTAGTAGTAGTAGTAGTAGTAGTAGTAGAAAATAAGTATCTAATGCAGCGTAATCTAAAAATACAATCTTGGCGAAACTATCACCTACAAATCTCCTATCAAAAAACATATCTCTCTTATTGTGCGCTATCTCTATTCAAAGAAAGTATTTAAATCTATCTAGATTACTAGCATAAAACTATGAATTACGAGATTATTTGAGCTGAATGATTCAAGGCTCAATATTTCTCATGATAAATACATAATTCACATATACTTGCTATTAATAAAATAAGCTAGTCATCCAAATATATCCCAACAAAACAAAGGGTGGTCTTCAAGTTCAACACACTAGAGCAAACAAAAGGATTGAGGTGTCAAACGGGAAGTGTCAGGCCACCCGGTCCTTTTTTTTTTAGCACGCTCGTGCTTTCGTGCCGGGCCAGGCAAGGCACAGTTACTATACCATGTCATGCCTGGCCAGGCACGGTTTATCAAAGACAAGCCCAGCACGGGCCTGGTTTTATTAAAAAAATTTTTTTAACAAAAAATTTTGAGTACTATTAAACTTTAAATAAAATATATGTTATATTATATATAGATAATGTATAATATATTAAATTTGTAAAATGAAAATTATTAAAACTTTAATAAATTACAAAGTTTACATTTTTTTATTAAAAATATAATATAAATAAATTATAAAATTTAAAATTTAAATTAGTAAATTGACAATTATTAAAAATTTGTAACTTGAAAATATTAATAAATTTTAAATTTTTGTTATAACTTAAACTAAATTTAGATTATAATTTATTAAAATTAAATTATAGAATTTTAATTTTTAAATGAAAATTTTAAATAAAAAAATAAATTAAGCAAAAAATTTTGTTAAAAAAAATTACAAAGTCAAAAAATCAAAAACAACCCAAATGACCAATCAGCCAATAGATACAGAACTAAAACAAATACAAGTTTCAACGTAACGTAAAAAAAAGTATACAATCAATAAAAAATAAAACATAAAAATCAAAAAGCAGAATCAAGAATAAATCACAAAAATCAACTGTGTCCGTGACCGTGAGACATCAAAAATCAAAATCAAGTAGTAATGATAAATGGAATGTGACGTGGTGTACTGGCATGACGTGACACTGACAACTGGTATCTGGCAACGAGCAAGGAAAACTGACAACCAAGTCAATCGTCAATCGGTATATCATGAGCATTGTGGAATATATAAGGGAAAGCGCTACAAGCCAGAGATAAGCGAAAAATACTCAAGGTTTTCTCTCTCTCTCTCTCTCTTTCTTCGTCAATATGGTATCAGAGGATAATGATTGACAAATCAACTTCCGAGTGAGAATCGCGAAGGGAATGAGCGGGGTACGCCAGAACTTCCGCCATTTCCGATCGCCGGTACAGAATACGGATCATCGATTTCGAGAAGTTGCGCCCCATCAGTTCTGTTCCTCGCACTGCCCATATGGTCAAGTCCTCTGATTCTCAGCTGCCTCAGCCTCCAAGCTCCTCCGCATCTCAGGCATATCAGGCTTCTGTTGCCTCTGTTGCCCAGCCTAGTAATACCTCTGCCTGCCTTACCCACACATCTTCTCTTGGACCCTGGATTCTAGATTCTGGAGCTTCTGATCACATATCGGGTAATAAGGATCTTTTCTCCTCTATTTCTACTACCTCTGCTTTACCTACTATTACCTTAGCTAATGGTTCTCAAACTGTGGCTAAATGTATTGATTTGGCCCTTCCTCTACCTTCTCTACCTCTCACTTCTGTCCTTTATACTCCTAAATGTCCTTTTAATCATATTTCCATCAGCAAAATCACTCGTACTCTTAATTGCTCTATTACATTTTCTGATAAATTTGTGATATTGCAGGACCGGAGTACGGAGAAGACGATTGGCATAGGACGTGAGTCTCAATGCCTCTATCACCTCACCTCAGATTCATCTCCTGCAGTTTGCGTTTTCACTGATGCTCCTCTCCTCATTCACAGTCATTTGGGCCACCCTAGTCTCTCCAAGTTCCAGAAGATGGTCCCTCGTTTTCCACTTTGTCATCGCTTTCGTGCGAGTCATCTCAGCTTGGGAAACATACTCGTGTCTCGTTACCAAAGCGTTTAGATAATCGGGCAAAGTCTCCTTTTGAGCTTGTCCACACTGATGTTTGGGGTCCTTGTCGGACTGCATCTACTTTAGGATTTCAGTATTTTGTCACTTTTATTGATGACTATTCTCGATGTACTTTGTTATTTTTAATAAAAAATCAAGCTGAGTTATTTTCTATTTTTCAGAAATTTTATGCTGAAATCCAAACCCAATTCAATATTTCTATTCGTGTGTTACTCAGTGATAATGCCAGGGAATATTTTTCATCCCCTTTTACTTCATTTATGTCTCATCATGGGATTCTTCATCAATCTTCTTGTGCTCATACTCCTCAACAAAATGGGGTAGCTGAGCGCAAAAATTGACATCTTGTTGAGACAGCTCGTACTATCCTCCTCTATAGTAATGCTGACACATTCTCCCCTATTGCCAAGATTACTTCTGTTCGCCTGCTTCTCTCCATGGCTGCTATGTGTTCTTGGTCTTTTTATCAGTTGGATATTAAAAATGTCTTCGTTCATGGTGATCTTGCCGAGGAAGTTTATATGGAGCAACTTCTTGGTTTTGTTGCTCAGGGGGGAGTCTGGTTTAGTGTGCAAGTTACACCGTTCTCTATATGGCTTGAAACAATCTCCTCAAGTATGGTTTGGTCGTTTTAGTTATGTTGTTCAAGAGTTTGGCATGCTTCGCAGTACAACATACCATTCAGTTTTCTATCATCATAACTCCTTGGGGCAGTGTATTTATCTGGTTGTTTATGTGGATGACATTGTCATTACAGGCAGTGATTAGGATGGTATTCAGAAACTAAAGCAACATCTATTTACTCACTTTCAGACCAAAGATTTGGGGAAACTCAAGTATTTCTTGAGAATTGAGATAGCTCAATCTAGTTCCGGTGTGGTGCTTTCCCAAAGGAAGTATGCTTTAGACATCCTGGAAGACACCGGTATGTTAGATTGTAAACCGGTAGACACACCTATGGATCCAAATGTCAAACTTGTACCAGGACAGGGGGAGCCTTTAGGAGACCCAGGGAGATATCGACGACTCGTAGGTAAATTAAACTATCTCACCATTACTCGTCCAGACATTTCTTTTCCTGTGAGTGTCGTTAGTCAATTCCTACAGTCACCATGTGATAGCCATTGGGATGCCGTAATCCGCATTCTTCGATATATCAAAAGTACACCAGGCCAAGGTGTGTTGTACAAGAACAGAGGTCATACTCAGGTTGTTGGTTACACGGATGCAGATTGGGCTGGCTCACCCACAGATAGACGTTCCACTTCAGGGTATTGTGTTTTTATTGGAGGTAATCTAATATCTTGGAAGAGTAAGAAATAAGATATAATAGCGAGATCTAGCGCTGAAGCCGAGTATCGAGCTATGGCTTTGGCAACATATGAACTCATATGGTTGAAACATCTTCGAGAGTTGAGATTTGGAAAGGATGAAGAGATGAAACTCATCTGTGATAACCAGGCCGCATTACATATTGCATCCAATCCAGTCTTTCATGAAAGGACCAAGCATATTAAAGTTGATTGTCACTTCATTAGAGAGAAGATCACATCAAATTTGTTGCTACAAGTTTTGTTAATTCAGATGATCAACTAGCAGATATCTTCACTAAATCTCTCAGTCGTCCTAGGATTAAATATATTTATAACAAGCTTGGTACATATGATGTATATGCTCCAGCTTGAGGGGGAGTGTGGAATATATAAGGGAAAGCGCTACAAGCCAAAGATGAGCGAAAAATACTCAAGGTTTTCTCTCTCTATCTCTCTCTCTCTCTCTCTCTCTCTCTCTCTCTTTCTTCGTCAATAAGCATCATCAACCACAACATCAAGTTCACTATCATATGAATTATCATCATCAGCAATCAACTTTTCTGTTTTCGCAGCGGATGCGGATGCAGTCCCTGTCCCAGCTCCAGCATGATCCTGGATGCTAAACCTCGAATCCTCCTAATCCTTCAAATAGGCCAATATCTCAATAATATCTGGATGTAATCTCGATCTCCTATCTGAAATCACATTCACTACAACAGAAAAAGCAGACTCCGATACTACGCTCAACACCGAAAATGCCAGTAGATCACGTGTCATCCTAAATAGCACAGAAAAAGTGGACTCATGATTTTCACTACTGTAATATATCAAGATTCTTAGTATCAGAATATGATAGAATTGAGCAGTAATTAATATCTATGTACCAAGAAAGCTCGCTCCTATGTGATAATCTACCTCGTTATTTCCCCCTCGCTAAATGAATAAAAAAATTTTCGAAAGTATCCATGTCCGTAATCACAGTCTCACTACTACTATCATCATATCTAGTATCGTAGTATGTGAACAGGTCAGTCAACTTCTCGTGAATGAACCATTCAGGTGGGTCTTCCATGTTCATGCATGAGAAAATATAAGTCAGGGTGTTATCTACCCCTTCCACCTTAACCCTAGGGTCCATGCAAGCAGCGAGACAATAAAGAGATTGAACGGTGAACAAGTATTTTAAGTATTTGGTTTTCATATCTGCAGCCATATGGCTAAGTGTCAGGTCAGCTCGATACTTCCTAAACATACTACTAATGTTACATATACACCTGAGTACAATGCAAGTCGTGAGAGTATAAACCGACGAACATATATTCGTCGTATCATAAAAAATCTTCAGGAATTTCATAAATTAAATTCCTGAAGCCTGGTCAATGTCGTCAATAATAAGTTTGTCACTTTTACTATTGACGTAGTCGGATATCACGTATTCGTATCCAACACATGACTCTAACATCAGGTACGTGTAATTCCAACGATATCTCACATCTGATTGAAATTTCTTTTTCTTAAGATTCATAGACAAACAGAGACTACTAAACTCTTGTTGTCTACGAGGAGTACGAATATATTTTAATACATTACGTATATTATCTAACGCAAAAAAATACACCTTCATACCCGATTAAATAATCAGGTTAATCACGTGACAAATGTATCTGACATGAAAGATCTCTCCTAATGGTACGACTCTAATATTCCTAACAAACATATTAATCGCTACTCCATTATTAGATACGTTATCGAATATGATACTAAAAATTTATTTTGAATTTTATATTCCCTAAAGATTTTCATCATGTACTCAAAAATAACCAGGCTATAATGAGAATTGAAAATCTTAGGGAATCCTAAAATTTTTTTATTCATTATTCAGTTAGAATTTACATAGTAGCTGGTGAGACATGCATAAGATGATTCATCGTGATTTGTCCAGATATCGGACGTCACGGACATCACTCCACTATATATCAAATTCTTTAATTATTTTTTATATATCTAACTTATACAATTTTACTATGTCATTCTTAGATATGAACCTAGGAATCCTATGATAAGCATGCTGAAAATATATCTGCATGATGCGCATTACCCTTTGATCTTTCGAAAATCTGATCAAAAGACCTATTAATGTGATAAGTCTGATCATGTTGTCCCTACCCAACTCGCTGGAGTATATGAAGAGAGTAAACTTTGAGACTGAGCTCAATACAGTCTCAAAAAATACAGTGCTACGTTGGGTTTGCCTAG
Organism: Sapria himalayana; assembly: GCA_029783825.1. Lineage (NCBI taxonomy): Eukaryota > Viridiplantae > Streptophyta > Magnoliopsida > Malpighiales > Rafflesiaceae > Sapria > Sapria himalayana. Next base: position 409,371 of record JAREIK010000295.1, on the reverse strand, counting down.
GATCTAATGAACCATATTTTTTGGTGCATAATTTAGCATACCTCTTAAGGTACCCAGTCTCAAACAAATTCTTACAAATTAAATGTTTCATACAATATTTGCACTGTGTCATTTCTTCTTCCTCACCTCTAATATTTTTTTGTTTTATTAAATTAAAATGAGTCCAAACTACAGAAATCCTCCTAGATTTTCTTTTAAGAAGTTTGGGTTAAGACGACTAGAGAAACCAAAGTTTCAGCAGCATCAACTTTTGTGTAAAATTTTCATTTTCTAAATTTAAATATATTTCATTAGTATTTGTCATTTTTAAGGATTTTTGTTAAACAGGATAAAGGAGGTAGAGACTAGATGATAGGTTTTAGATTTTACTATTTTAGGATTAGAGAGAAACTAAAGAGACACAGAGAGAAAGTAAAAAAAAACTTAAAATAAATTACCCGGTAAATCAGTGAGGTCGATCACATGCAAAGTGCACCACAGTCTAGTTTAATATTCCAGACCCGAGTTGAGAGCCCCGAAAAACCGAGTCGAATAACGAAATCCCGAGAGAGAGAAGAGCAATAGTTTTGAGAAAATGAGAATGTGAGATTTGACTTATGCGTAGACTTATCATGGGACTTATAATAGATTGAAGACTCATATACTCTATGTCATAGGTTAGTATATTTTATATAAAAATATGTTTAACTCATATATCATAGAATTTATAGTTTGGCTCATCGCAATGATTTATAAAATATATAAAATTTCATAAAGAAATAATAATTCGAGATGCAAGAAAACATAATAAAGTGATATAGATGATATCCAATATATGAACTACCCAAAATAACATAGCCCTCAAATGCTTTACCTTCCACTTTGTTGATCTAGGTTAGGCAGAAAAATTAATAGGATCTAGTCTAATATTACATTCTCATTATAGCTTCGTTATATATGAATATTTGATAATCATTTTTATGAAATATGAAATTTGAAATAATTCCTATAGATAATAAAATGAAAAAGAATATTCTGACATTGTTTGGTTATATCCAACGCAGGCACCCTAGTATACCGATTAGGAAATATGGGACAATTCGAGTACAGAAAAAAAAATTAGAGATAAAAATTATAAATAGAAATTTAATTAAAAGATTAAGTGTAGACATAATTTTTAATATTTATGATTGAAAAAAATATATATCATACAGCTGATCCCAAGTAATTAGAATGAGGATTAGTTGATATTAATGAAATTCAAAATAATATATTTAATATTATATTTGAAACTCAATATCTAACATATTTAGAATCGTATGTTGGCTACTAACATATTCTGCCTGATTTCATAAATAATAAAATCAATAAAGCCTTAATAATTAAATATGATTTAAAGAGAACTTTTATTTTTAAAAATTATTTTTTTATGATGTGACAAATTTTTATTCGTTTTTATGCACTCACACATCTTGTATTATACTTAGATGTATATATAATATTAGTTATATGCTTAAACAATATAGAGAACATAAACATTTTTATTGGAATATTTAAGAACTAATAAGTCTTATGTCAACATTATTATTTAAATGCATGTATAAATTATAGAGTTAAAGTGGAATGAGCATAAATTATTTTAAAATCCATAATTTTTATAAATACCATGAAAATAAATATGTTAGTGTTACGTCTCCGAGTATGATAATTGAAATATTTAGATACAGATTACTATTCATATCAATCTTTGAATAACAATTTTTAACATATTGCATTAGTGAAAATCTTATAAATTAATTCATTTCTTGATATCTAAAATAATATATGATATACTAACACCTTTATTAACTACTATATCATAATTTTTTTGTGAATATAATTATAGACATGAGCATAAATCTGACACTTATACTATGAGCATTGTTACATTTAAAATTTAATGATTATATTATAAATAAATAACACTAGCACCAAACTAATAGTGATCTTGATTAATTACTAATTACAAGACCAGAAGTAAAATTTAAGAATTTAATTTTATTATTATACTTTTTATTTCATATTCATTATGTTTGTACTATACATAATTTGTTATTTCAAAAAAATGTGTGCATTAAATAGTGTGTATAGTTTAAACTTTAAATATAGATTTATTTACTTTTAATTATTTAATTTTTAATATCTATTTTTAAATTTTTTTCGTCAGACTAGTGGGAGCCCAGGCTAGGGCTAGTGTCACGGAACATAAGCCTTTGTGGGATTACGTGCAACCTTAGGCTATAAATTATTTACTTTTTTTGTGTCTAACAGCTTACTCTTGCCTCAAAGAAAAGAATTACACAAAAGATAAACTTCAAAAAGAGCATAATCATAAATGATTAAGAAACTTTCAAATGAATATAAATAGGAAAAACTTTTCTTATAAAGAGGGAATTTATTACATTAATCGACATGATCACACCAAATATCACTATATTACATCACAGGAAACAAAAAAAAAAACATATAATGTTCTAGAACATCATCATGAATTTGGGCCTCAACATTCTTAGGCTCGTTTTGGACTAGCTAGACATTCTGAAATCTTTCAGGATCTTCATAAAAGAGGAGCCCTCGAATCTTTGTTCAAGTCATAGTTTGCCAAAATGATTGAATTATGACAATCCCCCCTTATCTAATGTGATGAAGCCTTTGCCAAATCTTCATTATGAAAATCAACTATCATTTGTTTCGCTATCAAATTACCCTATATATTTTATTAAATACTCTTATTTTAGTATGTAATTCTTTTGTCTAATAAGTAATAATACAATTTCCCAAAATACATTTAACAACTTTCTTGCAGCAAGTGTTTGCTCCCATTAAATTTTTAGTTTAATTTATGTTGTTTTATTTTTGTTATTGTTTGCGAGTAACTGACTTGTGAGCTACCCAAAACTAGATATAAAACTTATAGTTATTTTACTAAAATATTAGTATTCTCAATATTATTTACATATTTACATATATGACTGATATTGCTTATACACCAAAATATAATATAAGATGTAATAGTATACATATGAATTCAAGTTCGTTATATCATAAATAATATTGAAGAATTTTAAAAACAAAAATATATCTCTCAATCATATTCAATTATTAAATTTCATTGATTTTACTATTTACAAAATCAAATAAAATATATTGACAAAAATATACAATTCTAATATTAGGTATATTAAATTTCAATAATGTTACATATCAAGTTAAATTTTTTTTAGGCTTAATAACTTGCATTAATTATAAATTTCTTATCAATTGCTAGATTATAAAATTTGAAATAATCACTGAGATTTTGATTTGTGCGATTTCATAGATAATCACCTCGTTCAATTTATACAAATAGATTTTGGATAATTCTTTATTTTTTTAGAGAAACACTGGCAAATGGGATGATTTTGCTCATTTATATATGAATTATATTTTAGTTATGAAAGATGAATTAGAAATCATCTAAATCAAATAGTACATTAAGTCATAATTTTAAAAGAACAATTTTAAAAGACTCGAATATTTTTTTAATATAAAAATAACTTACTATAAGAGTATTATTTTATCATAAAAGAAACGTATTTGATACTCTTATAATAGTTGGACTTTTGAAGTATATTTCATAATATATTCTTATTGATCTAGGTATTGATTTCTCGTCAAATATGAGTATTTTATTACTTACAAAAAATTAAAAGAAAAATTAATTATCTAATTACTATCAAATAAAAAATAAATATATAATGAATATAATTAGTTTTTACTTAAATTTTTCTTGGTAGATTCACACCGACACAGCTTTTTGCATACTAAGATATTTAAAAAAATTTAGGGAAATGACAATGATTACCCAATGGATACTTTGATTCTGATACCTACTCGAGAAGATTCGAGTATATATTTTTTTCCAACACTACTTTTTACTATTACAATCATGCAATGAGACACACATCTGATCTGATATTTCACGAACAAACGAGACACAAAACAAAACATTTCTTCCTCAAAAAAAAAATTCATATTGAGAACATTATTATAATAATTTTTCAGACAATAAAATAACTAACATATATTTTTCACAAAAATCTTAAAGGAGCTTAAGCTTACTTTTCTTTTCTCCAAACATATTATTTTGGACTTTTATGCACCGGTTTAAGAAAATATGTTGCGATTTGCAACCTTCTATTTAGTTTATTTTTATTTTATTTATTACATTATGAATAAAATCCCAACTTGCTCGAATTTGAATGACCCAATATATAAAGATCTCTCGTGTACACGTGTTATTATTGAATTTTTCATTGAGTTATTCTTTGAATGTGATGTTTCTTGATTAAGGTTTTTGCATATTCATTTAATTTTTTAACTATTTGCCTCTTATTCTTTATTCTCTGCTATCTTAAAAAAAGAAAAATCACATACATACAGAAAACATAATCAACAAAATAGAAATGAAGCATACTCAAATGTTTCATAAAAAACTAGGCGTAACCAACCAATTAGGATTTGGTTGGCATGAACATTCAAATTAATGTGAGATCAAATATGTATCAAAAGATCACAAAATTGTATGTGAAAGATATTGAAGCTTAGAAATTTAAATGATAGTATTGTTATTTACAAATAAATTATTAATTAGATTTGGGCATACCTTAATCTAGCAACTACAAAAACAAGAGGAAATAAATTAATAAAAAAAAAAGAATGAAAGAAAAAACTTGTCTCAAGTGAAAAATAGTTTGTTTCATTAAACCTATCCAGGAAGTTACACAATTTCTCAACATTGAGATGAAGTAGCTTCTTGTTTATCCAGAAAGAAGATGAAATTTTCTTCCTCAAATGTTGGAGAATAGTGAAAACCACAGCAAAGTTAGAGAGAAGTTGATGTGCATCATGAGAAGAACAGTGTCCACTTCAATCAAAAAATTTCTAAACAAACCTGTGGAATTCCAGCATGTAGTGCAGCAGCAGTGGATCCGCTTCGGATGTAGGAAATGTAACATTGCATGAACAAATTAGATCTGATGCATCCTGCAACTCAAATTGGAAATCAACAAAAAATAAATCCAACCTTCCCCCATGATGAACTGCAGCTACACATCTGGGAAATAGCCATCTGTAAGGCACCATACTGTTTCCAAAGTCGAAAAAAAGGAAAAAGAAAACCATCAAAGAAAACCTCTGAAACCGAGCTTTCTAGGTAGAATAGAATGAAACAAAAAAAAAAGTGATGACAGAAAGAAGACAATCAAAAGTAGCATTCATCCATGCCATTAAAATGGGCTATCAATTTATCATCAAAATGCATTATTAGTAATGATCAGGGTCGACCATATAAATATTATAAAACATTTATAATAGAATTGTATAATGCCTCATCTCCACATGCCTAACGTATATGATACATATCTCTCTACTTTTGTACTTTATAAATACAACGGGTATGCCTCAAGTTAAAGACTCATTAGATACAAACTCTTTCATTTTCAGGGACAAGACTCTCGATACATCTCTATTTACACAATAGTCAGCCTTACTCCAGAAAATCAAATGTTATGTGGAAAATATAACTAGATTATTTTTTCCTATAAATATTGATATTCTCTAGTTGCATACTCATCTAATCACATGGAAAACTATGAGAATCAAGGATATGCAATAAGATGAGTTTTACTACATTAGTAGTTCATTATCCACAATAAGTAATAATTTTATCACTTATTTATCTGGATTGAGACCGAGAGTATAAGTATAACTAAGAGAGGAGGAGAGATAGAGATAGAGAGAGGGAGAGGGAGAGAGTGAGAGAGAGAGGGAAAGAGTGAGAGAGGGAAAGAGTGAGAGAGAGAAAACCTCAAGAATAAACATTATCATATATTAACCATCACAGTTCCCTTAACACAGATTTATTGAATTAGGATACATTTTGCTTCCTTAAAATGAGAAGTTCAACTTTTTTGAGAACAAAACTCAAAAAGTGCATACGACACAAAACCAAGGAACTTATTTTCTCGAGAAACATCCAACTAGGAGAAGTGGGTAAATATGCACCAAGCAAAATTACAAGCAAGGAAACAAAGAAAAAAAAAATTTAGACAACAAAATAGATTCCATTTGCCATTTATTCACGCAATCTCTTTCTGCAATAAGAAGTTCAAGACACATGGAAAGCATACCCAGAAAAGCAGAAAACGCGATCTGCAAAAAGATAGATCCCCCCCGCCGTGTCAGTTCTCTCATTTGAGCAACACATATTGTCAGCAATAACTTGGACGGCTTCATCTAATTTCTTATATCCAGCGGTGAACAGTATAAATCTGCATCCCACGACCTCAGCCACAGTCCCAATGACCCGAAGAAAAGCTTCTGGGTTCGTCAAAAACCCCATGCTGAAAATAAATATGCAACCATTCAAGAAAATATGAAGAAGAAAATAAAACTAAGGGGTTAAAAAGCATTTCCATTCAGATTGCTGCTGACACAAGTTATCATGGATACTTGGAAAGCATTTTAAAAATCATGGTAAAACACCTAGCTACATTTAACAATCAACCATTCCCACGAAAAATTGATGAAACAATGTGAAATCATATTCATTATTTACAAACGTGGTATAATAAGAAAGTAAGAACAGCAAATGTAACTAATTTTGACACATTTTTATATCACATATCAAATGACATAATTAATAAATAAAAAATTTAATTGACAAATATAATAATCCTGACAAATCCGCATAATGGTGTGTACGTGTTTCACATATCAAACATGAAGAAAAAGAAATAGAACGAAACTCTCTCAGAAGTCGTAGAAAAAAAAAGTCTGATAGACCATTGAACAAATTAACAGCCCACCAGACCCTTGTATTTACTACCACAATATAGAAGATCATTGCTGACAAACTACAAATGGATTCTCATGGCTCACCCTCACCAACACATTGTTGGTGTCAATCGAGTGTTGGGTAGTGATATTGCACGAGGTTGTTACACATACTATTATCAAAATTGTATGATTCACAAATTAATTCATGAGTTAGGAGATAAATGATCTGACTCTTTAAGATAATTAAAAATATGCATGAATCGAAGACAGAATTACTGAATCGTGAATCGATTCATATGAATCAATTTAATATCGATTCTCAATGGACCAAAATCTTCAAAAAATTACAAAAATAAAAACTAAAATACAAAAAAAAAATTATCAACTGTTGGAAATAATTAACGCGAAAAAAAACAATTCTAACTATTGGTATTTCGAATTTAACGTGAAAAAATAATAAAATACCAAAAAAATTACAAAAAAATTAAGATATAAAAAAAAATACCAACTATAGGAAATATGAATTAATTAACGTGAAAAAAAATCATAAAAAATTTTATTCACGATGCGATTCGATTCTTGATTCTCGATTCACTAATCAAATATTCCGATTCTCAATTCGAATCTCAATTTAACAACAATGATTACACATTGGTTATGATGAAATCAAAAATTCATGGAATCATCTAGTACATAATACATGGAAGATAAACATATAGATGCGAGAAATTTTTCATATAATATATATATTATAGAAAGAGAAAAAATACCAGAAAGAGATGGTAATAATAATTTGCAAAGAAATGATGAAGAAAGCTACATATTATTGAGATACAGACTCGATGCCAAAAAGCAAATTTGATGACAGCAGGCTCGAACCACAACTAACACAAGGAAAATGAGGAGGAATCCACCAGTATGGATGAGGAATTGCATGTGAAAGAGTTTCCTTGCTGATATTGTCTCTCTTACAGCTGTTACACTATATCTTTGATACTCCACCGAGTGTCAGTATATGCTGAATGAGGTATCTATATGGTGTATCTCAGTCTACCTCTCACGTGTTGAATTGACAGATGATGTAAATCTAGCCTGGCAGGAAGCTTTTGATCATCAAGGACCTACCTGCAAAATGCTAAGAAAGTGTCTAGTAATTAGTACAAAAATATTATATCAAAAAATCACTCAACCTATATCTTTAAGACACATTAACATTTACTAGCATAGCCCCCAAAAATCACATAACAAGTCAAGTGAAAAGGATATAGTGAATAATAACCTTCTCAAGCTATCATGTCTCCTCTAACCTCAAACCCCCATAAACTATGAAACTACATCACACACGCACACACGCACACACAATTTGGGATGAATATAGTTATATTGTTAAATGTCATAGAATCTTGAATGTAATACAGGATGAGAAAATAAACACCAACTTTAACTGGATAAGTTATTACATGAAAATCATAAGTCAAGAGTCAATGACAGTCCTATGTTTCTCATCACCAGATGGCTAAAGATCACATTTATTTGTCAGGTTATAACATTCACTAGCTGAAGAACCACATCCCAAACTCCTTTAGCCCATGGTAGACCCCAAAGGCTGACACAGCCTCCACTCCAATATTTCCTAGTTAACGTGTTTAAGCAGCTGGAGTGTAATAGGGTGTGAATAAAAAAAAAGTGAGTAGAGAATATTGTGTAGTGGGAGACTGAAGCCTCTCGGATAGCTTGTCATTTTCTCAAAACAATTTCTATTTAGAAAGCCTAGGAGTTCTCCAAGGTTCTATCAACTAGTATTAGAGCTGTCAATTTTTTAAGGAACTCTCATAGTGAAATCACAATGAGAGAACATATCGCGATTGTTCATAGTGAAACCACAGCAGTGAAGGAGGATCTACAGAGATTGGGCTCCTTCGAGATTAAGGTGGATGGGATGCTGGGGAAACTATCCTTGTTAAAAAAAATGGTTCAATTGTGGCAGAGATAGGAACACTCAAAAAAAAAAGTTTCAAATTCAGAAGAAAAAAAAAAGCACAAACACCAACCTGAGAGGACCTCAAGTCGTCCTCATGGAGGCACCATAGGAGGAGAGCTCGATGAGTGAAAAATCCCCTCAACAACGAGAGATAACATCATATCACATTCCCAAAGAAACTTCACGGCCATCATTGTTGTTGGAAATATAATAGAGACAGAATGGAAACATTAACGAGAAGATTAGAAATGCTGGTTTTCAAAAATTAAAATCCAAGGGATTGGTTTTTTGGCGTAGATCGAATCTTCCCAACACACCACATGTCAAAACAGGAGAAGGTGACTGATGCAACTTTTAGTTTGAACGAGAATGCATTAGCTTGATTTCAATGGGAAGATGGTCAGTGACCAATTAGAAATTGGAGAGCACTCAAAACACGACTCCTCAATCATTTTAGTCATGATCAGGATGGAACCCGATGTGAACAATTCTTTTCTCTCAAGCAAGAAGGCACCATCCGCAATTACGAGCGTGTCTTCGAACTCTTCGTTGGCATCGCCCGGAGCAATTTCCAATTTTGGTCTCTCAGTTTTAGTGATCACCAAGAAGGTGATATGGAAGGAGGTGTTTAAGGAGGTGTTTAAGAAAGTGATCACCTCGGGGACACGGTGCCTTAACAACCCCATGGTATCGGCAGACCGAAAGGCTGGCATGAATTTCACTTGAATATTTTCAGATTGACATGTTTAAGTAGTGGGCGTGTAGCAGGGAGGGAAAAAAATGAGTGGACAAAACTGTGTAGTGGGAGAATAAAATCTCTCAAATAGCTACTTGTTTTCTCTAACCAACTTCTATCTAGAAAACCCTAAGTTCTCCAAGGTTCTATCAGCATACTATGAGTAATTTATATGTCCTAGCCTTCAAAAAATAAATATAGAAACCTTACCTTTCTCCATGTATGAATAAATGTGAACACACCATGGAACAAATCAAATATTCAACCGAAGCCATTGTGAACACTACACATACACTGCACACAAAACACACTAAGGTGCAAAAGTTTTTTGGGATCTTGAGGAATAAGGAATAATTAAGGAACAAACTTTTTTTGTGAGGTGCACGCTACCTAAGATATATAAAAGTTATATATTTTCATTAAATATTATCAATAATTTTTATCAATTAGTGAATATGATCAAGTAAAAAATATTAAACATAAAAAACAAAAATCATTAGTATTTTTCATCAACACAACTATTCAGAATTCTAAAATAAAATAATAAAATTTTAATAATCAAACATATTATATATAGTTACCGCCTTATCGGAAGTTAAGTAAGTGGAGATTTAAAAATAATATGATTTGTGGGGGATATGCCTGAAACAAAGTGAGATGAGACACTTTTGTTTGGGTCAGGGGTGCTTGAGGTGCACTTTTAATAACTATGACACATATTGTACCAATTTACCCCAACATTGTCCCCAATGTGCAGTCACTGCACACATTGTGCACACATTTGCTCCACACACACACACTCACACACACACACAACATCTAGTACCACACACGATGCAGCCACTATACACCCTTACTGCACAAGCTACACACACACATGCACCTACCGCAACTTGTGATGCACTATTGTCCATTGTTGACACTAGCAAAGTGAGCATCAATGTATGACAACCACAATGAATGTGCGATGGGCATCTACCATCACATGTCCATTGGTCTCTTTCCCACAAGCACACACATAATGCACCTACATGCACCATATAGCACACGTGCATTGTGCTATTACTAGAGGTGTCAAAAGGGCCAGGCTGGCCCGGCCCATTTTTTTTTGGGCACGAGCATGCCTTCGTGCCTGGCACGGTTTAAAAAAGTCGGGCCCGGCACGGCACGGCCCGGCACGGCCTGCCGTGCTGGGCTCGCTCGAGCAGGCCTGGCCGTATGGGCCAGTAAAAAAATTTTTTTTTAAAATTTTTTTTTATATAAATTATTAAATTATATATAAAATTTTAGATAATGTATAATATTATATTTTTATAATCTGAAAAATGTTAAATTTTATTATAATAACAAAGTTTAAAAATTTTTTTATAATGTAATATAAAATTAGTTTAAAATTTATTAGAATTATATAATATAGTTATAAATTTTTAAATGAAAAATTAAAACAAAAAAAATAAATAAATCAATACATTTTGTTAAAAAAAATAAAAATTAAAAAAAAAACATAAGCAACTCAAATGAAAAATGACCAATCAGTCATTTGATACCGAATGTCCGAACCAAATAAATTACAGTTTCAACATAACGTATAAATAAAGCGTACAATCACTAAAAAATAAAACATCGAAATCAAAAAATAGTAAATCATCATAAATCGTCAATCGGCATATCATGAGCATCATCAGACGAAACATCAAGATCAGTATCATATGGATCATCATTATCAGCAGTCAACTCTTCTACTATCGCAGTGAATGCGGCTGCAGTCTCTGTCCCATTCCTAGCTCCAGCACGATCATGAATGTTAAACCTTGAATCCTCCTAATCCTTCAAGCAAGCCAAAGCCTCAACAATATCTGGACGTAATCTCGATCTCCTATCCAAAATCACGTTCACTGCAACAGAAAAAACAGACTCTGATGCTATGCTCGACACCGGAGGAGTCAGTAGATCTCGTGTCATCCTCGATAGCACGGGAAATGTGAACTCATATGATTTCCACCACTGTAATATATCAAGATTCTTAGTATCAGAATGTGATAGGATCAAGTAATAATCAGTATCTAAGTACCGAGAAAGCTCGCTCCTATGTGATGGTCCACCCCTACGTTTCCCCCTCGCTAGCTGAATAAAAAAATCATCTCCGAACAAGGTATCAATGTCTGTAATCACAATCTCACTATCATCACCACCACCATACCTAGTATCGTAGTATGTGAACAAGTCAGTCAACTTCTCGTAAATGAACCCTACCGATGGCTCTTCCAGGTTCATACACGAGTAAATGTAGGTCAGAGTGATTTCTACCCCTTCCACCTTAACCCTAGGGTCCATTCATGCAGCTAGGCAATAAAGAGATGGAACGGTGGACCAGTACTTCAAGTACTTAGTTTCCATCTCTGCAACCATATGGCTAAATATCGGATCAGCTCGATACTTCTTAAATATGCTACTAATGTTGCATATGCACCAGAGTACAATGCAAGTCGTGGGCATATAAACTGACGAATACATGTTCGTCGTGTCATAAAAAATCTTCAGGAATTTTATTTATGAAATTCCTGAAGCCCAGTCAGTGTCGTCAATAATAAGTTCGTCACTCTTACAATTGACGTAATCGAATATCATGTGTTCGTATCCAATACATGATTCTAACATCAGGTACGTGTAATTCCAATGATGTCTCACATCCGATTGGAATTTCTTCTTCTTAAGATTCACAGACAAACAGAAACCACCAAACTCTTGTTGCCTGGTAGGAGTGCGAATATGTTTTAGTGCATTACGTATATTATCCAACGCGGGAAACACACATTCATACCCGCTTGAACAATCAGGTAAATCACGTGACACATGCATCTGACATGAAAGATCTCTCCTAATGGTGCGTCTCTAATATTCCTAACAAACATGTTGATCGCTATTCCATTATTAGATGAGTTATCGAATATGACACTAAAAATTTTATTTTGAATTTTATATTCCCTAAAGATTTTTATCATATACTCAAAAATGGCCGGTCATCATGAAGATGAAGAATCTCAGAGAATCCTAAAATTTTTTTATTCATAGTCCAATTAGAATCTACATAGTGGCTGGTGAGACATGCATAAGATGATTCATCGTGACTTGTCCAGATATCGGACGTCACGGACACTACTCCACTATATGTCATAAATTCATTAATTATTTTTTATTTTTCTAACTTATATATCTTTAGTAAGTTATTCCTAGATGTGGACCTGAGAATCCTACGATAAGCATACTGAAAATATGTCGGCATGATGCGCACTACCCTTAGATCTTCCGAAAATTTGATCGGAAGACCCATCAATATAATAAGTCTGGTCATGCCGTCCCTACCCAACTCGCTGGAGTATATGAAAGGAGTAAACTTTGAGACTGGACTCGATCCAGTCTCAAAAAATACATTGTCAAGTTGGGTTTGCTTATGATCTAATGGACCATGTTTTTTGGTGCATAATTCTGCATGCCTCTTAAGGTGCTCAGTCCCAAACGAACTCTTACATGTTAAAAGTCTCATACAATATTTGCACTGTGTCATTTATTGTTCCTCACCCCTAATATTTTTTTTGTTTTATTATATTAAAATGAGTCCAAACTACAGAAGTCCTCCTAGTTTTTTATTTTTTAGAAGTTTGGGTTGAGACGACTGGAGAAACCAAAGTTTTAGCAGCCTCATACCTCTGTATAATATTTTCATTTTCTAAATTTAAATATGTTTCAGTTGTATTTGTCATTTTTTCAGATTTTTGTTATTCAGAATAATTTTTTAGAGACTAGAAGACTAATTTTAATTTTTTTTATTTTTGGTCTAGAGAGAGAAACTAGAGAGAGAGAAAGTTAAAAAACTTAAAATAAATTACCTGATAAAAGCAGTGAGGTCGGTCACGTGCACGGTGCACCACAATCAAGCTCTAAGTTCAAATCTCAAGTTGAGATTCCTAAAAATCCATGCTGAATGTCGAAATCCCGAGTCTCGCGAGAGAGACAAGATTTTTGAGAGAGAAATTGAACGATTTGAAATAATTTATGTTTATGAATAACATAAATGTTAAAGAAATAGGGGGGGAATTTATAGATTAAAGATAATTTTTTTAAAAAAAAAGTAATTTTTTTTAATTTTTTAGGGGGCAGAATCATGAGGTCCGTTGGATTCTGCCCCCTAGCCGTTGGAGGCGAGATCCAACTGCTCAAAATTAAATTTTTTATTATTTTTTTTTTCTCCTTGGGGGGGGGGGGTGGAATTGGGTCGATTCGGGCCTCGTGGGACCACAGGTCGGGTCCAATCAGACCCGACCCATGGTTTTTTTGCGGGAGGTGCGTGGGGCACTCGCGGGGTCGGGCTCGGGGGACACCCGACACGGGACGAACCCGTGCCGGTGTGCCGTGCCACGGGCCGAACCATACCGGGTCACGCACAGCACGGCACGGGCCAAGCATGGCACGGCTCGTGCCTTACCCGGGCACGACACGGGCCCGGGCACGGCATTTTCCCGTGCCAGGCCGGCCCAGGCACGGCCGAACCGTGTCGTGCCTCATGCCGGGCCGGGCTGGCCCGTTTGACACCTCTAGCTATTACATTGCAGACTCCTCTCTCTAGCAAATAATAGGATTTGCTTCATCTATTTAGAATTTGATTCTGATACCATATTAAAACTTAAGTCATAAAATATTAAATATTTAATAGAAAACTCACTAATCAATAATTAATATACAATATCATGTGGCTAGGGTCTAGATTGGAGCAGTCAACATGTTGGGTGCTAACAAAGTTAGAGATTGAAATGACATGGCATGTCCTGGAAAAAATAAGCTTGGCATGGGTATGGGCTGGCATGACCCAAAGGCATATGACCCAACTTTGGTCTTATCTCAAAGTCATGGCTAGTTGTTAACCCAAGCCTGAGCCAACCTGACATGACCCATTCCTAGTGCCTGGGCATGTCTAGTTTCTTGCTTGCCCATGCTGAACCAACATTACCCAAGTTTCCCAATGAGCCGCCACATCACGTCAGGCTCCTTGTTTTCCTAGCCATGTCGGGCTGGCACAACCTGTCTTCCAAACTATGCAGCAGAAAACCAGGCCGCGCAATCTTAGCACAGCCCGTTTGCCGTTTTCCATCTCTACTTAAAAAATAAATACAAATTATAACACTCTTAATTGAGGACCATATTAAAATATTATTACATTCTCAATATAAAAATATTATCCAAATACCATCAAAAGAGTTTCTATGAAAATGTGTAATAAAAATCTCACTTTAAAAAAAGAAATAAGTAGTCCAAATTTTACTTGAAAATCTAGAATTTTTATTTTTTGAGTCAAAAAAGAATCACTAACCTTCAATTGAATCATTATTAAGATAATTAAGAAAATACATCTTAATGAAATGTTTTTAGTTCACATGAATACAATATTCATAATCACATTATATCGATCACCCTATGTAAAGTGGAGCACAAAACCTATGAATTTATATTTGCATAATATTATTGGGTTCATTTGTTACTTTCTTTTATTAGTAGTGCATGTGCTACATAATAAATTTAACAATAAAATCATAAATAAAAATAATTGATAACCCATTATAAAAAACCAAAAATATCATACTTTGAATTAATTATTCTGTCAACCACATTAGAATTATCAAAATATTATAAAATTTAAAAAATTAAAATTTGGAAATTTTGAATCGAATATAAAAGATGAGATTCTAGATACATGTTATTTAAAAAATATTATGCTAAAAAATAATTACATGAAATTATATTATCTTACTAGTTGATTGGGAATGCATCATCTATACGAAAAAATATTGTATTTAGACTCAAATATTAATGATGTTAATTTGAAATAAATAATCCTATACGTACGTAAATATTATTAAAATATTAAGCTTAAATTTTATTCAATAATAATTTTACATTTATTTTAAATTTAAGACCCAAAAAAAAAAACATGAATGTACTCTACATACAC
This sequence comes from Sapria himalayana, assembly GCA_029783825.1. Lineage (NCBI taxonomy): Eukaryota > Viridiplantae > Streptophyta > Magnoliopsida > Malpighiales > Rafflesiaceae > Sapria > Sapria himalayana. The sequence continues at coordinate 393,813 of JAREIK010000295.1, read as the reverse complement.
TTGGTATATTGGCTTGTGTGTATCATAGTTCTCAATATAATGTATCATACCATAAATTTTTTGATTTCTTTTTAACATACAAAAATAAAAAATTAAAATAATATTTCACAAAACTTGTAAAATGAACAAAAATCAATAAAGTGAATTATAAGTATTTAAATGATTCAAACTTTTGGTGTGCATTATAACATTAATATACAATTTTAAGCCAAACATCAACATAAACTCAATAAAACTCAGAATAAAGATTGTGCAAAGTCCACTCTTATATAATAAGAGACAAATTTGATTGAGGTAGGCAATAAGTTGAATGCTCTCATGTTATGTTGGTGCATGCTGATCAAGAATATCTAACTTAGAAGAGAAAAACATAAACTGAAATCTCTTCAAAGTTTTCACGAAAATTTCATTAGCAACTTTGTTATATATATACATGATGTAACTATGATCTCATCATAAATCTTTTCTCTAGAAAAGAAATAATTCACTTCTATAAATTTTACTTTCTCATAAAATAATAGATTGAATGTAATGTGCAACACTACCAGACTATCACATAGTAAAAAGAATTGGGAGAGGAAAGTGGATATCTAATCTCATATAATGGATAACAAATCTAAAAAATCTCATATGTGATAATCATCATCATCATCCAAAACTTTATTTGTAATGAATCCCAATAAGGCATATATGAAACAATCATTTAATTTTTGGACAAAAACAAAGTAATCAACTTTAGTTCATAGATTTTAAAAAAATTTATTTATCCTAAAATAGTCATCGATAATATAATTTGCAAAGTTTTTACTGATAGTCACTTCTTTTGATTTATACAGGTATGACAAAGAAAACTCTTTGTGTTTTTATAAAATTTTATACTAATAGTCACTTCATAAGATTTTATTATGAGATATGAGTTAAAAATCACTCAAATTATAAAGTATCATCAATCACAATTTCAGATAAAGATATTTTTCAAGATAGAGATTAGTTATGACAAAAATTGTATTATGCTGTTACATGGAAGATACGTAATTGATATTCTTTCGAAGATTGATATTTTGAGATGTGTTCTAAAAAATACTTTATCAAGCCATTTACTAACTTTTTTCTAATATAAGTCTTCTAGTTAATTCATCTATATTCACAAAAATTATATAAAATATCACTTATTTAATTATCAATAGACTAGATATAATGTTTATAATTAATATTATTAGTCATTTCCTAAATTATAAATAAGTTTACATAAATTCAACTATTCGCATACATAAACATTGTGAAAAAATCTCCTGCCATTAATATATATTTTTTCATTAAGTACTTTTAATTTATCAATTCCTTAAATTCTAGTTAGACACCAACTTATGCAAAAAGAAAATTTATTAAGAGTTAGTATATTTTTCTTGGATCAAATATTTTCTTGAGAAGATCGAACACTTAATTACTTCTACTATTTTTTATTGTCATAGTCAGACAATGAAATATATAAACTTCAAACTAATATTTGATAAGTGTACGAAGTATATAGAATATATGGATTCTTTCGGAGAAAAAAGATACAAAATGAGATCATTACTATAATTATAATACTATAAAAAGATCAATTAGCACATTCAAAAATGACCTTAAAGAAATCTCAATTTTTTTCTCTCTTCTCTTAGCTTAATGTATTAAATATTTACCTATCAATTTAAGAAGAAATTATTTCTCTCTTCTCAATTTACTTTTTTCAATCTTATATGTGATATCAACTAAACTTTTACCAAAGTCAAGAGGAGAAGCAAATCAATTTGATTCAACCAAATCGAACACAAACTATATCATCAATCATAAACCACCACCAAGATGAGTGACTAACAAACACGTAAGAACTAATATTTCAGTTATTTATAATATCAAATGAATTCGAATAATAGAAAAACATAGATTTAACAATTGAGATTGTAATTCCTACCCAAAAAAAATAAGCCCAAATATGAATTACTTTATTTCAGATTTATTTTTTTCTTGAGGCAGATAATCTAAGAATGATTATCAAAGAAAGTAAAGTAATTTGAGAATAGTCAGTGATGATGATAATAATAATAGGAATAGCACAATGATAATGAATCATTGATTTAATGTTATCAATATAAAAACATAGCACGAGACTACATAAATAGAAGATGAGATTGATTTGAACATTCTGACACTATTTCACTTCACCACACATTTAATACAATTAATATAAAAAAACAACTATTAAAAATAATAATCTAACAAACATGAGAAGATTAAAAAGGAACCTGCCTTCCAATAGAATTTATGCCAATAAAAATGAGTGGCATGTAAGCAGCAGTCTTTGAAAAGCATTGCAGCTTCATATGAGAGGGACACAATTCATCTCCCTCACCACAATGAGAAAACTGAGCTGAAATTTGTCCACACATCTTACACGAAAACTGCCATTCATTTGGCAGAAACCAAAATCCACATACACGAACATTTGAGGGCCAATAATCTGTGCCCATGCCTTAGTTAGTTATGGAAAAGAAAGTAGAGAAATGAATGTTATATGAGGAAGAAACTCAAATAACTATACAAGATTGACTCTGCCATGATGAATGAACATTACGAAACCAAGGCCCTTTCTAATACAAGGCCTTGTACAGCAGTGTTGACAGTTGACACGATTTGGCACACATATCGCAACAAATTAGATTTAAATGTGCTTGACACATTTTTACCATCCTAGAAAAGGATAGTTTTGACACACATTCATCTGACAGTTTCTTGAAAATTGCATAAAGCCAAAAAAAAGAATAATTACAATGATCATAAATCATTATCACGATGGATTTCTAATATTATAACAATTAATCATATGAATTACAGTTTTCCAGGCAACACAATCTTCCTACAATTCACATAAATCATAATTACATATGGTTTTACTCATTGTTTCCATCCTCACAATGATGGAAACATAAGAAAATTGCATAAAGCTAAAAAACAGAATAATTACTCATTGTTTCCTAATAGTCCAAATAAAAATAAAAATAAAAATTTACATTAAAAAACATAAGAAATATACTAAAACATCTTATAATACCTAGCAGATAATAAGAATTTTATACTCAATGTTCATCAGCAAGCCAAAAAAATCAAATAAATATTAAATGATATTAAAATTATATATAACATATATTGAATTCATATATTAACTATCAACGTGTGATATCTGACAACGTCAATAATAAAAATAATAAATTATTATTAATCATTTATACAGAGAGATATGAATTTTAATTTAAAAATTCTTGAAAAATTTTTATAATACAACCAACAAGTGTTCATCTATGTACATTTCCAATATATGCATTAGACATAGATGCATATACAATATTAATAATATATTTAACAAATATAAAGAATACATTAATTTAAGTATCATGACTATTAAAATAAAAATTAAAAATTTTAAATATGATATTTCATTCTATCTCTTTATTATTTGATTGATTGTATAAATCATATGTTTAAAGTGAAAGAGATAAAAAACATATTAAAATATAAATTTACTTGCATGAACCAAGCAAAAAAATCAAATAAAAAAATTTATAAATAATTATATAGTATATTTAAATATTATGATATTAAATATGATAATTTTAATAAGTTTTTGAGTACATAAATAGATATCATATTCAAAAATAATAACTTTTCCTTTTAGTTAATTAGAAATAAACGATGAGGTAGTCCATCCAATATAAACAAATTATCTCGGTACTTAGATACTAATTACTATTTTTTCTTATCTTATAATGATATTACAAATTTTGTTATACTAATTTGGTTAAAATTATACGAATCTATTAATCTTGTGTCATCTAAGATGACACATAAACTACTTATCTTTTTAATGACGTGCAAAATATCAAAATTTATTTTATATTTATATAAATATTATTTTATATATGAAATCAATATTATGACTAAATATTATAAATAATATGATTATGCTTAAAGATCTGAAAAGATTTACATGTGAGTCTTCAATATCAAGTAAAAAAAATTAATAATAAATTATGACTCACAACATCAAAGATTTCGAGGCAAGAACTACCAATTTGAGATGTGATGATCCGAATCATATAAATTAATCGATAATATTAAATGACTGACATATTATTATTGCTACTACTAATTACTATCAATTATTATTTATAATATCATGATGAAACCCAAACCACAAAATAGATGTATTTTTTATTGAGTTGTGACTTTTAAGCATTTTCATTTACCGTACAATGTAATTTATTTTTAACATGTAAATTTTTTAAAATAAAAATTTTATTTTAGAGATAAGTTTTGTCTGCCAAAGTCAATACCCACAACGCCACGCCTGATGCCCAATGGCCATTGGCTGTAAAATTATAATTACAGCCAATGGCCATTGAGTGGCCAGTGGGTAATGGTTGATGGGCTGACCTAGCCAGTGCAATGACCATAGACCTCTGGGCACTAGGCCAGGACCACTGGCTGTCTGGCCTGTCAGGTACCAGAAGCCAGTCAGCCAGCCAGGGTGAGGGGGCATGGGCAGTGGTCAACTTGATCTAGCATGATCCAGACTGACCCGGCATGCCCAATTGAAGAAGGCGGGCCTTCTGGTCGTGTTGGACCTGCCTTCCGTGATGGCATGCCAACATGGCCTAGGTTCCCAACTAGTGCATTGTTCAACATGACACATATTGGGTATCCAATTCATGCATTATTCGGCACGGCACGACAGCCCAGTTAGGCCACCAAAATTCAAGTTGTGACAGCCAAATACTGCCCAATTGATACTTCTAGAATAATAATATATTGAGTATCAACATACTTAGATATACCTAATAGATAATTCTTTTTACTAATTAGTAGTCTAAGGCTCTAAGCAATGTATATAGGTAATGAAGAAAGAATAATCAATTCAAGTACAATGCAATAGCTAAATTGAAATTATTTCTAAACTAGTAAAAAAATAAGTCGTGATAAAAAATATAATATTTATATTTACTAAAATCTTAATAATTTCTGATAAGAAATATTTATATTCACTTTGAATAATAAAGTATCCAAAAAATATATATCTCAATAATATATATATTAATTTGTATCGTCCAAGAGAACGATCGAGAACAAAATAAATATAACCAAAAATATATCTAAAAGAATATGTGCAGAAAAATTATAGAAAATAACATCCGATTGATAAGTTAGATAATGATTAAAATCATCACTTTACAAAAATAATTTAAAATATTTTTTCTAAGTATAAATGTCTAAGTCATCTCAGTTATATATATATTCTTTCTTTCAACCATTTATTTTATTGGGGTGTATCAATGCATGAAGTCTGATGTATAATATTATAATACATTGTTATTTAATTTTTTAATAATATAATCGAATTAAATTTTTATCATTTGTAAGAAGTCTCAAAAAAATTTATGATCTATCACTAAAGAGATATATCAAAATGTATCCCAAGTAGTTATTAAAAAAAAATAAATACCTAAATTTTTCTCTAATCAAATTTATACTAGATCCCCATTCATTGAATATCAGATTAAATGGTTTCCTATCTAAACCAAACTGACATGAGATAAAAAATTCTGATAAACTTTCCTAACTAATATGTCTCACACTATAAGATAAATATACTCCTAAAACTATAAAATAGTATCACCTTGAACAATAATGAGTGACCAAATTGAAAATATATAACTAACGAGTCCTAAATACTTAAAACATCTAGTGAGATATCTTACAATTAAAAAGAAAATATACAATCTAATCTATTCAATCTCAAATCATGTATTTCTTATAATCTTTTAATCTTGTAGACAAATATCAATAAAGAAAAAAATAAAATCATAATTAACTTGTTTAAAAAAAGAACTCACATAAAATAAAGAAATATAATAATCAAAAATAAGCAAGATACAGAAAAGGAACAAAGAAGTAAATCATTTGATACAATATAAAATAACTTTCAAATATTTTTCATTAATTATTATAATATTTTTAGAACATTAAATAATATAGAAAATAAAGTATGATAGCAGTGATATGATTGTTATCTCCTGTATCAATAATCTAATAGTTAGAAGTATGAGTATAGATGAAATAACTAATGATATTTGAAATAAATAGAAAAATCTAATATTGATTTAGAGAAGAATTTTATATACTCCTCTATAATCAGAGTCATGGTGGATAAGCTCTGAGAGGACCCCTGGATAGTTCCAATAGTCAATCTATTTCTTTCACTATTGTGTAACGATCTCAAACTTCTTATCAAAATAATATCAAATAATTATTTTTATGATGACTTATCCTCCAACACTGAGTAAATTTAATTGGGACTCTACTTCATCTATCTTTACTATGATAATTCATATTATGACATAAAATAAAAAATAATTGGATGTCCAATTTAGTTTTTTTTTTGTATTATTTTTTTACAAAACTATTGGAACCCTAGTTAGGGTTTCTATCCAAAATACTATTAAACACCACCCATTATCACTATTCATCATCATGCCCACCTAAGGTTTGCTAATCAAAAAAGATGTTGATGCACATACACCACCATGCACATTTGATGTCCCTATGCATGTATGTATTGTCCAGGCACCAAAAAAATATCCTTTTTTTTTATGATAGATAGTTTGCCTCTTCTAGGATTTGTACGTACTTAACCACACACCATGTTATTAATTAAAATGCAACAAATAAAATAAAAACTACTCAATACAAAATATCATATATCAAATATCCTTATGTGATGAGCAAAAAAAAATATCAAATATCAAATATGATATATCAAATATCATATATCAAATAAATTAAGTAACCCACAAATTGGGTGTTCTCTTCTAAAAAAAAATTAAATAAAAACCACAATATAATAAAATATAAAATACGAAAGAATTATGCAATGTATAGATATCACACCTATAAATGATAAAATTAGAATAAAATGTCCTACATAGTTTGGATATGTAAAAATAAATCATATACAATTTCATTTAAGAAATTTGTAAATTGATAAATTGATAAGAAATATTAAAAAAAAAATTAAACTTGAATAAAAGTAATCATAAAAAATATATATAAGTTGAATTAGGATGAGAATCATATTACTTGATGAATTAAAAATTATATGATATAACATAATTATATAATGAATATATTATAATGATAATGATAACTGATAATATGTAACTTATTAAATTTATTGGAATCTAGTTTTTTTGTTCATATTGTTCAGTTGTGTGGCTACTTGGGGAAAAAGGAAATCAAAATAGAAGTTATTAGAGAGCTATATTTACATTATCAATATTACTCAATGATAATTGAGAGATAACATACATTTAGTGAATAATAGGCATTTAAAATTGAATTTATGACTTAGATAAATCACTTTCTTTCATACTTTCTCATGGATAATAGGGAATTGGCTTGGACATGGGTGGGTTTACAATTCTTACCATTATTGTAACAATTAAATGAGTTGGAGACTTCAATAGTACATGTTTCTTGCACAAATTGGATGGTTTGGGTCTTACGGATACCATATAATTCTCGAAGACATCTCATTTACATAATATTGTAATACAGTTAATGAGCTTTAGGTTACTAAAGTAGTGAGATCTGATCAATTATACATCCTACCTTGCATAATGATTGGACAATAATTTTGATGTTGAATGTCAAATTATCCATATCATACAAAATCTAAACATCTATCATTCAACATAGTTATATTCATATAAGAGTATGATCTTCCTCTTTGGACTGATAGCATACTTATCATTAGCTTCAAATACCATAATTATTTTTACATGTACTCTTACACAAGACTCCCGAGTAGTGACTCAATCATTATATTCATGCAGTAGATGGTATTTCATTAATTTTCTATTTTACTTATTAATATAACTAGTATTATTACAGGAATAAAAAATTTTCTCAATTAGTTGATTAGAAGAATATTAATTAAAATTTGATTACTTTTCTATATATTTTATATGTACCTAACATTCCTTAAGCATATTAATATTGAGTCACACTCAATATAAAAAATAATTCAACTCAAACTATTTTTTTTTCATTTTGACATAGTTTTATAGGATTAGACGACTTCCGAGAATATTTTCCTTTGTTTATTGAACAAGACAATGGCTATGTGATTTTCACTACAACTCTATGATGAGATGGACAAAATGTTTGATTGATGTTAATATTGTTGGTGCTCACAATGATTTAGGGTTTGCACATAGAAAAATAAAGAGAGATAAGATAAAAAATATAAATATATAAATGAAATCAAATTTTATTAAAATAAAAGTTAAAAGTTTCAAAAACAACATAAAATAAATAAATAAATAAATATAAATAAATATAAATAAATAAATAAATAAATAAATATAATATATATATATATATATATATATATATAAACATACATACACATATATATATATATATATAGGAACAACCCACAAATCAAATATTCCCAAATAATAAAAAAACAAATAAAATAATAAAAAATAAATTAAACTCAATTTACCCTTCGAATTAGTGCATACATGTTACAAATCTCTAACTTAATAGATAAGAAAATAACATTAATTCTCTGAGAGCCTTTATAAAAATGATTTTAGTATGATCGATGGTATGTATATAGGTTGTAGGGATCAAAAAGTTTTCATGAATCTTCTTCCAAATAAAATGACAATAAATTTTAATGTATTTCGTCCGCTCAAGAAACATCAATTTGGCCGCAATATATCAACTGCCAAAATATCACATTAAAGTGTCAACAACTTTTAAACTAGTATGAAAAAACTTCTCTAAGAAATAACTGATCTATTAAAACTCACAAGTAATAGACATCATAATTTACCACTCTACATATGTATTGAATCTCAAAATAACTATATATCTATATCTCTTCCAGAAAATGAGATTATCAGAACAAAAAACACAAAAACATGTGATCAATTTCCTCCTAGTAATCACATGAACTCAATAAAAATTTGAATATATTTTATTCGATTATGCACATTATCTCTAAACATAATCTCACATCATGAATCTTTCTTCATATATTCAAAACCTAAACAATATATCCATATGAATCTGTCTAGAAAAATCTATAAAATAATTAATTATACTGATAATATATAGTTAATAATTTTCTAATTATTATCCATATTCAAAACCCAATAAAAATGTACAAAGTACACCAAGGCACAAGACACCCTTAAGGCAAGGGGTTTTTTATGTAAGACATACCATATTTTACATATATATATTTTAAAAATAAAATCAAATATAACAATCATTTATCATAAAATATCATCAAAAATATTAATCAACTCAATAAAAATATATAAATAATACTCTAAGCATTAAAAATTCATAAAGCATGTCATCAAATCTAATAAATTACATCACTAAGATTTTAAAAATCTATAAAAATTATCAATAAAACATGTCAACATGCAAATACATATTCTTTGTTCAAATCCATAAATCATTCAAACAAAACACAATTAAAAAACTAATTTATTCACAACAGTTGATCCTCATTCATCATTTACATCCACATAATAATCATCATCGTTATCTAAATGCAGAAAATAGAAACTTTCATTCTTGGTTTTCCAATGCTTGTGTTGGGAAAAAAGGCATCAAAGGTTTTGGCATGTATTGCAAGAAATAAGAAACAATCAATCTTCATTCATCATCCATAACAAGTAAATACAAATCATCATTTTGGCCTATAGTGCAGAAAACAAGAACTTTTATTCTTACAATTCCCAATGCCTTTCCTGTGGAGATGACTTATATGCATGAAGTCGTGCTTTTGGAGAGCTTCTTGCCTCAGAGAAGGTGGCAAGCCTTCTCTGTTTTCCATGCACCTAAGTGAAGAGGCCTCGCCTCGGCCAAGGTGAGGTACCATGGCTGCACTTCGCCTACTCCTGACCCTAGGCATGCATGAGGCATGCCTTTCACATCCATGTTATCATCCTATATTTAGTGAAGTTAATTGGCAAATAAACACTTATAGATAAGTCTATACTTGAATCAAGTGGTAAATTAAAAAAATACATATATCAACAAAACAAGATCAAATAAAATATCCAAAGCATAACTCTTTTGAGAAAAAAATATTATACTTGATGAACATCCAACATCAATATCAAGAAAATACCTAGCACATCCATAAATTTTCATCTGAAATTTAATATTGAGAAATGATTTATATTGGGATATACCCAACTAATCATCTCGTGTAATCAAAATATTATTAAGATATGCAACTAATCACAAATTTATATCCTAATTAATGTAAAATAAAAAAAATAGTTTGATATATATCTCCTAATACCAAAATAATAAGATCCAAAAAAAATCTATTGAATTATACCTTATGAGATTGTTTTAGGCCATATATATATATATATATATCACAATCTATGCACCATACTTATACTCTCAGGAATAGTAAATCTCAGTGATTGCTATATGAATATATCTTTCTTATATCATCATGAAAGAACACAATCCTTACATCTAGTTGATATACACATCATCTATATGATGCTACAAAAAATATAAAAAACTAATAATTATTATTTTAATCACAAGAGAGAGTATTCTATTAATCAATATCATAAGTTTAAATAAAATTTTTAATTATCAACTTAGCCTCGAGTCAATCAATCTTTTCCTCAATCCACATCTTCATCAAATATCATATATGTTAAAAATTGAATTTGAACAAAACTCATCTCAAAAAATTAACTTAAATGAAGAGACATTGATTTGTAATTTCTCATAATTTCTCATAATTATGAGAAATTAAATATGCCCATCCACATAATTTCTCATAATTTTTTAATGTGACATTGTAACATTATATATGCCCATCCACATCGCTCGCACTACTAGTTTATCTATTGTTTTTGGAATAAGATCACATATATGATTAAATATGTCAACTCAATTCTTCCAATATAACATGTTATCACATTGGATAATTAAGTATCTCAAAAAGACTATTAAATATCTAATAATTATAAAGATATCAATGGGGTCAGGAGCCTGGGCATGACCTATGGTACGGTTTAGTCATGTCTGGCTCGACATAGCATGGTCCAAAACTATATCTAGCTCGGCAAAACAAGGTCCAGACCCATGCCTAGTCCTGCACCATCTCGACCCATGGCACAGATCGTACCATGCTGGGCTAGTGAAGGTAGCGCCTCGTGTCAGGCCAAGTACGACCCACATGTCTGGCCCAATGAAACTATTCACCAGCCTAGTGACATAGGACCGACTATAGTCGAGTCTTAGGTCATGAGTCTTGTCCCATGGAATAACCGCAAAATGAGACATTTTTTTATAAACCACATAAGTCAGTTACCACTTACATGGCCAATCACAATTGGAAGTTAAAAAAAATAATTCCTATGGCAGAAACTAGTCCAAACAGCACGACCTGCTCCAAGACTGACATGGCTCAGCACGACCCTACAAGACTGTCGTGCCATGCCACCAGTCTGATTCTCATGTTGTGCCGAGAATGACACGATAAGTCTCATATGTCTTGCCCAGCACTGCATGATGGCATGATAGTGCCACAATGTAATGGGTCATGCTGGCACAACACAACTCATTTGGCACCTCTAAATAATTATTAAATATGGATAAAAAACTAAAATAAATAACAAAATAAAAAGATGAGATCCAATAAAAATATGTGATAAAATAGGACTAGATCTCACGTGATTGGTTATTTCCATAATTTAATCTAAATGTCCGAGTCATTACTCTTACTCCAAGCTAAATTAGCTAATTTGACAAAAAATTCATCTTGAATAGATTGTGAATATATTATTTAGTGTATATCTTTAAATTAAGATGATCAAGCCTCTCGACCCTTAGCTTCCTCTCTCAAGGAGGCTCGCACCTCATTTTCAATATGACACTCACACTAGAATCTTCTTTTAAGAATATTACCCTAGGAAAAGTGTCGATATCCTGCTCAAAATTAGTTATGTTAGTTATATCAGATATATTAATCATATCAAGTATAGACATATAAGCAGGAACAATCGTTACTCCTCCATACAAAATAATAACTAGATAAGAAAATAAATCTAATATTATAATATCTAAATATGTATTCTTTAGGATCAAATTCCTAAAGAATAACTAGTTTCAATAAATACTTATAATGATCATACTTGTTGTCACATGTTACAATCTTCTCTCAAAAAAGTTTGAACAAAATAATTATACTTCAAAAAATTTGAGTTAAAAGTAAAAGAGTCTCCGTTGCATATAAGTTGGTATAAAGATAGTTTAAAAGAATAGAAAAAAATATTTAGTTGATTAAGAAATTAGTAATTAATAATGTTTCTCCCCAAATAATTTTAACACATTCCTATGTGTTGTATATAATTTATTTTAATAAACTATTTTGTATAACCAAAATATTTTCCGTTTCAATATTTTATTAGTATAGAAAATAAAATATTAAAAGATTGAAAATGCAGCAATAGTATAATAACAGGGGTCTCGGTGTCCAGTCATCGAGTCAAAGAAAATTTTGAAGCACAACCCAATCTATCCAAATGATCCGACCTGCTCCGTTATTGATATCGAGAAACTATTTAATATAAATTGATTTTTTATTTTTTGATGCTGCCATTTTTCTATGGGACTATTCATTTTCGTCTTTGCGCAATTTTCTTCGCGATTGTTGCTCACAAACTATAAGAACATTAATTTTTGTTATAATCTGTAAATACATAAGTATTTTTCTTGTAGATATAACTAATTAAGCTAAACAACTAGTGAATCACGTTATTTTATGTATCTCTGCTATGATTTAATTTTCTATCGTATTTTATTGGATTGTGATTAGATATAATGTGATTATGAATATATTATTTGCTGTTCTTTTTTTCTCCTTCTAATCTGTGAAATTACAAATATTAGAAATAGAATTACCTAACACTATGAAATAATAGTATCCTAATTGTCTCAACCATATATTTATTTTTTCTCTCATTTATCTTATTTTGTCAGAGTACTGACTCATGTATGATGAATCATATCATGTTTGTCAATAAAATAAGAAAACTGATAATAAATAAATTATAATATCTTTTTAATTCTTAACATCTTAATATCACCACCACATTTAGTTTTTATTCTTTTATTAAATTTAAATATAAATGAGTTCCTTACTTAAATATTAATAACATATAAAATGAGTATAAATTATAAATAAAAATAATAAAATATATTAAATAATCAAAAGTGATCATCATATAGAATCCCAAATGTCTAAGTCAATCAGATATAATAGATCCCTCCTAATACTCTCCTTCACTGCCAAATAGAAAATGCTAGTATGTTTTCTTAACTGATACATCTTACAATCAAAAATCATAACTTCTCTAATATTCGGCTTACAAGTTTAAGATTTCCTATTATAAAATATCTCAATTGAGAGTGAAACGCTAGTGAATCAATAGTAGATAAACATCTACATAGACTCTTATAAGTCAAAAAAAATTAGATGTAATATGTCTTGCTTAATAGTTCGAAAATTCATAAGTTTGGTTAGATAATACTGCATAAAAAAACCAAGAAAAAAAAAATATCACAATATTATTAATTCATAAAGCAACTAACAAAAAATAAATTATAACAAAACTCTAAAACATATATAAAACATGTGTAAAAAAAACACCACCATTAACTTTGTTATGTTTCCTGACTCATACAAAGGTATTATTAGTCACAATAATATAAGAGTCACATACACTCTGCATATGAAATAGAAATAATATGATTACATATAAAATGAATATTAGCTCATGAATCTACTACCCAATAGTATGGAGTTAGATGGTGAGCAGAAAGTGTAAAAGATATAGACTTATCTAATCCAATGATACTAAAAGAATAAAATCTAGAATACTCCTAATAAAGAGTCAATGTACTATGTACCAAATTTTTTCACGTCTTAACTAGCTTCAAGAAAAAAAAGAGTAGGATCGTTATCATAGTTAAGAAATATGAAAGTTATCCCATATCTAAAGATGACATAGTTGAAGCATTTGTTTCATATTATGAAAGGTTATTGGGGTCATCCGGCTCCAGAACCGAAATTGAACAGCACATTATTGAAAATGGGTCGAAGCTTAGCGAAGATGACCAAAACCTTCTCTCATTTTTTCTCCTTCCGTCCTCTATTATAAATGCTATTGAAGGAACATACAAGAAATTCTTGTGGGGTGGTCCAAAGACCAGCAGATATAGGCTCAAGGTTTCTTAGGAAAAAGTATGTTCACCTACATCCCTTGGAGGCTTAAGCATCCTAAATATTCTCACTTAGAACAAAATTGTTTTCATTAAAACAGATAGATAGGAAAAAGGATTCTTTATAGATTAGGTGAGTTCACCACTTCTATCTAAACTCTCACGGTATTTGGGACTATCGGGCTTTAAAGGAAGACGCCCCCTTTTGGAAATCCTTAATTTTCCATTACGGACACGTTAATCAATCAGGACTAGCTCAAAAGAGCACACAATTGGGAAGCTGAATTTATGGGGGGGGGCAGTGGTAGGATAATTTCTGATTCCTACAAATATCTTATTGGAGCAGATAAAAATGGATAACATTTAAACTAAATTAATATGGATTCATAAATCATGTGTCAAAACATGCAATATACTTGTGGATTGCTAAGCTCGGAAAACTCAGAACCAAAGAAAGGGCTTTCACAGCACACACAAACACATCTTGTGAATTCTGCAGTCATGCAGAATCCTTGCAACACCTATTTTTTGAATGCTGGTTCTCTGCACACATATGAAATGCCTTGATAAGTTGAACGAATACCCAAGAAGATATGAACACAATACAGACGTGTTTCGAAGACATAGAGAAGCTCTACATGGCAGAATCTTCAAAGAACAACATCCGGAAAGTCTGTCTTGCAACTCCCATATAACATATTTGGCGGGAGAGAAATCGAAGACTGTATGAAAGGAAGGCCCAAGACGCGGAGGATTCTTTAATAAAAAAAAATTAAAACAGAAATTTACATTATTTTTTGCAAAAAATGTAATAATTTGGATCATCATTAGGTTATACATGATTTTTTAATAGTACTTTTTATTACTTATCAAAAAAAAAAAAGTCAATGTACCATCTCTAGTTGACGTGGTCATACAAGAATTAAACTGAGCCTTAAAAAGTCTATCATAACCAATGGTATAACATCCAACACATTTTAAATGTATGTCAAATTTTCTCATAAATAGAATAGGTCATTACTATATTTATGCCTCTCTGTGTACCTGTGATAGGTCTCCAAACTCTTTCATCATTACTGTGTGACGAAGATGTTCTAGCATTATGATTAATCATACTAACCTCACTTGATCTAAGCATACTTATAGGCACCTGAATCTATCTTGCATCACCTATGAGAGAATCAAAAGTGTATTCTCCCCAAGAATATGTCAGTAACTTAGTATATCATTCTCATAATAAATACATATAAAGAAATATTACAAACCTACTCACAAAGTCTCCTTAATATAATCTAATCTGTCAACATCGGTACTACACCAATAATTTTCTCTCACATCTGTATCCAAGTCATATAGTAAGTTGGTTATTCTAAGTCAGTTGATTTGCACAATCATAACTAAGCAATTTAATTATATAAATAAAATATCCCTAAATAATATATCAAAATGATAATGTCTCAAAAACCCTTTTCAAGTATCACAAGAATCAAATATATTTGATGTATTATAATCAATCGACTATCACATATATTTTAATCGTCGTGCATCAATCTTAAACCACTTATTAGACTCATTCTCAATTTGAGATAGTTGTTCCAATAAGTGATTCACATGCCTTTGAGCTACAAACCAGATCATCACTGATGCGAACCAAGTAAAAAAAATATTCGCTCTTAATTTCTGCTAAATTATCCCACGTAATCTCATATTAATTATAGTCATCTTTTTTGACTCATCACAATACACACTTTTACATAAAAGTAAAATAACCAAAGCATACAAATAACTAAAGCATTTTGTTTTTACTCAGTGAAAATGTGGGCTTCCCTATAATAGTTGTGGGCCAACATTATTTATTTTAAATAAAAACTATCCGAAAAATTTAATATTATGATTCAATAGTATTAACCCAAAACTATCGTTGGACATCCAAAAATAATCCCTTTACCTAGAGTACATCGTCGGACATCTAAACCTCAAAATATCAACAATTATTCCATACTCATTGTACATGGGTGTTTTAGTGTTATAGTTTGGCGACACTACCACCGTCATCAAAATCCTCAAAAGATTACTATCGCATGTACCCCTAAGGGTGCAACATCACTCACGCACCTCAATGCCAATGCCCCTTCACCATAGATTTCCCTCTAATATCATGTTGAAGCTCACCAAGGTTTAGGATTTGCACAAAGAAAAAAGGATAAAAGGTGGAGAGAACAAAAAAAACATAAAGTAAATTTTATTAAAATAAAAATTAAATTTAAAATACAGCATAAACTATATGTATAAAGTTTGGGACAACACATAAGACAAGTATTCCTAAATAATAAAAAAATTAAAAAAAAACAACAAAAAATAAATTAAAACTCAATAAATATTTAATTATTTTTTAATTGTATACACTTTTGATTGTGAGTATTGTTGGCTAAGTACACTTATCAAAGCTTTCTATCTGATTGATATAAATATATAAACATTTAGGACCCTATAGATTCATTATACGTGATTGATATAAATATTTTATAATATTTTTTATAATTCTTCCTAATTTATATGATATGCTTGCTTAAGAAATGATTTAAAATGTTAATATAATAGTATATTTCATAATAAAGATATAATTTTAACATTATATTCCAATACTAAAAATTAATTTACTAAAAATTGGAGGATGTCATCCCTAGTACAAGGCTCCTACTTTAGTAGAGTCTGAAAAAAATTATTATCTCGATAATTTTATTTCAAAATCAAAGAGGCTTCATTAAATTAGTCTTAAATTTGAGAGCTATCACCCTTAAATAAAAATATTCATCATCACACAAAAGCATAATTTTCAATATATATATCTAATAGAAAGAACTACTATGTGATCAATCATCTCAATACATTTTTACTCATATATATTTAATATTAATTTTTTTATTATATCCAAGATGTTAATATTTATGTAATTACCCACACACACTAAAACATAAATCTAGAAAATTTAGTTTATATTTTATTGAACATTAAGTGTTACATCAAACTTCTTATAATTACAATACCACAAAAAAAGGATAATTGAGAAAAAAAATATCTAGTCGAAACTAATAAGACTTTCACTAGTCTCAACCTATAGAAATAAAATTAGATATAATATTCAATTTTTTGGTTACACGGATCAAGTATCCTTTCAAAAAATATCTTCCAAAAAAAAAAGAATTTTTAATGTACCATTCTAATATTCAGGTGTACATGCTTTGAATATGACTTCTCTCAAATATGAGAAAAATCAAAGACAATTAGTTGTATAATTACTAGTGACTTCAATATTCAAAAAGAGTATGAATGCTATTCACTTATGACAAACAGAATAGTTGTTGTTGTGAATATTATATTTTTTGTAAAAAATTGAGTTAAGATGTCATTTTGGGCTATAGTGACCAAAGAGAAAATATTTAGCTCGTGACATGTTTGACATATATCCATATTAGAGTTATGGTGGAATGCTTTTCTCTTTCCTTGTGGGAACACAACATCTAAAGACTTCAAATAACATTGTAAGTTGTTTTATTCTAGGAAGTAGAAAAACATCTAATGACAATTTTTTTTTATCTACAAATATATCACAAGTCACAACTATTGCATAGCATGATCTGTTGAGTTCAGATAATCATTAGTACGAAAAATATACCCATTTTCATAAAATCTCACACAAGACTCATATCCACAAATATCCAAAGACCAAAGAATATACCTTATAAATACAAAGTTAATTGGATTGAAAGCAACCCATATATCGGGTGGACTCATCCAAAGAGAAAAAAAAAAACGAAAGAAAATATTAATCCCAATATAAACGTGAAAACACAATTAAGTCTTTGCATAAATATCCAGAACAAGTTTAAAGAAAAAGACATTGGTTGAAGTCTATGTGTCTTTCATGAATATATCAGACAACTGATATACTATAAAAAAATAGATTGAAGTATTAGCCACGTCTCAAATCTTCTAATTGAAAAAAAAAATAATTCATTTGTATCTATTTTATCTAATTGTGAAATATTATATTAGAGATTATATGTCTTATTATATAATTGTTATAATAAATAATAGTAGGAGAAATAAGGTTGTACTCACTTTCTTAAAGAAAATATGTAATCTAAAATATTTCATAAATAATTATAGCTATTACTAAATTTTGAAATCATTGGTTATCTCTTATATTTTTAATAGATAAAATTATCTCCAAAAAATATATATGTTTATTACATTGATATATAAATTATCATAAATAACATATATTTCACGTGTGTCACCTTCAATCATATTAATTCTAACTAAAAATTAAATAAGAAAATATTATGATTTCATCAAATATAGCATCCTAATGATAATTTTAACAATTATAAGCGTCTGGCAACTTAAGGAAAAAATAAAATTCAAAAAAAAATATTTTAAAATTTAATAATGTTATTATTACAAATAGATAAAAATAAAATAAATAATAACTCATGTAAAATATATATATATTAGATATCCTTATATAAAGACAAAAATAATTAAAATAACAGATAGGTTGAATGTTACAATTAAAAAAAAATAAAAACCATAACACTTTCCATCAAGTTGATACATACAAATTTACAATACTAAACTTGAACGAAAGAAATGTATGTTAATATTTCTTAAAAG
This sequence comes from Sapria himalayana, assembly GCA_029783825.1. Taxonomy (NCBI): domain Eukaryota; kingdom Viridiplantae; phylum Streptophyta; class Magnoliopsida; order Malpighiales; family Rafflesiaceae; genus Sapria; species Sapria himalayana. Next base: position 374,757 of record JAREIK010000295.1, on the reverse strand, counting down.
TATCATATAGATTTATATTGGCTGCTTTACTATTTAAATATATATTATAATAATAGTCATATCATGAATTTTCTTCATATAAAAAAAATAATTCAATTATATGTTTTGTCTGCTCTTGAAACACCCGATTAAAAATTATATATCCCAATGTTTGACTTTCATAATAAAGGATAATAGGAAAAGAGAGTATCTACTTGATCTTCTCGAGTAGATATTATATCTAAAATATCTCACATATAACTATTATTATTGCTTTGAACTCTATCTCAATATTATAATTCAAAACAATTGCTTATCAACTTTTCAAGGAAAATATTTTTTTTTCAAGAAAAATGTAAACTTTTGTCGTAGATCTCCTCTTAATTCATGTTAATATCTAATTTGAATGTAAATATCTGACTAACTACAAGAATCTATAATTCATAAAAGAAATCTCAAATCTTAGAAACTTTGTCACATATTTCAGTATGAGAAAAATTATATCGAGGTAAATCTGTCAAGAAAAATCTAAAAATAACTAACTATACTAATTAGTCAAATAATTAATCTTTTATATACTTTTCTTATAGGCAATTGAGTTGACTAGAAGAATCGCATCAAAAATAAATTCAATATTTAGATCAATACAAGTATTTGCAAGGTCACAATTTATAAGTTTAATATCTACAAGAATATCAAATATATGTTTGTTCTGTGACAAGATGATACCCCTCATAAAATGTTGTCACCTATGTGCCAAGAAAGTGTTTGAAGTCATGATCAATATATCATATAGATTTAACAAGAAAATGTTGTCACCTAAGTATCATATAGATTTAACAAGAAAATGTTGTCATCTATCCCCAACACTTTCAAGCACATGCACATGGATTATGTTGGAAATTCCTCAATGAACATTATATGAAAAGTGGCATTTGAAGTCATGATCAATCATTTATGAATTAAAAGAAATAAAAGACAACACAAAAAGATGATAACAAACACTTAAAATCATACATAATACAAAAATTGAAATTTACATTACATGTAGTCTGAATCACTGTATTCAAAGGCGTTTTCCAGGCGCGCCTTGATGCGCGCCTCAGGGCGAGGCGTGGGAAAAACGCCTTGAGGCGTCGGAAGAAAAGCGTAACACATGAAAGGCGTACGCCTTCTGCAGTGAAGCATGTTCGAGGGGCGCTTTGATCGCGCTTTTCACGCCTTGAAAAGGGATGCATACGCGTTTTGGGAGCTTACGTGGCCTTCAAAGAAAAGGAAAAAAATACCCAAAAACTAAATCAAAAGCTTTCTCAAACTAAATCGAAAGCTCGAAAACTGATTGGGGATAAAAGTAGAAAAGCTCAAACCTGAAACCCTACCTCAAGCGGCGACCCATTTCTCAGTCGACAGTCGACGATGACACTGGCCCAGTTTGAATCGATCGACCTTTGCGACGTCGGCAACCAGTTTGAATCACTTCTCAAGCGGCGATCTCGTCTCGGCTCCATCTCCAGGTATGTCTTCTCTCCCGATTTCCCCTTCTTCATCTCGATCAGTGTCGTCAACCTCCCGATCTGTGTCGTCGACCCCCCCCTGCAAATCCCGATTCCTCCCCCCCCTCGGCGACCTCCCGATTCCCCTCCTTCGAAATCCCGATCCCCCCCCCTTTGAAATCCTGATCCCCCCCCCCCTTCGAAATCCCGATCCCCCCACACCCGGCAACCTCCCGTGACCCCTCCCCCCCTCTGAAATTAATTTTTAATTCAATTAATCAATTAAATATCATGTTAGGCAATTCGGCTATCAAAATTATTTTGTTGCCTATAAAAATTATAAAAAAATATCTATATATAAACTTTTATCGATTTAGAAAAAAAAAAAAGGTCTAGTTCCCCGAGAGTTAATTTGGTGAAGTTCTCTTGTACATTTCATATGCGAGCTTTAAAAGTATGATTTTATATGCTTAATTTGGCCATTTCAGTGACTTAATTTGGCCACGCCACATTGATTACAAAAAAAAAAATAGACAAATACTATTGCATCTTGAATAATCAAAGCCTTTGATTATTCAATATGCAATAGTATTTGTCTATTTTTTTTGTTAATAATTTAAAAGAGATTCATCCAATCTCTTTTCTTCTTATTTATTTTTTATTTAAGGTAATTGGAGCTTCAGCTTTTAAGTTGATCATCTTTTTTTAAAAAAAAAATTCAATCAGCCTTAAATAGCCTTCCGATTTTTTTTTTAAATTCCTCTAAAAAAAAATAGACTTTTTAAAATTTAAACCAATTAAATTCTTAATTTCATTTTTAAATTCCTCTGAAAAAAATATTGACTTTTTAAAATTTAAACCAATTAAATTCTTAATTTCATTTTTAAATTCCTCTAAAAAAATATTGGCTTTTTAAAATTTAAACCAATTAAATTCTGAATTTCATTTTTAAATTCCTTTTAATTATGTCTTGTTATTATTTTTTAGTCAATTATATTATTATATAGAAATGTGAATATTATTATATAGAAATGTGAATATTATTATTGGTGTTTTTTTTAGAATGAGTTCCTCCAATTCAAAAAATTCAAGAAAAGATTTTGTGTAGAAATATGTTATTAAAGTTTCTGGAGATCAATATTTGAGATGTAAATTTTGCAATCAAAGATGTGCGGGAGGGGTGAATAGACTCAAGCATCACTTAGCCGGAACTCATCATGGTATGAAACCGTGCCCCAAAGTTAGTGAAGATGTTAGATTGAAATGCAAAGAAGCATTGGCCAATTTTAAGGATCAAAAAATTAAAAGAAATGAATTGCTCCAAGAAATTGGTATGGGTCCAACTTCAATGCATGAGAGTGCTTTGTCCAAAACAATAGGTGCCTTAAGGAGTGAAAGTGGGAGTGGGAGTGGGGAACCTATTCCTAGGGGACCCATGGATAAATTTATCACTTCACAACCTCATCAAAGTATTTTGAATTCAAGGTGGAAACAAGAAGAAAGGAATGAAGTGTGTAAAAAAATTAGTAGGTTTATGTATTTAAAAGGTCTCCCATTCAACACTGTGAATGATCCTTATTGGATTCCTATGATGGATGTAGTTGTAAATTTTGGACCCGATTTTAAGCCTCCATCTATGCACGAATTGAGGACATGGATTCTTAAAGAAGAGGTGAATGACCTAAGTATTATTATGAAAGATCACAAAAAATCTTAGAAACAATATTGATGTTCAATTATGTCTGATGGTTGGACAGATGGAAAGAATAGGTGTCTTATCAATTTTTTGGTGAATAGTCATGCTGGCACTTGGTTTATGAAATCAATTGATGCTTCTGATACAATAAAAAATGGGGAATTGATGTTCAAATATCTTGATGACGTGGTTGAAGAAATTGGGGAAGAGAATGTTGTGCATGTCATTACTGATAATGCCTCTAATTATGTAAATGCTGGAATGAGGCTTATGAAAAAAAGGAGAAAATTATGGTGGACTCATTGTGTTGCACATTGTATTGATTTGATGTTGGAGGATATTGGAAAGGTAAATGTTCATGCTACTACACTTGCTCAGGCTAGGCAAGTAGTGAAGTTCATATATGAGCATACTTGGGTTCTTAGCTTGATGAGAACATTTACAAAAAATCATGAACTTCTTCGTCCACCAATTACACGGTTTGCTACTTCATTTCTTACTCTTCAAAGCCTTTATAAGCAAAAACAAGCTCTTATAGCAATATTCTCCTCAGAAAAATAGTGTTCAAGCAAAAAGGCTAAAAAGGTAGAAGGTGTGAAAGCTCGAAGTACAGTGTTGTTTGATCCAAATTTTTGGTCTCATGTTGCTTTTTGCATAAAGGCTGTTGTTCCATTAGTTAGTGTCTTGAGAGAGGTTAATTCAGAGGAAAGACCAGCCATGGGTTATATTTATGAGCTGATGGATTCGGCTAAGGAGAAGATTGCATTTAATTGTGGGGGAGTGGAGAGAAAATATGGCCCAATTTGGAGGAAAATTGATGCAAGATGGACTCCGCAACTTCATCGACCTTTACATGCAACAGGTTACTATCTTAATCCTCAATTGCGGTATGGGGATAAGTTTTCTAATGTTGATGAGGTAAGGAAAGGATTATTTGAATGCATGAATAGGATGTTGGATTATCAAGAACGTTTAAAAGCTGACATTCAATTGGACTCATTTGATCAAGCAATGGGTGAATTTGGGAGTCGTATTGCAATTGATTCTAGAACATTAAGAAGTCCTACAAGTTGGTGGATGCGTTTTGGGGGTTCAACACCAGAGTTACAAAAGTTTGCTATTCGAGTCCTTAGTCTTACTTGCAGTGTTTCGGGATGTGAAAGAAATTAGAGTACGTTTGAATCGGTAATATTTCTATTTTTGTAAACTTTTATACATATATTTCTATTTCAATGTTAGAGAACTTTATTTCATTTTAACATATAAATTTTAACATACAAAAAAAAGAAATAGACTTGAACATCAAAGGTTGAATGCACTAGTGTATGTAAGGTACAACACTAGATTGAGAGAACGAAGTCTACAAAGGAAGCAAAATGTTGATCCGATTTTGGTAGAGGAGATTGATTCGGATGATGAATAGATTGCGGAGAAAGAAGATCCCCTCCTCCCCCTTGATCTTTGCTGGCTTCAAGATGATGAGTTATTCAATGTCGATGCTATTAGAGTTGTGTCATCCAACTTCCAACAGACTCAAGCATCATCAGATCACATGATTTCTTCACATTCCTACAAAAAGAAACATAACGAATTACCAAATAAGTACTCAAAAATTGAAGTTATAAATTTGATTAAATTTAATAAAAAAACTTATAATATTTACACCTCATTAATAATTTATACTAGGTACAAGTGGAGACAAATGCAAAGAGAATGAGTTCAATTTGACACCAATTAATGAAGATGAAGATTTACATGAAATGAGATTACATGATAGTGGACATTTTCCTATTTTTAATACATTGGATGATGATGATAATGATGACCTTGGAGAGGAGGATTTAAATTGAAACAATTTACTCTACTTCTTATTTCATGACTTGGTTATGTTTTTAAATAATCTTAATGAATTGTTTTCATGTTTTTATTTATGCTATTTTATTTTATTTTGTATATTTTAAAATATTAATTAATTATATATTATGAGGTTCAAAAAGCTTACGCTTCAACGCCTCACCTCACAAATACAAAAACGCATCGCCTTACGCTTTCGCCTTTTAAAACTTTGGTCTGAATGATCACTCATTCAGACTACATGTCATAGACTGAATAACTATTAGCTTGTACAGATTTTTTATATATTGTATTAACTACTTATCAAAAATATATATTTGAGTCTTCCAATATCCTTTGTTAAATATTGTGTTTGAAGATACTATTTGAATTTGATAAGTTTATAAGTATCTCTAAAAATTAAAATATTATGCATATAAACAATCAACAGAATTATTCTATCATCACAATCCATCCAAAATAACAAAAAAAGTTAGTAAAAATCTGTATAACATAAATGACATGACAATTTATGAAAATCTCGCAAATCAAACTCTATATAACAGCTTCAAACCATAAAATATCTTTTACAATCGGTAAATTAGAGGTGTCAACTGTGTTGAGCAGCCCAGGCACAGCCACAGCATAACACAGTTTAACTGTGTAAAGCCCAACACAGCACAATACAGCACCATGCCTGGCCCAAGGCACAGCTTGATCGTGCCAGCCCAAGGCACGACTTGGTTGCGATGGACTGGTGCAAATCATACCTTATGCAGGGCCAGGCAAAACCTGCGTGACTGGCCCGAAGGCATAGCCCACTAGCCCAGTTACCCAAGACCGATCACGAGCAGGTCTCAAGTCATGGGTCATACCACGTCGGGTGACCACTTGATGAGGCAGTTTTTTTTTAATAACGACCATGTAAGTCAGGTTCTGGTAATGTGGTTGGTCGTCATTGACCCCTACAGGCTACAGCTATTGTTTAAAAAAAACAACAGCTACTGGCTAGAATCTAGCGACTGTTGTGATCTTGGGCAAATAAAATTCAAAAAAAAATTAACAATTATATTTTTTTTATTATTTTCAAATCTATATAAATAGTGATTAGAAAATTTAAAATTTTCATTCTATATTTTATCTTCTTTCTCTTCTCGGTGATTTCTTCTCTCCTCCTTTGATATAGTATTATTTTTTTACATAATTTTTTGCTTTATTATTTACTTTACAACTTATAATTAATGTTTTTGCATACAACACAGATGATGATGTGACTGTGCAACTTCTCTCAAGATTTTAGAATTTATGAAAAATTTACAACAAAACAATTATAATAATTTTTTTTATTTTTTTCATTTATTATGAGTTTTTAATATATTTAACTTTATAATTTATTTAATAAATATAAATATTTAAAAAAAATATTAAAATAAATTTAACAATAATGAATATGTAAACGTATATGTAAATAATAATGATAACTCTACCAAAATATTTGAGGCTAAAAATTATATTTTTTAAATAACCTCAATTCAAACTCATTTTTCACCTAAAAACAAAAAATTATATGAATATCAATAGTATGGATATATTTTAAAATAATAAAAAATAAAAATTCTAGAAATATCAAGAAAAATTGACACAATATATATATTATCAAAATATATATATATATATACATGTAAGAGTGTGTGTGGGACATGCCACCTAAAGAGGCAAGCCAATCAATATACCAAAAAATATGATATATTAGATCTAAAACAAATTCAACTTTGCGATTGAATCTTTCGAGTTGGACCTAGTTCAGCTCCATTGATCTTATTCATTGCCACATTATCACAATAATTTTGAGAAGAAATACATAATCAAACTGATTGTAAAAATCTTAGGATAATATAGTATTATACAAACTTACTTGTAGTCTTCTTATCATATGATTTTTAAGTCTACAAATAAAAATAATATAATAAAATATTATAAATTAAAAAAATAATTAATAATTAATAAATTTAATTATTTTAGTTGAGTGGTGTATGTAATGTCTAATATATGAATTAGTCGTGATAATACATCATTTGCATGTCTCATCGCTCACTATATATACTCAAAATAAAAACTTATAAAAAAATTTTAAAATTTTCTAAGATTATTCATCCCCGTAATAACTCTGTCACATATTAGTGTATGACATGGATCTTTAAGAAATATAAAACTCAAAATAAAATATTTAAAATTACTTTTAATAATATTTTTAATAATACAGTAATTATTCATATATTTATTAAAACTATTAGAGATGTGAACTATTATATGATATATTTCACATTTAGTATAAGTGTCACATAATTAACTTGATAGTATAAGTAAGAATAAAAATAATTTCTCACATTAAAAAAATAAAAAATTTACTAAAATAACTTATGATGCCTAGCAACCAATAAAAGTTCAATAATCTTTGTTTATCAGCAGGCTTAAAAAATTATAAATAAATATGAAATGCTATTAAAATTATACTTATCTTATATTGGAGTCATATATTAGCTACTAGCACATGATATCTGACTACATCAATACTAAGAATGATGAACTTAATATTGACGATTCAAACTAGGATATAAGAATTTCTTTTATAAAATTTTTAGATATTTTCTATGATAAAACAAACATGTATTTATCTGTGTACATTCACACTACTCGCATTGCACTTGGGTGTACATGCAATATTAATAGAATATTTAACAAGCATAGAAATCACCATATATTTAGTATTATGATTATTGAGATAAAAATTAATTATTTGAATATTAATCTTTCATTCCAATTATGTATTGTTTGACTACCTATATGGATCTTATGGCTAAGATGAAATGGATAAAAAATATTTTGACATACATATTCATATGTATGAACCAGGTACATCAACCTAAAGAGTTCATTCACAAAAAATTAACTAATTTATTTACATATTATGACACTATGTATGATATTTATAGCCAACTCTTAAAACGGATAAGAATAAATGATGGGATGATTTTTCAAATAGGAATGAGATTTCTCGATAGTTAAATATCAATTATTATTTCATACTATCACATAATAAAAATAAGAATTTATATATTTTACTATGAAAGAAATCATATAAATCTATCTATCTCATATAATCTAATATGACATGTAATCTACCGACTCCTCTCACATCTAGCATAACATCAGAGATTACTTTAAAGCAGTCAATGTTATTTCAGATAGAAGATCAAAATAGCAACTAGATATCATAGAGATACTTACATGCATGAAAAATCAAGAAGATTCAAAATTGAGTATTTAGGATTAAGTATAAGAAATAATTGAGGATGATGATTCATGATGATAAGTACACTAATGACATTGAGATCAAGAATATTGAGTGTACTAACAATATCTTCAAATGCATTCATGATGATGATCATCATTTGTATCCGTACTACTATACCACAAACACTGATAGATAATTTGTTGATTCTAATGATAGTGATATTGTGATAGTGTTTATTTATTTTTGTCATCATGTATTTCATTATGACTCATGCAATATTAATATATTTGATTGCACTTATTATCATTTTTATTTATGTTGTTTTTTTATTTAATTATGATTTACACATTCATCATATTCTACTTTTATTTCACAATCACGATATATTTATATTGTGGAATCACGATACATGAATTTTTTATTAATATTATGCATTACTATGAAATCATAATATATTACACATTATTGTGGAATCTCAAATAATAAATTTGTTTATTTTTTATTTTGACACAAACTAGACATGATGTCATGATCATGATATGTAAATGCAGATTATGGAATCCAAATGTCATTACCAAGATATTTTTTTCTTCATTTTTGTATTTTATTAATTTTTTTAAGTTTATTTTTTTTAATAATTAATGAAATAACAATTAATAAATAAATTTTTTTTTTAAATTAATATTTTATCCAAAAGGCCAAAAACTGATATAAAAATGATATGGTCCATGTAATATTAATGTATTAAATTGCACTTATTATTATTTTTATTTATACTATTTTTTGTATTTTATTATGATATATGCATCCATCATATTCTGCTTTAATTTAATTACTGAAATGGAATAAATTTTTTAAGTTTTTATTTAATCCAAACCAAATATGATGTCAGGATCACAAAATTAGAATGACATTACTAGAATATAATATTTTTTTCTTTATTTTGTATTTTCTTATTTTTTTAAGTTTAAAATTTTTATTTTTAATAATTAATGAATAACAAATAACAATTAACAATTAAATTTTTTAAAATATTTAATATTATATTCAAATTTAAAATTTCATCCCAAAAAACCAATAAAACATGATTTGGTTTGTGGTGGCACATACTAACACAACCTGCACTACGTGTGACATTGCCCAGCATTTTCCAAGCCAACCATGTGGTGTTGGGCTGCTATTATAGTTAGCATGTCGTGCCCAACATAGCATGGTGGCACAGTCGTACCTTACTAAAATGAGACATACGAATATAGCACGACCCATTTAACACATCGATTATAAACTACAGCTGACTTTACTATTAAAAACTCAAATAATTGCATCTTATATACTTCAAGTTCTTCCTCAAGATCATTGTGAAAAAAGAGATTCTTTATGTTTAACTGATATATCTTCTAATTATGAGATGTTCTGAGAGAAATATAAACATACAGAGACCATCTTGACCACTAAAAAATAATTATCAAAGTAGCCCGTAACAAATGTCTCAGTATAACCACTAACTACATATCAAGCCTTAAGGCAATCAACCTTTTGATCTCGACTAGTCTTCACAATGAAAACTCATATGTAACTAATAACAAATATTTTCAATAATCATGATACTACAAATCGCACCTTAAATGGCAATTTTCGAATTGAAAAAGCAAAATATATATTTTTTAAATATTCAAAAGGCAAAATCAGATTAATGCATTTTAGTGCTATGAAACTTGATTGTTTTCAGGTTTGGTGCTCTTTTTATAATTTTAAAAAATAAAATTCTTTTTTTAATTATTTTAATTTTGATACACAAACAAAAATCTCCCAAAAAATAAAAAAGTCAGCAAAACAAAATTTTATTCAACAGATATATCAGCAAAACACAAATCTTTTATTACTATTCTTTTTGTATTTTTTCTTTCTATTATTAAAGTTTTTTTTATTTCCATTCGAGAAGTCCCAAGAACTAACTCTAACTCAAATCTTGTCTCATACTTGATTAGTTTAATAAGAACAATAGAAGTATTATTAGGAGTCAAAGTGATCATTAAATAATGTTGAATCATGGTGAAAGGCATCATGTCAGAGAAAGCGTTACATGAATAGTTGATCCAAAGCCATTTATGGAGACTATGATGGATGATATGAGACATAATGAGGACAGAACTAAAACAAATTATGAATGGCTAGATCAAATGGTGAACTCACAGTTTCGAAATACTCCAAATATGACTGGGAGAGAGACAATCAAGAAATTATGTAGAAAATGACTATAGAGACTGGGGAAAGAAAATACAAGATGAATATAAGCATAATTCTACTTTAATTCGTGAAAGATACAAAAAATAATAGAGAAACTAAAATTCAAGAAGATAACAACTTAAGCAATATAAAGATGACAATTTTTTCATTCCAAGAATGAAATGATTTAGAAACATATATGAAATAGGAAAAGAAGATAAAGATTATTTTTGAATGTCATAACAACTCAAAAATAAAAAAGGTAAAACTAATTGCTATTGAATTTACTAATTATACAATTGTTATGTGAGATCAGTTAATACTAAATAACAAAACATGAATTTACTAAGAAATAGAAATTATCAAATAGAAACATAGGATAAGATAAAAAAATTAATATAAAAACATTTTGTACCAAACCACTATTATTAGGGTATGTACAAAAAGTTGCAAATTCTTACACAATGAAATATAAATATAGATAATTATTATAAGAAAATAGAGATACCATGATTAGAGCAAATGTAGAAGAAGATGGGAGGCCACAATGGCGAGATTTTTAATTGATTTGAATCAAGAAATAGTTAATTTAGTAAAATTGCATCATTATGTAGAGTTAGAATAGAAGATATGATACATATGGTTGTCAGAATCAAATAACAGTTGAAGGTGAGAGGAAGAACATATCTAAACCATAATGCAGGTTCAATAAAAAAGAGATAATATTATAAAGAAATATGATAAAAAATAACTCATACAAAAACAAAAAACTAAATCTAAATTTCTAAATTTTGGAGTGCAATGTAAATTCAAAACCTCTCTGTCTCAAAATCATGATATTAAGTATTTTAAATGTTTGGAAATGAGGTCACATAACAAAATTAGCTAATCAATGCTCAAACAAGAAATTTATGATAATGAAAGTAAATGAAAATTTTAAGACTAATAGTAATAAGAAAAATAATTTAATACTCTCATTATACGATGAGAAAAAAAAATAATACCAAGTACTTGAAGAAATATTGATGACTAGGAGAGCTTTAGGAATGTTAGCCAAAACTACAAAAAATAAAATCCAACAAAAAACTCATTTCATATCAAATGTTTAATGAAAATCAAAATGTGTAATATGACAAATAATGGGGGGGTATTTATACGAATGTTGCTAGTAATATTATAATGAGTAAATTTGGACTACCAACTCATAAACACTTGCTCATATAAATTATAATGGCTAAATGATTCTGGTGAAAGAAAAATAACAAAGCAAGTATTGATTAAATTTCAATTGAGAGATACGAAGATGAAGTATTATGTAATGTAGTCTAAAGTATGTTGGACATTTATTACTATGGAGGCTATGAGAATTTGATAGATATGTCAAATAAGATTGTTTTAGCAACAAATACACATTTCAGTTTGAAAAAAGATTTGTTATACTTGTACCTTTAGCATTTGCACAAATATATGAAGATCAAGTAAGAATGAAAAAAAAAATGAGAGAGAAAATACTCAAAGAAAAAAAATAAAAAAGAAAGAATATGAGATTTAAAAAATTAAAAAAAAATAATGAGAAAAATTAAGAGAAAATTTCTTCGTAAAGGCCAATGAGATTAAGAGAGCATTGTTTTTAAATCAACCAATGATTTAATTATGTATAAGGAGATTTTTCTAATGACTAACGAATCTAGAGCTTCTTTTGTTAATGATATTTTGTAGGAGTATAAAAAAGTATTTTCAGAAGAGGCGCCACATGAAATTCCATCAATGCGAGGAATTGAGCACCAAATTTATTTAGTCTTCAAAGCACCAATTCCAACCCAACTAGCCTACAGAAGTAATTTCAATGAAACGAAAAAACTTCAAACAAAAGTGATTTACTTAAAAAATATATATACATGAAAGCATAAGCCCATGTGTTGTGTCGGTGCTACTAATCCTAAAGATGGATGGTAAATAAAGTATATATACTGATAATATAGTTATCAATAATATCATAAAATATCATCTTTTTCTCATTTAGATGATATGCTAGATGAATTACATGGAGCTTCTATATTCTCAAAAATTAATTTAAAAAGTGAGTACCATTAAATTATGATTAAAGAATATGATGAATGAAAAATATTTTTAAAACTAAACATAGTACCTTTATGAGGCAAATGAATCATGTTTTGTATTTTTATATTAGAAAATTCATAGTTATGTATTATGATGGTATTTTGATCTATAGTCAAATTCAAAAACATATTGAACATTAAAGATTAATTTTAGATGTGTTGAGAAACAAAAATTTATTTGTTAGCCTAGAAAAAATATATATTTTGTACTGAAAAACTTATTTTTCTTTCTTTTATTATTAGTTTTAATGGAATTGAGGTGGATCAAGAAAGAGTAAAGATCATCCAGGAGTGGCCAATACCTACAACTATGACTCAGGTTAGGAGTTTTCATGGTTTAGCTAGTTTTCACCAAATATTTGTTAAAAATTTTAGCACAGTAATCACCCCATTAACCGAGATAATAAAGAAAAATAATCAATTTAAGCGGGAAATGAACAAGAAAAGACATATAATTTAGTTAAATAAATATTAACAAATGTTCACTTGTATCAAACTTCTCTAATATTTTTGAGATTGAGTGTGACACATCAGAGATAGGAATTGCATATGTAAGAAGGTATGCCCATAATATATTTTAGTGAAAAACTAAAATATATATCCAACTTTGACCAAAAGAGTTAGGCTCAAGTAAGAAATATATATCTTATAAACATGACAACATTATATTTGGCCAAAAGAGTTTGTACTTCATACTGATCATAAATTATCTATGTATCTAAGAAGACAACATAAACTAAACTAGCGACATGCCAAGTGGGTAGAATTCATAGGCATTTTCTTATTTAGAAAATGTGGTTACTAATGCATTATCACGTAGTTATGCTTTTCTTTCTACCTTAAATTTGAAATGACTTGGATATTGATATATTAAGGATTTATATACGTATGATTCTGAATTTGATGATATATTTTATGCGTATAAAAAAAGTTAATAGAAAAATTCTATAAGATTGATGACTTTTTGTTTAGCTAAAATAAATTATGTGCCTACATATTCTATGCATGAACTACTTGTGAGAGAAATACATGAAGATGGATTAATGAGATATTTTAAAATAACTAAAACTCTTAGTATCTTACATGAACATTTCTACTAACTCATATGAAACATATAGTCAAGATGATGTTTAATAATGCACTTAAAAAATTAAGTTGGCTTATATTTAAAATTTTTAATGATTTAAAAATTTAAGTGCGTTTGATTAAAAAAATATTTGGAACTGAAAGCTTAAAGTTTTAAATGAAAATGTGTTGAAAATATTAAGTAGGTCGAGACCTACTTATCGTGGAATGCTGAAAATGCTAAAAATTAGCGATAAAACAAAATTATCAAATTGCCCTTAAAAATTATCACGATATTTTCCATCATCTTCAGAAACTCACAAAAATTCTCTCTCCTCGTGCAAGCTTCTGTTCATTTCGGGAGTGACTTCGCCGTGGATTTTTGGTGAATTTAAGAATTTCTTCTGTATTAGGGATATATGACGTTAATGTTGTGAATCGGTATATTTTGTTTTAGATTTGTTCTTCGCGAAATTGATGTACTTTTGGAAATTACAATTTAATTGTAAAAAATGAAATCAAATTCTTGTTTATCGCAATATGTCGATTTCCCGAATGCTTATAAGTTAGAATCCCGAATGCAAATTAAATTTTGTACGAAAATTGTTAATCACGAATTATTTTTGAAATCCAGATTTTTTATTCTATGTTTGTGTGCGAAAATTGATTCTCGAATTATTTTTTTAAGCGAAAATTATTGTGCGATATTTTTTTTCATCCACAATGTTGGTTTTATGATTATGTCGTGTATTTTTGCATTATGTGGGTGAATGTATTTCATTCCTACTTCTCTAGTACAAAACTTTTATTTTTTTCTTTATTATGTAAAGTAGTTAATCATATTTTGTGGTTTTGTGTATGTTAGTTATGCATGTAAATGAGTTGTATATTATATTTAATGCATTAATGTGAGTTTTATTATTGTATTATTTATTTATGCATGTGATTTTGTATTTATTATCTATTATTTAACTTAATGAAAGATTATGAAAGTCTACTACAAGTTGAAAGAAGAGCTACAAAAGTTGATCAAATTTGGATGATTAATTTAAAAAAGAAAATAACAAATCGACTTGTTGCAAATTAATTTTTTTTATACATATTTTTATGTTTTTTTGGACTTTATTATATAATTATGAAAATTTTTGTAGTAAATTTCTTATAAATAATAATTAACAATAGTACTGAAAAATCAAATTTTATTAGAAATTCTATTTATTTTGAATAAATTAAACTACATTAAAAATAAGATTAAAAATGTAAAAAATATCATTTTCAATATTCAGCATTTAAAGTTATCAAACAGAATTATTATATTCAGCATTTAATTATCAGTAATTTATCAAACAATTTGTTAGTATAAATTAAACACTTATAAAATTCAGCACTTAATTTTTCAGCACTTATTTTTTAGCACTTAATTTTTTAAGTTTTATCAAACAGACCCCAAGAGAATATATAAAAAATATGTAAAATATATTCATGTTAAGTCCAAAATTAAACCATACAGTTTTTATACTCCTTTGCCTATGCTCAACAAACCACGGGATCATATCTCTATGAACTTAGTATTGGGCTTATCAAAACCCAAAATGGGCCAAAATATGATTGTGTTTATAGACTGATTTTCAAAAATGACTCATTTTATTCTATTCCACAAAACTAATGATACCTCTAATATTGTTGATTTATTTTTCAAAAAAATTGTTAAACTACATATCATGCCTATGAGTATTGTTTCAGATATGGACACTAAATTCCTAAATTATTTTTGAAAAATTTGAGAAGAAAATTGAGTATAAACTATTATTTAACTATATATCACCCACAAATTGATAGGAAAACTAAAGTTATTTATAATACTTTATCTATGTTACTGCATGTCATAATTCAAAAGAACTTGAAAACATGAAAAAAAGTGATAAACACACATATTTGTATATAGTAAAAGTGTCCATTCTTTTCTAAGTTTTCACCATTTGAGATTGTGTATGACTATAATCCATAAACATCATTAAATTTAATGCATTTTCCTGTGAGTGAGTTTGTTAACATTGGTGGAAATAAAAATATCAATTTTGTGAAATAAATATATGAGAAAGTCAAGCTAAACATAGAGAAGATAATTGAATAATATGTTGAATAATCTTACTAGGGCAAAAAGAAAGTCATTTTAGAACTAGGAGATTAGGAATGACTACAGTTAAAAAAAAAAAAGGATTTCCCAGACAAAGATAATCTAAACTCCATCTAAGGAGAAATAGACTATTTCGAGTGATATAACAAATAAATGATAATAGCTACAAATTGGACATCCGTTGTGAGTATGGAGTTAGTAAAAAATTCAATATATTTGATTTATTTTTATATGATAAGGGTGATGATTTGAGAATACATTTTTTTCGAGAAGGAAATAATGATACAATTCCTAAAACTTAACCAAATATAAAATACTATGAATTCAAAATTGTATCTATTGAATCCATTACGAGGGCAAGAGCAAAACAATTCAAATAGACACTCATTAGGATAATCCAATAAGCTCAAGCTGAACCTAAAATAGTAGATTGTATTTGTGAAGATTTGTCGAGCCAACTATGCCCAAAAACATAATTGAAACTTGTCCGGAGTACTTTGAAAAGAATGGAGTGGACAACACCTCCAAGAGCTCATTTGAGCATAATTAATTAATTAATTAATTAAGTCTAATATTATATAGATTGATTGAATTTGAACATGTAATTACTTTATCATTTTCTTTTGTGAGTAAATATTTTACTTTTTTGAGTATTTCAATTATTGGAAACAATAATTATTCTTGTCTCCAATTATTTGAAGAGTGCCAAAAGTAAATGATTGCTCCAAGTTTGAAAGGATATCTCATGCACCTTATAAATATGTGCCTCCGTGGAATGAAAGAAAAAACAAGTTGAATTTTGGTAAGATTAATACTCTTGTATTCTTTAAAAACTTTCGAACTATCAAGATTTCTAGTTAAATTATTCTTGATTTATTATCTAGATCTCCATCTCTAGTTGTGGCGTCATCATTTTATAACCAAGATTCATGTTTCTTTATAAATATTGGGTATTGATTTCCATCTTCCTGAGAACTTGATTGTAGAACGAAATTGGTTCCTTACTCTATATAATGTTCTCGCTAACCTTATAGTGTGGTTCATATCAATATTGACTTTGATACTTTATTTTTGTCATGAATTTTATTCATTCATAAGTATTCAAATAGTCTACTTTTTATAAATTATATTTATATAGAACTCAATACAAATATTATTTTTTCTCCTACCAATATTTTGTATGATCAAAAAATGTCAACAATAATTTTCTTCAATCATGTGCATAATAGTTTATATATGTTATTCCTTACTATTACAAATCAACTTAATATTTGAGTATTATTGACCATTTTTTTACTCATTCTCAACTTAATCATCTATCTCTAACTAAGCTCTGAATTTTGTATCTCAATATAAAATACATCTCTATATTTGAATGTGGTATTTGCCAAATAGTAAAAGCATAACAAAGTTTTCTACTCTATTAGCCAAAATTATGTGAGTCAAGACTTACTTGATTTAACTATTTCAGATAATTGGCGACTTTATTGAATTATGACTCGAGATAACATGAGATATTTTATCACTTTCATTGTGCTCATTTTAATTAACTTATTCTTTTTTAAAAATAAATCGTAGGTTTTTATATTTTTTTTCAATTATTTAAATAAATTATTTAAAAATAAGTTAATAAAAATATTAAAATTATAAGAATTAATAATATTATATAATATGTCTAATAATTCTACTACTTACAATGTTGATCATGAGACCAACCATTATGTTTTATATGCTAACACACCCCTATAAAATAAAATTATAAAAAAATAGATATTTGAATGAAATATAAAAAATATTTTCTTATGGTAAAATTATTCAAATATATTTTGAAGAAAATATAATTTTAACCACAAAATATATGATCAATTGAATATCTTCTTCATTACTTTCTTATCACATGCAATTTCAAGTTCTACATAAAAAAAGATTATTTAACTTACCTAACTACATTTTTTTAACACATATTTTATTCATAATCTCTCTTCATTACATAACAAGATGATACTTAAAATGATAAAATATACTTTTGTTAATAACTCTAATATCTAAAAGGGTACATATATTATTCTCTTGAGATAGAGTAAATATCATATATCAAAGAAAAAGTAAATATCATATATTTTGCACCTGCAAAAAAAAAAAAAAGAAAAATCTACAATATAAGTTGCAGAATATGATCAGCTGCAATAGATTTTATCTTTCCACAAGTTAGCATGAGATGACAGTCTAACGATGAACAACATTGTTCTAAATAAACATAATCAAAGTGTAACTCAACTCAGATAAGACAGACATTATCCATCTATGCTCAGTTATAAATAATTTTATCTTTTCATTCTACTTTATCTAGCACATCCATCAAAAATTCAAGTCTCTAAATATGCTTTTAACTACTTCCTCCAAATCATTTGGGATATTTCACTCATCTAATACTTTCCTGCCCTAACATATTATATCTCATTAGAATTCTGAAGTTATATTTACTTAGATGAAAATAATACTAAGATTATTAATCATTTGTGAAGTCCTTCTATTGTATGCATGTATTAGAGGTCATCCTTTAGTGTGATGACAAGTATATTTGTTCAAAGATGATAAGTCTCAGGTAAGAAACACATTATACAAAGCATCTCCCAATTTTATTGGCAAGACTATTAATATATTAACTTCTCCCGAACACTTTACTAAAGCTTAAGCCTTGTGTGATGAATACGGTCTTCATCTCCATCTCTAGTGTTCCCCACCCCCCCCCCCATCCTACTTGTATGTTCAAACATTCCAAACAGCATGGTGATCGATCTCCAATACACATGTGCAAATCATAGCAAACAAAACACTCTCAATATCTAATGTAAGAGTTACTAAGATCCATTCCTCATCCACTCCATCACTTGTTTCTAGAGTTTATCAGAAATTACTTCCACACTATGTTAGTGGCATTCTATTATGGAGAAAAAGAAACACAACTGTACAGGAAGATAGAGGGATGAAAAAGGTATACCAGGGCATTCAACTATTTGCTTGCTAAATCCATACCTGAAATAAAAAAAAAATTAACTTCTTTCATGCCTTACAAAGAATCAGGAATACAAATGGTTATATATTACAGAAGCATGTCTACTTTAATATATGCATATAATGATGAAGAAGAAAAAAAGGATGCCTATGAAGATAATTCCATCACGTGTTGAACAATAGTTAGGTCACTAAATGCCTTTTTCAATAACTTACAAAAGCAGAGGAGATGACGGCCAATCATGCAATGTGGGAAGACCTGTAATTGGATCCTGCAATAGGCAGAGCTTTGAGGAATTATAACATTCAACAGGAAGCAGAGTCTGAACAGGTCGAATATTTGATGTAAAGCAATTTTTTCTCACACAAAAATATAATAAACTTAAAAAGGGTCATACCAAGTGCACTAAACTCAGAGTTTTGGTGCACTTGTTTTGAGGGGAAATTAGTATCAACATCCTTATCATCAAAAATCAGAAAAGCTACATCTGACGAGTATCGAACTCGAGACCCACCGCAATTAAGAAAAAATATTTGTCATCAAACCAAGACACAACCTCTAAAAATATATAAACCTTTCTACGTCTAAAATCAACTTGAACATCAAAAAAGAATACTAAAAATGACCACAAAGAGCACAAAACCCCATGTGGAGTGCATTAAACAAGCTAAGAGTGTGTTTGGCACATAGTTATTTAAGGCGCAAGGGCACACTAAGGCGCAAAAGCCTTTTGAGGCCTTAAGGCGCACTTGAGGCGCGGGCTTTTTTATTTGAGGCACACTCAGCCTAATACATATAAAAATTATACATTTTACTAAATATAGTCTTTAATTTTCATCTAATAATAAACTAAATAACATCAAAGATAAAAATCAAATATTAATAGTGCTCCCATCATCCAAATATTCAAAGTTTCAAAACAAAATAACAAATATTCAAAATTCTAAAACAAAATAAGCACTCGTATATCTACATCTAAATCAAGAAAATCTTCATCAATATCATCCCCATCATCAATCTTTCACTCTTCCTCTTCTTCATCTTCCTCACCCGATAAATAGATCATATCTTCATCTTCCTCACCAGATAAATAGATCATATCTTCATCTTCATCAATCAAAGTAAGAGTAAGAGTATGTTTAGAGCTAGATGATCTTGACTTTAGTTTTGGTGTTTGTGTTAAGCTTGGTTTAGCACGGACACGGACACGGACACGAACACGGGAATACAACACGGCAGGATACGGGGACGCGACAAATTCTAAAAAACTAGGATACGAATACGGCTAGGATACGTCATAATAAAAAAAATAAAATTAAAAATAAAAATTATTTTCTTTATAAATATTAAGTATTTTATAAAATAGAATAAATTAAATTAAAATATTTTAGTTTATAAAATAAATAAATATATTTTTATTTTATAAAATAAAAATATTATATTTTATTTTATAAGATAATATTTATAATTATTTTATTTTATAAAATAATATTTTAAATTATCTTATATTATATAAAATATATTTTTTTATTTTATAAAATAAAAATATTGTATTTTATTTTATTTTATAAGATAATATTTATAATTATTTCATTTTATAAAATAATATTTTAAAATTATCTTATATTATATAAAATATATTTTTTTATTTTATAAAATAAAAATATTTTATTTTATTTTATTAAAATATTTTATTTTATTTTACCGCCCGCCTGCCTTCCCCCTCAATTCCCGTCCGCCTGCCTCCCCCCCTCAATTCTCGCCCGCCCCCTGCCTCCTCCCCCTCAATTCCCGCCCATCCCCTGCCTCCTCCCCCTCAATTCCTGCCCATCCCCTGCCTCCCCCCCTCAATTCGCATCCGCCCCTTGCCTCCCCCCTCAATTCGCGCTCGCCCCCTGCCTCCCCCCCTCAAATCGCGTCTACCCTCTGTCGCCCACTGGATGTCCGATACGCCAATTGACGTATCGGATACGGATTTATCAATGATACACCACGTGGCATATCGGACACGTATCTGTGTCGTGTCCGTTCTTCCTTGCCCGCTGCGCCTCACCCGCCTGCGCCTCGCCTGAAGCAAGGCGTTTTTCCCCAGAGTGATGTCGCCTGAGCTTTAGGCGCGCCTCAGGCACGCCTTTCATAACTATGGTTTGGCATCAATCTAGTTTATTCACTTAATTTTTTATTTTTTCGAGATTTTTAAAAAAAATTAATTTGAATTTGAAAAACAACGATTTGCAATTCCTCAAATAGTGAAAAAAAAACAAAAAAGGAAAATTATCTGAATTTGAAAAACAATATTGTTCATGAACAGGCCCTATGGTGAATAATTTCATTATCTGAAAAGAAAAAAGGAAAATTTAATATATCAGAACCAGCCCAGCCCAGCTAAATTGGGCAGCCCAAAAGATTTAGGCTGGATCAGCTAGGTCTGGCTACAATTTGGGAATGCTTCACTCCAATATACATCAGGGGTGGGCTGGGTCCAGCTATCTGGGCCAGCTGGGCAGCGCCAAACACACTAAAGTCTAAAATAGTTACCCAACCTAGTTTTGTGCTTTGTTTCATGTTGAGTTGTGTTTAGAAGAAAAAATAAAACATGTCTACAAAAATTTGAGACAAATAAAATTAAATTTATTTAAATATTTCACACAGCACATTCAATACACTTATATATAAGATCAAACTAATTAGGACAACCCACAAGTCAAAAAATATATGAGTAATAAAAAAATTCAAGAAAAAAAATTGTAACTTTTTTTTTTCAAAATGCAACACTCCCCCAAACTATTACATAAAAATCAATTGTACCAAGATAAGAAGAAAAATAAATTACAAGTCATTTTAAACCAATAATCTCACCAAGATAAATATTATGATAAAATAACTAAAACATATTCTCTCTCGGTCAGCTTATAAAAAATGACAAAAAAAAATAAAAAAATATATTTTTCTCAAACCAATTTAAAGAAAATAATAATAATAAAATTAAAAAAACACTCCCCTAACCAACTTAGGAGAAAAAAATGATAAACAAATTGAAAGAATATCCTCTTAGCCAGCTTATGAAAAATAAAAATAAAATAATTATGAAATTATCTTTCCTAACCGACTTACATTAAATAACAACACAATAAACTATGTAACTATTTTCACCTAGTTGATTTATGAAGAACAATAATAAAAGGATTGAAAAATATTCTTATTCAGCCAACTTAGGATGAATGACGACCAAAAAAACTAAAAAATTATTGTTATCTAGCCAGCTTAGAGAGAATAATAACAAAAATAATTGAGAAATTTTTTCATCTAACCAACTTTTAAAGTAACAAAATAAAAAATAAAATAATATATCATACTCCTAAACAGAGCATGACAACATAAACAAGAGAGAGATAAATAAATCCGCATAGATGCGAAAAGCCTTCCATGAGAAGCCACTCCAAGCCCAGGTGTAGCTCCCGCAAGTAACATACAAAAACTAGGACAACTATGAGCCACCAAGGAGCATTCATCACAGCCACAACTCCCATGATTCCAGATCTCAGCTTCAACATCAACAACCAACTAAAAACCATTTGGCATTTGTGACACCGGCATGACAGCCAATATAAGCACCATAGCCACAACTTATGGGATCGTCATGTCCTCGTAATGGAAAAGAGTAACCTCATATGCACTCATAATTCCATCTCCTCTATGTGATTCCACTGCATACATTTCTTCTGGATCACATTGCAAAAAACTGTGATCAGCTTCTGATGATAAATCCTCGTGTTGGAAGGCTTCATCCATGGCAGAAATGCCTTCAAGACAAACTCGGACAGCATCATGAACTCTGACAGAAAACCAGTCTTTACCAATCTATTCTACAATTCCAACTCATGATAGAGGCAGAAGAACTTATGGGTTTGTATTAGAAACAGCAATCCGGATATCCCAAAATTTGTATTCCGGTTGATCAAGTTTTTCAGAGCTTGAACAACACTTGCATCAATATATGCAACTGGTGTCATCTCTAAAACAAGAAAAGTAGATTCATTCAATATCTAGTCCATGCTTGAGAGAATTATTGTCATCAACTTCATAGTCCTACAATATATTATTTATGTAACTTATATTAACAAAATAAACAGGATCACAATTCCATTATGAGTATAAGCTTCAGGATACCATTCAATATTTCTATAAATTATAATGCTAGGAGTTGTTCCTAAGACAGCAGTGCATGGATTTGCCGATTCGTGAATAAAAAAAGCAAGCAAAACTGTAACCCCCTATAAGAAACACCAACCTCGATCCCTAGGAACAAAGCTGATGTACTAATTATGTATTAATGGCCCAAAGAAGAAAATCCATCTTGTCCATGCGCCACAAAAAATAGCTTTCAAATTCACCTTTTTCCCCTCACAGCAGTTCGTGCACCATCTCCGACGCAGCCATCACCATCACAGCCATCGCGGCAGACTCCATTGGTTGCCGCCAGCGACTATTAGGGTTCGATGAAATACAAAAAAAAAAAAAATCAAAGTTCGGCTGCACACCTCTACTCCACTGTCATCGGCTAGTGTTTCCTGTTATTGTGCACATGCTTCTGCGCATCTCTGCCTTCATTGTATGCCTCTGTGTGCCTCTGCCTCCACTAGGCAGATGCACTGTGCACAGCGATGTACTGCACAACACTACCAAGACATAGACATTAAACAGAATTAACGTCAATGCCTACGTGCACAATTCCATCGCACACGCTGTGTGTGCGACAATGGGAGAGAGTTGGAGGCCACACTCTTTTAAAGCTTATCAGATTATTAGATATCAAGTTGACCTCATTTCAATTAAAATAAAATATATGCATTGATTATAATAAAAATGTGATTTAATAATAATAATAATAATAATTTTCACATCTAAGGAATCATGTTTAAAATAGATTGTATATGTCAAATATAATAAAAATGTGATTTGATGATGATGATGATGATGATAATTTTTACATTTAAGAAATCATGTTAGAGCTAATAATTCTAGAGAAAATAAATTAACAGGAATCAAGAAAATCTTACAATTAAAAGTACAAACCGTAAATGGACAAAGACTTAGATTCAATTCGCTAGTTCTCCATGATCCCCAATTTTCCATAAAGATCGGCCACATCCAATGACTAACATCTCTCCAACAAACCTAAGCTTAACATAGCAGCACAAATTATTCAACTTATACATTTCCCTCTACATCCTCTTGATAAAAAAATTGACCAAGAAACAAAATGTTACTATGAGAAGTAGAAAACCTTGCCAATGGGAGCCTGCTGGAGACATCTAAACAAATTTGGAAATGTTTCTTTGAAGTGACGTTCAAAGGATGATGGTTCGCTGAAATAGCAACAAAAACATAGCACTTCAATACTTCAGCTTAAAAGCAACATTTAATACACAAACATTAAATTCACAAACTTTTTCTCACACGAAAATATAATAAACTTTAAAAAAGTCATACCAAGTGCACTGACTCAGAGAGATCAGCGCACTTGATTTGAGGGGGATTAGTATCTCAACATCAATACCATCAAAAATCAACTTTGATGAGTGTCAACTCAAAATATAAAAGTATTTGTAACAACATTTAGTACATTTGATGAGTGTCAAACTCGATATCTACCACACAAAAGTATTTGTCAGAACCTCTAAAAATATAAAAATTTTTCTCTGTCTAAAATCAACTTGGACATCAAAAAAGAACACTAAAGGTAACACAAAGGACTCATATCCCCATGTGGAGTGCATTAAACAGCAAGCTAAGAGTGTGTTTGGCATCGTTTAGATATTTCTCCCAATTTTTTTTTATTTTTTTGAGATTTTTAAAAATATTAATCTGAATTTGAGAAACAACATTTTGCAATTTATAAAATAGTGAAAAAAAAAACAAAAAAGGAAAAATAATATTGTTCCTGAACAGGCCCTGTGGTGAATAATTTCCTTACCTGAAAACAAAAAAAAAAGTCAATTTGGTATATCAGAGCCAGCCCAGCCCAGCCAAATTGGACAGCACAAAAGATTTAGGCAGGATCAGCTTGGTCTGGCCATAATTTGGAAATGTTGCCTTTCCCTTTCCTTAACTTCTAGGGTAAATCAAAGCAATTGCAGCATGCTTCATTTCTATATGCATCAGGGGTGGCTGGGTCCAGCTGTCTGGGCCAGCTGGTCAGTGCCGTGCCAAACACACTAAAAGAGTTACCTGACCTACTTTTTGGCCTTTTTTCAAGTTGAGTTGAGCTTAGAAGAAAAAATAAAACATGACTATGGAGGCTTGAGACAAATCAATTAAATTTTTTTCAATATTTTAAACAACACACTGAATACCCTTATATATAGTAGCAAACTCATTAGGGCATCCCACAAGTTAGGTGCTCCCAATATATATATATGTGTGTGTGTGTGTGTGTGTGTGTGTGTAATAAAAAAATTAAAAAAAAAAACTGAAATTTATTTTTCAAAATTCAACACTCCCTCGCTATGTTGCACGGACACGGATACGGACACGTGGATACGACACGGCAAGATACGGGGACACGGCAAATTCTAAAAAACTAGGATACGGATACGGCTAGGATACGTCATGATAAAAAAAATAAAAATAAAAATTAGTAATTATAAATATTAGGTATTTTAAAATAATTTAAAATTCTGTATTTTAAAATAATTTAAAATTTTGTATTTTAAAATATTTTAAATAAAATTTAAACCCTCTAACACCCTACCCCTCCCGAACCTTCCCCCCTCCCGAAACCCCCTCCTCCCCCTCTCGCGCCCCTCCCGAAACCCCTTCCTCCCCCTCCCGCCCCCCTCCCGAAACCCCCTTCCCCCCCTCCCGAAACCCCCTTCCCCCCCCTCCCGAAACCCCCTCCCGCCCCCCCTCTCGAAACCCCCTCCTCCCGATATTCCAAAAACCACGCGTTTTTGGAATCTGTTTCCAAAAACCACGCGTTTTTGGAATCTGTTTCCAAAAACGCGTCGGATACGGGTCTGACACGCGTCGGATACGTCTCCGACGCGTATCCGATACGCCACGTGGCGTATCCCATACGGATTAGTGTCCGATACGCCACGTGGCGTATCGGACACGTATCCGACGCGTGTCAGACTCGTGTCCACGTGTCCACGTGTCGGACACGTGGACACGGCAGCTCCTAGGCGTATCCGTGCAACACAGCTCCCTCATATTGATACATAAAAATCAATTGTACCAAGATGTAAGAAAACCCAATTATAAGTCAGTTTAAATTAATAATCTATCCAAGATAAATATAATAACAAAATAACTAATAAATATTCTCGTATACTCAACTCATATAGAATAATGACAAAGAAAATGAAAAATATCCCTACTAACTGACTTACAGAGCCTAGAAAGAATAATTGAGAAATAAATTTAGTCCTTGGTGGTCATAACTTAAAAAAATAAATAGCAAATGAACTGAAAAATATTCACTCTTGACCAACATAGAAAGAATGACAACACTATAACTATGAAATATCCTTCTCTAACTTACTTAGGAAAAATAATGACAAAAAAAGAAAACTGTAAAAATATTCTCACCTAGCCTACTTATGAATAACAACAATAAAAAAACTAAAAAAAAAAAAACTCTCTAACCAAATTAGGAAAAATAATTAACAAGGAAACCAAAAAAATATTTTTACCTAGCCAACTTAGAGAGGATGATAATAAAAATAATTGAGAAATAGTCTTCTCTAGCCAACTTAAAGAAAATAACAGCAAAATAAAAAATAAAGTAAAAGATCATGCTTCTAAACATAGCATGGCGATAGAATTGAGAGAGAGATAAATAAAACCGCATAGATATGAAAAGCCTTCCATGAGAAGCAACTCTGAGCCCAGCTGCAGTTCCCGGAAGCAACATACAAAAACCAAGACAATGATGAGCCACCATGAAGCATTCACCACAGCAACAACTCCCACCATTCCAGATCTCGACTTCAAAATCAACACCCAACTAAAAGCCATGTGTTACACCAGCACGACAGCCGATATAAGTGCCAGAGTCAGGAATTATGGGATCATCATGACCTCGCAATGGAGAAGAGTAACCTCACACGCACTGTTAAATCCTATCTCTCCTATGTGATTCCACTGCATTCATTTCTTCCGGATCACTTTGCAAAAAACTAGGAATAGCTTCTGATGATAAATCCTCGTGAACTCGGACAGAAAACCATTCTTTACCGATCTGTTCTACCACCCCAACTTTTGATAAAGTCAGGAGAACTTCTGGGTTTTGATTAGAAATAGCAATCTGGATATCTCTAGATTTGTATTCCTGATGCAAGTCTTTCAGAGCTTGAACAACACTTGCAGCAATATATGCAACAGGTGACATCTCTAAAACAAGAAAATAGATTTTTCAATATCTAGTCCATGCTTGGAAGAATTATTGCCATCAACTTCATAATCCTACAATTTATTCTTTATGTAACTTGTATTAGCAACATAAATGGGAGCATCAATACAAAGGATCGCAATTACATTATGTGTAAAAGCTTCAGGATACCATTCGATATTTCTACCAATTGTAATGCCAGGCACTTTTCCCAAGACAGCAATGCATGGATTTGCCAATTCGTGAATAACAAAAGCAAGAGAAACACCAACTCCGCAATAAGAGCACGCCAATCTCATATACCTAGGGACAAAGTTGATGTACAGATTATTAATGGCCCAAAGAAGAAAATCCCTCTTGTCTATGCGCCACAAGAAAATAGCTTTCAAAATTCACCCCTCGCCCATCACAGCAGATCATGCACAATAAAATACCTTTACCACAATCGAGCCGAACTCCACTGGTCGCCACCGATGACTTTTGGTTTATTGAAATAGAATAAAAAATAATGTTCACACTTCATAGTGCACACATCCACTCCACTGTGGTCAGCTGGTGTTTCCAGTTATTGGGCAACACTTCTGTCCTCTGCCTCCATTGTATGCATCTATGTGCCTCTGAGTCTGCCTCCACTATGCAGCTGCACTGTGCACAATGATGCACTGCACAATACTACCATGACATAAACACTATGAACGACACCCACATGCACAATTCTATCGCACACACTGGGTGCGCAACAATAGGAGAGAGTTGGAGTGCAGTGGGGGACACTCTCACCTAGGAGCACATTGATTGAGAAAGCACACATATTAGGTGCTACCATCAAATACATAAATAAGAAATAAAAAATAAAAATAAAAAAGAAAATAAAATTTATTTTTCCAAACTTCAATAATTTCATATAAAACTAATCAACTAAACATTTTAATCCATTCTAAAACTTATCAGATTATTAGATATCAAGTTGACCTCATTTCAATTAAAATAGAATATATGCGTTGATAATAATAAAAATGTGATTTGATGATGAAAATAATAATTTTCACTTCTAAAGAATCATGTTTAAAATAGATTGCACATGTTAATTATAATAAAAATGTGGTTTGATGATGATGATGATGATAATTTTCACATTTAAGAAATCATATTAGGGCTAACAGTTCTAGAGAAGAAAAATTTAACAGAAATCAAAAAAAAATCTTACAATTAAAAGTACAAACCATAGATGGACAAAGACTTAGATTCAATTAGCTAGTTGTCCATGATCCCCAATTATCCATAAAGATCTGCCACATCCAATGACTAACATCTCTCCAACAAACCAAAGCTTAACATAGTGGCACATATTATTTAGCTTGCAAATTTCCTTCTGCATCCTTTTGATAAAAAGGATGCCCGAGAAACAAAATATTAGCAACAAAGTAGAAACCTTGCCAATGAAAAAAGATGATGATTTGCTGAAATAGAAATAAAAACATAGCACCTTAATACTTCAGCTTAGAAGCAACATTAAATACACAAAAATTAAAGCTTCTTGACTAAAAAAGTTTTTCGGGCATAGCTCCATATCAAGCAAATGAAGATTTTCAAGGAATCTAACATTCAATGTTGAGTAAGAATTGTAGTTATTTGAGATGTAAAAGCCTTTTAGAGCCTTGAGACGAAATACATAATTAAGACACAAATTTTTTTTTGTGAGATACGCTTTGCATAATATATATAAAAATTATATATTTCACTAAACATTATTTAAATTTTTATTTATTAATAAAATATAATTAAATAAATGATATTAAAACATAAAACCTAAATATCATTATTATTTCACATCAACATAGTCATTTAAAATTATAAAATAAAATAATAAAATTTTAACAATTCAACACAATGTTCAAAATTTAAATTTAAAAATATATCACATTAACATAAAAATAAAAATCATCCGCACTTTCTATCATAATAAAAATTAAAAATTCTAAAAAATAAATAAAATAAATACTCATAGTTCTTTCTCAAACTCTAAATCTGTAAAATTATCATCATTATCTTTCTTCTTTTATTTCATTATTACTATCATATTCTCTTTTATCTAATCTTCCTCTCCTGATAAATATGATATTTTTTATCTTTATCAATCAAAGTAAGAGTAAGAATATGTTTTGAGTTAAATAACATTGACTTTCATATTGATGTTTTACTTGAGCTTGATTTAGCTCTTGTATAAATCTTAAGCTCCTCAATTTTACTAGCTCTAGCAACATCACCCTCAAATATCAAATTATCTTCTATAGCATATTTACTTTTTATTTTTTTCGATCAACCCTTCAGTACTATTATCTATATCAATCAAGAAAAAATAATTAATTGTATGATGCTCATTAATATTTTTCATCAAGGTTCAATTGTTTTTAATATACACCAAATTATTCAAGTATTAATATTTCAATATATTTCTCATATTACTATGAATCTGAAAAAAAATCATAATTATTAAATTATATATTATATTAAATAATATTATAAAAATAAATTAATCATATTATTATTTTAGTAACTTATATTCTCAAAAATATTCTAATTACTTTCATAACTAAATACACTACATATTAGGTTGAAAATTCATAATACAGACTTTTACAAACTTCTAATACAAGATCCAAATATACTCCAGCTAGAGATGTCAAACATGCTACATCATGTTGGTATGCCACTAAAAATGGACAGACCTGTTGGCATGCCTTTTATTCAGGATATGGCGGGTTATATCGGGTCATGACAAGCCAAGTCAAACTTGGATAGGCTAGCCTGGTTCATTCCAAGCTATCCTAGGTCAAGCCAGCTTGCCTGGTTCATTCCAGGCTAGCCTGAAATAAAATACGATAATTTTCTAAAATTCCAAGCGAATCGCTTTGAAAAAAGCATTGTAGCACATGTGCTTTAAGCGTACTTTAATAGCTATCAAATCTAACTAATAAAATTCCAAGATATAAAGACAAATGAACCAATGATAATCTAACAATCAAAAAGAAAATGATGGTTGTTGACATTTTTTAAAATGTGTAAGGGATATAATAAGTTGAATAAAAAAAAGTTGTACAGTGCAAAAAGCTCACACTTAGCAAGTAATCTATAAAAGTCAATATATTGACAATCATACCCATAAAAATTATAGAGACTACATATGATAAATAGAATAATAAATATAAATATCATAAATGTGTAATTTAAATTCAAATCAAGAAATCAAAAATGATACATATATTTTCTTTTTCTTTTTCTTTTTTTCAAAAAATGATATATAACATGGACTAGGAGTTTGTTCAGGACAGAAGTGACAAATGTGTCGAGCATTCTATGGCAAAGTACTCACCCAGGGTAGCCTGGGTATAGCATGTACTAAGTTGAAAGATAGATCTACTAGACCTAGGATGACTAGTGTTGTCATTGGGTCCTACTGGGTTGCCCTCATTAGCAAGCAGCAAAGTCAGCACAACACAGTAGCTTGGCTGAGCCATAAAAAACTCAAACTTATCAGCCTGAGACATCCTATTTACCACCTTTAGTTCAGAATTGCTTCTTGCTTAAGAAATATGGTTGTTAGTTCTCGAAGTAGTTCATAAAAAAATGTTGAAAAAAAAACAAAAAAAAACATCTTAAAGAATTGCATTTTCTTCATCTAATAAGTAGAAAAAATTTTAAAAATTATTATTAAATTTAAAGTAATAAAAATAAATAAATAAATAAATATAATATTTTATTAAAATAATATACAATGCTAATACAAGTGAATACATCAAATTAAAGGAATATATTCTCAACACATCACACAATCTAAGCCATAAATATAAAATACATAATATCTTAAGCTTAGAAAAGAGAACAATTGATCCCTCTCAAGAGTCGAGATGTCAAGTGAGTTGAGTTGCACGAGCAAGGCACGAGGCATGATCAAAAATAGTTGTGTCAGGCCTAGCCTGACACAGTCCAAAACCATGCCTGGACGGCAATCGTGTTGACCCATAGCACGGCTCATGTTGTGTTGGGCTGCAGCCAACCATACCTCGTATCGGGTCAGACAAGGCCTACGTGACTATCCCATGATCCACAAGCATGATAAGTTGATGACCAATAACAATGGATCATGAATCATGGGTCACCGTCATGGCCTCCTCACATGTCATGGGTCAAGAGTATATTTTTTTTAAAAAAAAACTGAATCATAGGTCATGGTAGCTGCCAGTTACATTTACATGAGTCCCAAAAAAGAAAATGATGGGTTGTGTATGTCATTTTCAAAATCGGTAAAAAAATAAATAAACAAAATTCTATTTTTTATAGCCATCAAATATCATTCCAATTACAACACATCAAAAATTTGACAGCAATAAGATTTCTGCCCAATTTAATAAAAAAAATAAAAAATATATTTTATTCTAATATAAAAAATATTAGTAAATATAGAAAAAAATTTCTTGATATTCATCAAATGCATTTTTTTCTCTTTTCTCCTCTTATCTCTCTCATTTTATAATTTATGTTTTTGGTTTTTCTAATTTTTTTTCTATTTCATTTCTCTTTTCTTCTCTACTCTATTTTGTTGTTTATTCTAGGTTATTAATTCACTAGTTTAGAAAAAAAAAATGAATTGCAATTAGATGTGTCAAACAGGTCGGGCTAAGTCGGCACGGCCCAATTTTAGGTGGCCCAACTGGGCCACCAAACCATGCCTGGCCCGGCAAGGCTTCATCACAACCAACCTAGCATGGCCAGAAGGCTCGGTTGTGATGAATCCGTGCTAGGTCAAACTTGGACAGGCCAGTTCTGGCCCATCCGAGGTGGGTAAGAAGTCAGGTTTTGCCCTTAGGCTGATTTTGGGCCAGATTTGTGCCTAGTTCGGGCCAATTTAAAAATTTTTATTTATTTTAATACATAATATTTAAAATATTATAAAATTTAATTATTTAATTATTAAAATTTAATTACTTAAATAATTATTAGTTAATTGTTAATTATTAAATTAAAATAAATAATTACTTTTTAAATGTTTATTATATTAAAAATAAATAATTCATAAAGTTTAGTATTATAAACAACTAAAATTTAAAAACTAAATATGTTGGAATTAATAAAACTTAAATATTCATACAAACCAATACAAATCACAAAAAATTAATATTCAAGAATCAAGCCTCAAACTCAAAATAATAAGACAAAAAAATTAAACAAAGATAATTAGACAATATAAATGAGTAAATCAAATATATATATATATATATAAATAATATCATCAGCAGACAGCATTACAGCATATAATAAATGATGATATAAGATAAGTATCAGACATCAGTATCTCAATCCATTAATTATCAATGTCATCAATCATTAAATTATCATCAATATCGATATCACACAGATCATAATCAACAACCAACTCTTTTGCTTTTGCTATAATCCCAGCACGATCCTAGATATCCAAGCTCAAATCCTTTCAATCATTCATGCATACTAATATTTCAACAATATCTGATCGTAATCTGGATCTCCTATCCAAAATAATATTCACCACAACAACAAAAATAGACTTCGATATTATGCGACACCGGAAGAGTCAATAGATTCCGTGTCATCTAAGATAACACGGGATATGGGAGTCTTCCTAATTCATGCACGAAGATATGTATGTCAAAATATTCTCTACCTCTTTCACATTAACCTTGGGATCTATGCAGGTAGCCAGACAATAAAAAAATAGAATGATAGACCAATACTTTAAATATTTAGTTTTCATCTCTTCAACCATATTGCTAAGTGTCAGATTATTTCAAAACTTCCTAAACATACTACTAATTTTACATATGTACATGAGTGTAATGCAAGTCGTGAGAATATATACTGATGAAGATATATTCGTCGTGTCATAAAAAATTTTTAGGAATTTCATAAATAAAATTTTTATAGCCCAATCAATGTCGTCAATAATAAGCTCGTCACTCTTATTATTGATGTAATCGAATATCACGTGTTCATATCCAACACATAATTCCAACATAAAATATGTATAATTCTAATGGTATCTCACACCTGATTGAAATTTCTTTTTCTTTAGACTTATAGACAAACAGAGACTACTAAACTTATGTTGTCTACGAGACGTGAGAAGATATTTTTGTAAGTTCGTATGTTTTCTAAAGCAGAAGCACACACATTCATCTATGCTTGTACTATCATGTTAATAACATGACACATGTATCTAACATGCAAAATATCTCCTAATGGTCTATCTCTAATGCTCATAACAAACATGTTAATCGCTACTTTATTATTAGATGTATTATTTTATTTTGAATTTTATATTCTCTAAAGATTTATATCATGCACTCAAAAATAGTAAGTCATTATGAAGATGAAGAATCTCGGAGAATCCTAATATTTTTTTAGTGTCCATTTAGAATTTACATAGTGGGCTATAAGACATGTATAAGATACATCATCATAACTAGTCAAGATATCAAACATCATAGATGTCACTCCACTATATTCCCAAAATTTATTAATTATTATTTCTTTTTTTAACTTATAATATTTTAGTACGTCATTCCTATATGTAAACCTAGGAATCCTATGATATGTAGGCTGAAAATATATCTGCATGATACTAACTACCTTTGGATCCTCCAAGAACCTTATCAGAAGATCCATCGTGGTGATCAAATTGATCGGGCATTCCCTACCTAACTCGTTGTGATATATGAAGGAGATAAACTTTGAGGCTAAACTAGATCCAACCTCAAAGAACCCACCGCTGAGTTGAGTTTGCCTAAGATCTAATGTACTATATTTTTTGATTCATAGTTCAACATGTCTCTTAGAGTGTTCAGTCACACACAAATTCTTACAGTTTAAAATTTTATTATAATATTTATACAATGTCAATTCTTTTTCGGTGTCCCTAATATTTTTTTTGTTTTATTATATTAAAGTGAGCCAAAACTATTAATGTTCTTCTAATTTTTTATATTTTAGATATTTGGGAGAAGGTGACTGAAGAAAATAAAATTTCAGCAGGATCGAACCTTTCCGTAGGGTTTTAATTATCTAAATTATAATTAATTTTATTTTCATTATTACAATTATTATTTGTTTTTTTTTATTTTTTATTTTTTAGGTTAGACTTAGGACTAGGAGAAAGAAAAAAAGTTTAGATTTTAATATTTAAAACTTAAAAACTAATAACTAAATAAAAATACTTGTAAATCATATTGTGTAAATTTTGGCTTTTTGATGTATGCACAGCACACGCACCACAATCAACACCACACTCGAGTCCCAAAAGGCAAAATATCAAAACTAAAAGCAAGAGCCCGAGAGAGAAAATTAGAAAGAGAGAGAGAGATTTATGTTTTAAAAATATAATCTTTGAATGAGGGGGAAGGTTTATAGATTTAAAAATATGTTTTTTTTTAAAAAATATTTTTTTGATTTTTTTGATTTTTTTGATTTTTTTTGATTTTTTTAATTTTTTTAAATAAAAAATCAGGCAGAATCATTATGGTCATCGAATTCTGCCTGATAGCCATTGTAGGCAAAATCTAATGGCTTAAATTTAAAATTTTTTTAGACCATTGGGTCGATTCGACCATTGAACTAACCCAAATGGTGAACGGTCATTTATTCCAGAAACTTCAGTTTTTGGAACAATTGAGCTTGGTCTGGATCGGGACACTGTTTGGTTCGTGCCAAAAATGCATGCCCACGGGCACTCGTACTGGGTCGTGCCTAGCCCAGCACATGGCCCGGTTGACCTAGGCACAGTTTTAATTTAGAATTATAAATAAAATAAATAAATGACAAATAATAATTTTAATAATAATAATTTTAATCAACATATAGTTAATAACAATAATCCGATCAAAAGATCTGAGACCGAAACTATATTAGTTCCAATGATCTCGACCTATTTGCCTAAAAAACTTAAAACTAAGTAAACTTTAGTAGTTTAAACTTAATCTAACATAATAAAAAATTAAAATTTTAAGAGTATCAAAAAAATTAACACAGTCTATATATTATAAAAATATAGATAATGTTATATTAGTGATTCTAGCCACCATAAGAAGTATGTCAATTAATACACCAAAAAAAATATCATATTAGATCCCAAGCAAACTCAACTGAGCGATGAGACCATTGAAGTTGAACCAAATTCATCTTACCTTTTATTTACTGCAATGACTTTATGAGAGAATACATGACCAAATTAATTATTATCATGTAACTTTCGATTAGATTTTCAGAGAATCCTAGAATAATTAGTATTATGCAGACCAACTTCTAATATGTTTATCATAGAATTACTAAACCTACTAGTAAAAATGACATAATAAAATATTATAAATTAAAAAAATAATTAATAATAAATAAATTTATAAAATATAATAGAATAATATATGTGATGTTCGATACAATACTAGTGGCAGACAGCATTTGCATATTTTATCACCCACTATATAAATTCTAAGTAAAAATTTAATAAAAAAAATTTATATTTAATTGGATACTCCATTCATATGATGGTCCTGTCATATATATGAGTATCTGATGAGAATTTTTAGAGAATATGATATTTAAAATAAAATTTTTAGTATTATATTCATAATATTTTGAATAACAGTATTATCATTAATATGTTTGTCAGAATTATTAGTGATCGACCATTTGATAAAATTTTTTATGTTTGATATGTACCAGATAATTAACCTAATAATGCAGATAAGAATAATAATTGTTTTTCATATATTAAAAAAAATTATAAATTAATTAAAATATCTTAAGATGTATAACTAACAATAAGAGTTTAATAGTCTGTATTTATAAACAAACCTAAAGAAACCCTAAATAAATCTGCGACATCATTGAAATAATGTCAAAATAATGTTAGTCATATGTTAACTATCAACACATAATATCCGATTACATTAATAATATGAGTTATAAATATATTATTAGCAATTCAAATTGTGATATAAAAATTTCTTTTGTGAAATCCTTGAAGGTTGTTTATGATATGACAAATATATATTTGTCTGTGTATATTTTTCACTTGTATTGCACTTAGGTGCATATAAAAAATTAGTAATATATTTAAAAAGTATAGACGGACACCTTATATTTAGTGTCATAATTATTAAGATAAAAATTAAGTATTTAAAATACTAATCATCTATTTCAACTCTGTATTACTTGACTACATATATAAATCTTAAGGTTAAGATGAAATGAATAAAAAATATATTAAATATAAATCCAATTGAATGAATCAAATACATGAACATAAAGGTTTGATTCATGAAAAATTTTATAACATAAGGTATGATAATTGTAGTAATGCTCGAAGTACAAGCAAGATTATCATATTTGAAGAAGTTGATTTTTTTATTCAATTAGCTAGGGAAAAATAATGTGATTAATTAAATAAGATCAAACTATCCCAGTACTTAGATATCAATATATATTTCATTCTGTCACATGATGATATTAAAAATTTTAATATTTTAAATTGATAAAAATTATATAAATTCACTTATGTCATACTATCTAAGATGACACATAATCTATTAATCCATCTGATATCTAATATAGTATCGTAGTTTACTTTTTCTATGACTATTAATATTATTCTAGATAAAGATCAAGCCTACAACTAGATATCATAAAAATACGTGCATGCTTGAATGACTAAAAAAATCTAAGATTAAGCATTCAAAATAAAGCAAAAGAATTACTGACAAATAATAACTTATGGGATATTAAGGATATATAGATCACCATTTGTGCTATATTTATAATCACACATGATTATGATGATGATGATATGTATCTGTGCTATCATACTATAGAATAGACTGATGTCTAATGTGATGACAATATATATTTTTATTTATTTCTACTTCAGATTATATTATGTATAATATTTCAGCTTATTTTTTTATACAATATTTTGAGTTGAGCCGTATGTAAAAAATTTATTTTAAATATTGATTTAATTTATTTAAATTTATAATGTATTGTATTTTTAAATTATATTATTTTGATATGTAATAATTTTAATAAATATAAAATTAATATTTTAAAAAAACTAATTAGGCCTTTAGACCACCCATAACTTGCATGACCCGGCACAACCCATAATCAACCCCACAAGATGAAAGTGCCCAGTTGCAAGCCAATAAGTCCTTGTCAGGCTAAACTTAAAGGGCTAGCCAAACTAGACATGGAGGGAGTTCCTTATTTGAGGAACAAAAGAAGGGGAAAAGTCTAAGAGTAGAATAATGCTTACACAAAAGGTTATATGAAAAATTTGACTATATAAATGACATGCAGGACTTGTGTTTTTAGTTTGAAAATACAGGAATAAACAGAGGAATGAAAGTCTATCCCAACGTAAGGGATAAAATGAAGGGTAAGGGATGAAAAGGGGAAAAAGGTAAGGGATAGTGATCTTTTTGTCCTAACTGTATGCAGGAGGTGGGCCAAAAGAGGTCCTCTTAATGGCCGAATAAGTCTGAAAGAATAGAAAAAAAGATACATAACAGGAGAAGGAACAATGGACAAGGCAGTGAAGTGGATGGAGGGAGTGTCGGAAATCTGATTGAGCTAGGATAGCAGCCAATTAAGCTGAGCATGGGAGAAGTGATGAACTAATATTAGGCAAGATACCAAAAGAAAGGAGATCCAAAAACTGCACAAATGGAGCAGCAGTGAACACTTCTAACATATAAAACAGGAGCAACTGAATGGAAAAGGTTGCCAGATAATATTTAAATATCAAAATATTGACAGAATTTGGATTAAAATGCTCATGATGGATTATGATGTTATAGACTCTTTAAATTAGGAATTAAATAAGATACGATATTTTTTTTTGTTTTATTTGAGAAAAGGTATAAGAGGTAAAAGGGAAGCTTTAGTTTGTAATCAATGATATTCCTCCTACAAAAGAGAGGATATTAATAATAAAAACTAATTAATAAAAAAAAGTTCTTGTCAGGCTGAATCATATTGGTTTTGTGTTGGCAAGGCACGACATAAGAATGCATCTCATCTCATGTTGGGCATGGCATGATGGCCCTACCAGACCACAAAAATTAGAGTGAAGCCAACACGGTACAGCACATTTGACACCTCTATCCCTCTCAAAGTAATAAGAAAATCTATTAATAAATTCCTAATGAACACAGAATTTTATAAAAATTGAATCAACATGATTTTCACTCAAATAAAATAATCAGAGATGACAAACATACCAAGCAAAGGTATGAGCCAACATAGCCCATTTGCATGGATTATCTCGTGTTTGGAGAGTCTACAAGCATGCAACAACACTATGTGACAATAGAGATGTCAAGTGGGACATACGACCCAAGCATAGTATGAGACAGGATCTGATTTGATAGTGTCATGCCTAGCATGGCATGGTTCAAAATCATACCTAGTCCTAGACTATGATAGCCCAAGGCATCATGTTGGGCTGGAGCCAACTCTGCCTCATGTTGGGCCAAACATAACCTGCATCCCTAGCCAGGTGACACGATGCACCAACCCAATGACCCATTACCAGACATGGATGGGTCACGATTCATAGGTCATGCCCCATTGAGTAACCAAACAATAGGGTGGATTTTTTTTAAAAAATGAACCACATAAGCTGGGTTCGGCTTAAGTGGCCACCTGCTAGTAGCCATGTCTGCCCTGATGAAGCCCATTGCATAAAAATGCAATGGGCTTCATAGCCGTCTGATTATTTCAAATGGCTACAAGCCAGAAATCCAATGGTTGTCAAAATTTTAAATTAAATAAATAAAAAAATTACAATATGTATATATATATATGCTTTTATATTATTTTCAAATCTATATAAATAGAGATTAGTAAATTTAAAATTTTCATTTTATATTTTTCTTTAATTTTCAAATTCTTTCATCTCTGCTCTTGCCTAAATATAGCATTTTGTTACAATTTTTATTTATTATTTTAAAATTTACTTTATGACTTAAGCTTAAGCATACGGGTTACAACATAAGCAATGAAAATTTTAAATTGCAACTAGAATCTATAAAATTAAGTTGAGTATTGAGGTTAGAAGTGATGTAGTGAAGTACAAAGGATAATATTTTATAACAAAGTGATTATGATATACTAATCTTTTTTATTTTATTTTTTGAGTTTTTATTTTAAATTAATTTTATAATTTTTTTATAAATAAAAATATATAAAAAAATTTTGACAAATAATAAATATAACGATAATAATTTTATAATTTATGTAGATATAAATAACAATAATACTCCTATATAAAATTTAAGACCACAACTAAATTTTCTCTAAAGATCTCGACCGAAACCCAATTGACACCTAAAAAACAAAAAAAAAACAAAATAAACTTCAGGAATATAGATGCACTTTAAAATAATAAAAATTAAAAATTATAAAGATATCAAAAAAGAATCAACACATTATACATATAAGAATATATGTAGTACTGATCACCTTTAAAAATATTACAATCAATATACCAAAAATATGATATATTAGATTCTAAGAAAACTAAACTGAGCAGCATGATCTTTCAAATTAGATCTAGTTTAGACTCAGATTCATTGACCCCCTTCATATGCTGTAATGATTTTGGAATGAAAGACAGTCAAACTGATTATTACTATTGATTCTAGGATAGTTAATATTATATAAACTTACTTCTAGTATACTTATCATAAAATTCATAGGTACACAAGCATGAATAACATAAAAAATATTATAAATTAAAAAAAATTAATAATCAATGAATTTAAGAAATGTAATATAATAGTATCAATGACATCTGATATCTTGATTTGTCATGACGATACATCATTTGTGCACCTCATAGCTGACTATGTAGATTCAAAATAAAAATTTAATAAAAAATTTTAGGATTTCATGATATTCTTTATCCTCACGATGACCGCGTCATATATTAAATATTTAATAATTAATATATGAGTGTATAATATATAAGTGTAAAATAAAATATTTAGTATTACTTTTGATAATATTTTTAATAAATGAGTGACTATTAATATTTTTGTTTTAACTATAAGAGACAGACTATAAAATAAAATTTTTCATATGAGAAGTTTGTGACACGTTATCAACCTGATAGTATAAGCGAAAATTAAAATTATTTCGTACATATTAAAAAAAATAAGAAATTCACTAATATATCTTAAAATATCTAATAGACAACATGAGTTTAGCAGTCTATATTTATTTGAGTTAAAAAAATAAAAATTTCAAATAAATATAAGACACTATTGGAATTACAACTAACTTATATTAGAATCATGTGTTTGCTACTAACATGTGATATCAAATTACGTCAATAATATGAATGAAAAACTTATTATTTACGATTTAGACTATAATAAAAAAATTTCTTTTATAAAATTCCTAAAATTTTTTTATAATACGATAAGCATGTATTTATCTATATACACTATTACCACTTACATTATACTTGGGTGTGTATGCGGTGTTCATAGCATTTTTAGCAAATATAAAAATCATCTTGTGTTTAGTATTATGACTGTTAAAATAAAAATTAAATATTTAAAATACTAGTCTTCCATTCCAACTCTGTATTATTTGGCTATCTGGATAGATTATATTGTTAATATAAATGAGATAGAAAATATTTTGACATATATATCCATATACATAAATTAGGATCATCAACCTAAAAATTACATTCACCAAAAATTAAATAACTTATTTACATGTTACGATACTTGATATGATAGTAGTTATAGCCAAGCTCTTCGAGTAAAAATAACAAATTAGTCTGTCGAAAAAAAATGAGCTATCTTATTACTTAAATATAGAGATGTCAAATGGGTCAGGTGGGTCGAGCCCGGCGCGATTCAGCCGTGTCTGCCCGGCACAACAGGGTACAAGACCATGCGTGCATAGAAGGAGGTGTGGTGTTGAGTTAAAGGCGTGTGTGGTAAAACAAGTGCAGTGTGTACAGTGGAATGGGTGCACTGAAGGGTGCAGTGTGTGCAATAAAGAACAGTGCAGGGTGTTGTGTGTGTAGTGTGTGTAATGTGTGCTGTAAAGAGCAGCTTCAGGAGTGTGGTGTGCCCAGGAGTATTATGTTGTGTGGTGTGCCCAGGAGTATTATGTTGTGTGGTGTGGTTCACATATATTTGACTGATTGAGAAAGATAAAATCACAATTTTTACTTTATAGAAGCTTGGGCAACAAAATTATATGCAGTAGACTACAAGATTTCAAATTTAATTTTTTAGTCAAGGAAAGCTTGACTACCTAACAAATAAATTTCCTAATGATTAGACAAAAAAGACATAATTACTGATTGATTTCTAGTTGTTGATTGTCATTTGACAATCCATTAGTATAAATTTAACCTTTGTTTTTTTATCTTGTGTAACATATAAAGTATTATGGGAGCTCACAACATCATCGTATTCATCATAAACTATGCAGATGTGTGATATTATTTATTAACTTGTGAAATTGAGAATAGAGGAATCTTAAAAGCCAGAGCATATTATCACTCATTTTACTTGTTTCACATAATTAGCTACATAATTTTTTATGATATTCCTAGTAGAAATGAATGTGACTGAGAGGCTGAGATAAATGAAAAACAACTTATCAACATAATATATTTGTACTACCCAAAAATTTTAGAAAGTTTAATATTCAAATTCTAGATGATTATGTCCTTCCCTCCAGACCAAATATTCATCGCCGGATAATTCAGTACATGACATATGAGGGGCAAAAAAGACTCACTAGATAGATATCTCATATAGCATATCATGGAGCTAGAAGCAGTATCAGTGATAAATGAGACAAAGATAATAGATCATCAATACAATATACACATTACAAAAAAACAGCATATCAAGTAGAACTATTAAAAGTTATCATAAGAGAAAAAATCAAGAGCACAACTTATTTAAGAAAACAGATTAACTATTAGAATTATACATAAATCCTCACATAGTTTTTTCTCTATAACCCTTGATGAGAAGAAAATGTAGAATTTCTTGTTAGTAGGATATCAATAGATATTGCAAATTACCCAAGTACTATAGTCCTCATAACTCATATTTCTACTTTAGACTCATGTGTTATCATCATATGAATCAATAATTATATCATAGATAATTATTATTTATTTATTTTTTTTATTCCATGAATATTATAATAATTAATAACAAATTATCTAAAGAACTTAACTATGATAATATTTGACCAAATATTCTCTCTTTTGCATATTCTTTTTGTTCTTGAGGGTATTATTAGATTTTTTTTCCTATTAGTCACCATTATACACAACTCAGCTCTGATATCATTTTTTTTCACTGATGTTCTTTTGTTAGATTAGAAAACTTCAACAAAATTTTCTTTCAGGACTAAGAAATATGAAGTGAATATCCTTCTATGATTAGGTATCTCACTAGGTACTTAAATATTATTGAATCATTACTTATTCATTCTCCATTTGGTCATTCAAATCTAGTTAAAAAGAGAATTATGAACCTTAGTATTAAAAGTATCTCTATCCTAAAATGTGAAGCTTGTCACTTAGAAAAGAAAATTAATACTTTTTATCATGCTATCAAATTTGTATGAAAAAACACATTTGATCTGATATACTTTAACATATAAGGATCTAATACAATTGAGATTTGATATAAGTTCAAGTATTTTATAATATTTATTAATTATTATACTCATCTCACTTGACTACTTTTTTTTTTATTTTTGAAACCAATTTTTTTATTTTTTTATAAAAAAACAAACAATTAATTTAAGAAACATATATATATATAAACCAAAATGAATAATAATGCTTTAAAATATATATTTGACAACTTCAGAATTTAATGTATTGATTATGAAATTATAGATTCGACTTTATGTGATACCACACTCCCATAGAATGAGATAACAAAAAAAAGAAAAAGTATAGTTAAAATAATTTTGATATTTCTCTTTAATAGAAATATTTTGAAATATTTTTACGGAATCTGATTTTAATCACAAATTATTTGATCAACGAAATATATTTCTGTCTTTTCTGAACATATACCATTTCAAATCTTGCATCTATGAAAAAAATTATTTAACATATCTCTCACTATTTTTGAGAGTATTTATTTATTTATGATCTTTCCATGAAACATAACGACGTAATATCTAAAGTGATAAAGTATTTCTTTTTTAATTACTTTAGTATCCAAAAGAGATACAATATTATTTATTTAAGACTAATAAAATACTAATTAATATTGATGTTATCATTTTTAGCATGGTTTGTCCAACAAATTCAATATTGATAAGAATTCAAAGAATAAATTTGACTTTCTCACTCTTACTCCTAGAGTCCCATATGAATCTCCAACTAGAAGATAATGTCATCTCTTAGTTGCTTCTGAACTTGTTGACTCACATTAAGATAACTCTCTTATAAAATCATTATATATACTAACAAACTCATAGCAGATTAATTCTGAAAAGAGTAAAATTTTCTTTATGAGAAAAACTTTCTCAAGTCTAATTGAGTTGGTAGCTCCCGAGTCTAATTGAGTTGAGAGTAAGAAGACTTGAATGCCCATGACTTCAAGTTTATTATAAAATAATGTGATATATGCAACCTATTTAGAGCTGAGAATAAACTCCCAGCAAGTCAAATAATGATGTAGTTAACTCTTCTAATATGGTAAGTACATCAATAATTGTACTTATCATATTTTATAAGTACTGTTATAATCAAGATACTCAAATATTCTTCCATGTTATTATCTCATTTAAGATGACAATAGGCCATGGTGGAAGAGATAAATATTCTCCACTCTGTTGAAACTTTAAAACTAATATCTCATCCTCGAGAATATTTATTTTAGGTTGCAGGTAGATATTCACTATGATGACAAATCCAAATGAGAAAATATATCATCTAAAGGCAAAACTTATAATGTTAAAATTTGCTTAAATATTTAGAGTGGACTATTAGGATATATTCTCTCCAATAGCCTAGATAACCTCGGCATTGATACTTACATAACTGACAATAGCTCATTGATAGAAGATATATTAATTAAACATGAATAATTTATTCTTCATGGTAACCATGAAGAATAGGTGTACACGAAGTAGATGCGTCAAACAGGACGAGTCGGGCAGGCCCGACCCATTTTTTTCACTCCCGACCGTGCTTTCGTGCTGACACCATTTTGTGGAGTTCAGACTAGCACGGGCCCGCGGCACGATCAGCCAGGTTCGGCCCGGTCTAGCCAAACCCTAAATTAAAAAAAATTAGGGTTTCGGCACACACTGTCGCGCAGAGCCCTAATTTTAAAAAATTAGGATTTCATCGTGCCCAAAACCCTAATTTTAAAAAAAATAAGATT
Organism: Sapria himalayana; assembly: GCA_029783825.1. Taxonomy (NCBI): domain Eukaryota; kingdom Viridiplantae; phylum Streptophyta; class Magnoliopsida; order Malpighiales; family Rafflesiaceae; genus Sapria; species Sapria himalayana. Next base: position 330,019 of record JAREIK010000295.1, on the reverse strand, counting down.
TCTGCGCGCCTAAAATCCTAATTTTAAAAAAAAAATAGAATTTGGGCACTCCCAAAACCCTAATTTTAAAAAAAATTAGGATTTCGGCTCCCTCATAACCCTAATTTTTAAAAAAAAAATTAGTTTCAGCATGGTACCATGCTGGGCCAGCACAACACAAGGTCCAATTGGCCTCGGCACGGCACGGCACGATTGTGTCGTGGTCGGGCACAGCACGAGCCCGGGCACAAGAAATTTTCGTGTCGTGCCGGCCCAGGCATGGCCGAATCGTGCCGTGCCTCGTGCCGAGCCGGGCCAGCCCGGCCCGGTTGACCCCTCTAACACAAAGGAACCACTTAGTTTTTAAATAATGATAAAGCAATTAAATTCAATTTGGAGACTACAGAAAATATTAAATGACATGAAGCTATCAGGAAGAATCTAATTTACATGATTTTCACTAGTAATCATCTCTTTTAGTTTATACAAGTATGTTATAAATTATTTTTTATTTTCCATAGGAGTTCAGATAACTAATTTATTTTGCTGATTATATATATATATGTGAACTATATTATTATTATGAGAAATAATGAGTTGAAAACCTATCAACTCAAAGAATACATTCAATCATAATTTTAGAAAAAAAAATTAATGAAACTTGGATATTTTCTTAAAATAAATATACCTTATGAGATAAGAAGTATTATGTTGTCAAAAATGAGATATGTTGTCCAAAAGATAAACTAGTGAAAAGTATAAAGAATATTAAATATCTTACTATCATCATATTTTATCTTTTGGATTATGTTCTAGTAGATATTCTAATCGAATCAAATATTAATTTTTTATATGATCAGAATCATCCAATTAACTTAAATATAACTTATGTAATTAATATAATTAATAATTTTTTTTAATTCTTCATAATATGTTTACTTGAATACAACTTTTTGCATGATTAGACATATACAAAAATTTTCAAGTCTTAGCATTTCTATCAATAAAGATGTCCAACATGTGGGGCAAGACAGGCGAAGCATGACCCATGAAAGTCAGTTTGTGGTAGAGACTAACAAAGCTGAAACTATGCCTGAAACATGTGTGGGTGGCTCATGGCATGGCTCAGACCAAAATTTCTGGCCAGTGAGCCACAAAAGATGAGGCACCCAACATTGTGGCACAAGTAGGCTGATTTCGGCCTAACTGACTCAACTAGACTAGCCACGTGTCTAGTGCATGAGTGTGTCAAAGTTTGGCCTAGCCCAACCTGACCAAGCATGACCTGAGTAGACAACAAGTCAGCGGACCATTCCAAGAGACACTTTTTTAGAGTCATGCTGACATGACAAATCCCATGCTAAAAATCATAATTTATATTAGGCCTAAAAAATAACATTGTGCTAGCCCAACTAAGCCTAAAAATGAGTAGTGTCAGCCCGACATAGCCTATTGAATACCTCTATCTATCAGTGATAATTAAAACTTTTAGCCAATCAAAGTTTTAGATTTTTGTTGAACATTAACTTAAACAATATGGAGATCTAATACATGATATTGTACTTTTTTAGCAAGTTTTCCACATGAAAAATAATAGATAGACAATAATTTAAGATACAATATAAAGTCATAATTCATGGTGATGATAACTATCAATTACGAGATACTTTAAATCATGCATCTTCTTAGGAAGATCGGGTATCCACTTACTTAACCTACTATTCCCTATATGATAGTTAAGCAATAAGACAACTAACCTTCAATTTGATATTCCACAAGCGAATAAATTACATGAATATGATCATTACAACAATCGATATTCATACAACAATCGATAATTCACTACTATTCCCTACTAAGACAACTAACCTACTATTCCCTACTATTCCCTATTACGAGATACTTTAAAATACATAATTCCCTATTAAACTCTTTCTCTAGAAAAAGTTTCAGGATATGATCATTACAACAATCGATATTCATACAGCAGATCAACCAACCAATATATTCACAGACGCTCTGAGAAGATTTCCAAATACTTCTCTATTCTTCAAGCTTAATATATTTAAATTTACACATCAACTTAACCGATGGCATTGAGATTTTTTATTTATTGTTGTCTTTTTATGTATTTACCCTTTGTTGCTATGAACACTCAACTTGTAAATTATCCAAATACTTTTTTTTTATTTTCTATCTATAGTGTTAAGATTTATCTTGTATTGTACAAAAAATTTATCTATCATTTTTTCCATATAGCTATTTTTCGAAGGCAACTTTCTCACTAGCTAACAAGAAAGGGATCTCATGCACTAACAAAAATTTGATGTCTTAACATTTCACTCTTATATGCATAAAAATTGGATTACACACCCAACTAATAAGATAATCCCCCTGCCAACACTATGGGCACTCTACTAAATATAGCACATCACATGACTAAGACAAAAAAAATATAATTGACAAATATAATAATCTTAATAAAAATGATATAAATGCAACTAAAATATAATAAACAAGAAATTACAACATCAATGTTTCAAATTTGAATACAAAGTAACATTAATGCAAATCATTATCGAAAGTGGTAAGACCATCCATAAATTGAAAAAATTTTTAGATACTTGAGTGCGTCAGTGGAACAAGTGGTCACTCATCATTTATTAACAAATATTAAATTCAACTATGAATCAACAAATATTTTATCACCTATATGGTACAACATAAGGAGCAGCAACCACACAACGTACATGAAAATGCTCTGCAAGGCTCCATCCTTCCTGGATCATACACTCATACAAATGTTAGGTCTATATTAAAATATAGGATAGCATTTTCCATGCAGATTTCGAACTAGAAATGGCTTGTGTGAACTTAGCAAAGGAGTACCAGTGCAAAAAAATTTATGAGAAAGAAGTCTCCTTTCAACACTGGGTCATCTCCCAAAATTCCTTCGACAACCATATAGCAATTGTGCCAGTGTTCCCTTGTAAGAATCCCTTTTTTAAGTGAAAAAGGTAACTCTTTTGGCCCTAAAAAAACCAAATTCATGAAAAAACCTTAACATGATCAGTTTTTACTATTAAGCCCTTTACACGTTGCAAACTAATTATTTTATAGCACTTGAATAGAAGCACTCTAGGAGGAGGTGGAGGTCGTACCCAGTTCACGAGGCTCCCCTTTTAGCTCGGGATCTAAGAAAAGTTAATATCTTAACAACCTTACCTCCAAAAGTCAAAGAGACACTCTAGACGAAGGCACTATCGTACGCAGGCAAGAAACACTCTAGATCAACTATTTATAAAAGTTAGCATCACCTAATAATAAATGTTTTACTTAACTATATTTTTCAATAAACAATTGAAGAAAATAGGTACAACCTGAGAAGTCTGAACTCAACAAAGAAACCAAATAAGTTGTTAAACATCAAAAATTCATAATTGTCGCTAGAGTGAAATTTATCATTTTCAATAATACAAGCACTCTATATCCAAAATCTATATGCAGTGGTATATGTGGAAGACCACACTATTGCAGAAAAAAATCCAAACCTGCAAAATCAAGAACCTCATTTACCAGAAGGACAGGTGGTGCCCTAACAGGGAGAAATGTAACAAGTGCTCCATCCAAGTGACAACATAAGTTCTGCATTAAAACAAACAAACCAAATAACTATGTGTACACATGTTTACAATTCACATGTTAACAAGTACTTCTAAACATTTATGCACATTAAAATATGAAATATCATTAAATTGCAAATATACAACAAGAAATCAAACTCCATTAAATGAGACAAACTAGCCTACGACAAGCACATAATACAATTACAAAAACATAGGCACCAGAACACCCCCCTGAAATAAGTGCACATATATCAAACACAAATCTAACAAAAAAAAAAGTCCATTAAGTAACTTCATAAGCATGTCAACAAACTAACCTCTGGTATAAATGTAAGTTGTAATGAGTGAATCCTCTCTCAATTTTTTTCTGACAAAATAATAATTTATCTCAATATATTTTGTTTGATCGTGAAAAATAAAACTAAAATCAATGTCATATTATTTAACCATCATAGAAAAACATAAAAAATCTCTAAAATGAAACATTTTATTTTCTTAATTAATTATTTGATCTATAAAATCTCACAAATAATTAATATCATAAGTTTTTACTCAAAACTCACAACACGATAACAATAATATATATCTTACATTTTAAGAAGACTAGATCACATCTAAAAAAATATAAATTTTTATAATAATATTTTAATAAAATAAAGTATCAACTAAACTTGGTATATTTGGTCATTTGAACGAGTCCACATTCCACAATCATTAGAGAAAACTCAAATATATAATATTTTCTTCTCGTATCAAATAATTTGAAAAATAATATATATAAATGTTTAGTTTAATGATTATACAAAAATATTTAACTATATTGAAAATATAAATAATATATATATTCTTGCAATTATTAGGTAGTTATACTTTTCTATAATTTTTTCATACCTAATAAATTTGACTACAACACTTAAGTCAGAGAAAATTTATATATTGAAAACAAGTGGAGTATTAATAGGTGAAAATCCTAATAGGTATCATCATTTTCATTAAATTATATTCTTGATATAATCAAGGTCGGCCATATGTATTTTAATCTCCAAACAATATAATCATCACATAATTCTTTATATAAATTCAATTGGTGCATATTATCATTGACCATCTTCATCTAAATTTTTGATGTGAACATCACGATATGTTGAATACTAAAAAAATATAAGTATATATACTATATTAAAATTATCTTCTCGTCACAATGTCACATTGATTCCAATAGAGTATAGAAAATTATTAATATTATTCATTAAAACTCAATATAAAAAAAATATTTCTAATGAGATATTCAAATGAGCATTACTTGGGATTGCAATATCATTCACATGTACTAGTACCATTAATTTTTCTTCTAATTCACATTAATAGATACAAAAATAATTAAAAATATATATTTAAAACTTAAAAAACAACAAAAGATAATCAATTGATTCCATAAAAATTCTTAATCATTAATGAGATATTCATGATGATATATTTTAGCACATAGAGATTCTTAATCATTAAACAAATCTTGTCTTTTTTGGAAAAGTAAAACCTAGTAAATATTCCATAAAAATCTCCTTCCCAATATCACTATGAAATAATATATTTCATATATTCAACTAATATATCATTTACCTACGAGAAAAAACAATGAATAAAAATTTTATTAATATATTTTATATATTCAACTAATATATCATAGGACTAAGTAAAATCACTTGCCATAAATATGACCTTTGGTAAATATATCTTACCATCAGGACATATCTTGAAATGAACAATTGCATCAAGTCAAGCTATGAGACCCAAAATCTTATTAAGAATTATATCATTAATTTTATCTAATATGATTTGTCATCAAATTTGAATATCAAGAGCTTAAATGGTAGTAACAAAAGTCTATTTTAACCAATGTTAAGTGATAATGTGGAAAATTTGATTATCTAAGATATTGATGAAATTCTTTTTTAGCTTTTTTTCATAAAATAAATATGATGTTAAGTGATAATGTGGCATATTTGCATAAAAGATTTTATGAATCATGGTGAGTAATAATATTAAAATAAAATAATGACAAAAAATAAGAGATTGAATGATAACTAATAACATAGCATAATTATTCACAAGATATGATACATCATGTAATAATCAAATAATTACTACTATTTTTATCCTCTTGTTTGTCACACTAACAATCTAAGAACATCAAAAATTAACCTTCAAACAACCAAAAAAAAATACAAAATTTACCAAAGTTTGTTGTTGGGTCAATTGAATGTTGTGTCTTTGTGCGATAACAAATACTTTCATTCATGAGCGATATATCTCAAATTCAAGATTTATCGGACAAAATATATAATAAGCAAAAATATTGTGTACTAGGTAAGACCTTTTTATTGTTATATTGTCAACTTTATCCAACTTGACCAACCAACCTTGTTCAAATCAACAAACCAAATATACCAATAGGTTCAGTCACTCATACACTTCCTTCCACATAAAGTAATTTGAGCAAAAGATTTTTCTAGACATAAAAAATACATATTCGATAATCAAAGAAAAAAATCACTTTTAGACAAATTCAATCAAAAGACTTCATAATAACAAGTTCATTTAAACAAATATAAAAAAATGAGATACACCAAACAATGTGACATCCCTAAAATCACTCAGTGAACAACTCAATAGAGTACATTTATTTTAGCGATAAACAATAATTAACAATGACAAACATCCCTAATACCATATTAAATAAAAAATAAAACATAAAATTAATATGGTCTAGGAAATCTAGCCTAGTTCAAAAAGAGATACAAAATTATAATAGACATACAATAAACGAGTACACCAAGAAAGAAAAAATAAATAATATATATATATATCTCAACACCGAGGATTAAAATATCAATTTTTACGGATATATCAGTACTTAAATTTTACGAATATATCAGTACTTAGATTTTATGGATATATCGGATATATAGAAAATATATCAGTTTGTATTGGCATATGAGTGCCAATTATGGATAGATATATCAATTTTAATGAATATATTGATACTTAGAATTTATAGATATATCAAAGATATATCGGTGGATATATCAAAAATTTTTATCATTGCTCAACACACATATTATCATCATTTTTTTAAGTTTCTCATTATTAACTGTTCAACTTAATGGCACAAATATTTATCTTCATGATGATTTTGAATAGAATATATATATATAATAACCACTTGGGCTTCTACATAGAAGGAATGGCACACTTTGTCAATTATGAAATCTTTCTCTAATGTGGAAAAGAATACTTTCTAGAAAAGCAGCTTGACAAATTCTTATTTTTTATTACTTATTTTGAGCTTTATATGTGTACATAAAATTATTTTTTTTTTATTAAAATTAAAACAAAAGGTATATTCTACTTTTTGTCCATTTTAATATTATTATTGATGAGAATAATAAATCATTTTATTCTTTCCTATATTTTATCAGAGAGAAGGCTTTATGTTGAGGTTTGTGTGGTGTAACTGTCAAATTATTACTATTGTTACTTCTCATAATTGAACTACTTATCAATTTGACGTGAAAAATATAATTCTTCATAATGATCCTAATGAAAGATATTTATATTGTAACTAATAAGTTATATAATCTTAGGGGAGTACATATATGATTTACAGGCAGCAAAAAAATATTTTGTAGTATGAAGCATTCTCTTAGAATATGATTCAGTCATTTTTCTTATAGAGTTACTACTTTTAGCATTAGTATCTAAATCTAATGCATATTAGCCATCAAATCTTTAGACAATTCTTCTTTATTATGATCTTTCAAGTATCTATGCAATTGACTAATTGCTACATACTTTATCTTTTATCTTAGCACATTTACTGCCACAATGATTCATATGTGCAAGTATTCTAATATATAGTCAAATTCAATAATAAACTCTTGCCATCAAATCCATTTGAGAATTAGCTTATTTTGTGTTTAGAAATAACTTGCGGTGATGTTATCAATTCTTACTAAATATCTTGATTTCAAAAAATAATGTATCCATACTCGCAAATAATGAATTATCACTGTTATAGTTTTTCATGGATCATATGCCACCATTTAGTTACATTTAGTATACTAACATTCAAATAAAATTGGATTGTCATCTTGGACAAGTATCCTCTGATTGTAAAATTTGAAACATCCATACATACTTTTCATAGTTTAAAATAATTTGACAAGGCTAGGGTATACTCTTTTGTAATAACTTGCTTCAAATGATCAAGTTTATTAATATATTAGACATTACTTTTATTATTGAAGTAATCCGATATCATGTATTGATAACCAAAACATAAATATAACATCATGTAGATATAATTCCAATGATGATTGATATTTATTTTAATTTTTTTTAACTCATTAACAAATATAAAGTATCAAAGTATAAGACTCTTATTATCTATTATGTGTACTATGGAAGAGTAATGTCTTTACTCTTCCATAATTTTTACTCAAATTTATATATACGTATTTATTTTGTTTATTTTTTTGAACTTTCAATTTTCATTATGAAAAAAATTATTAATGACATTTTATTTTTATATTTGAAGTTTAGATTATAAATTATATTTGTTTAATTATTGTAATTTAATTATTTTATTTTACAACTTTTTATGATTATGATGATAAAAAATACTAATGGGATTTATTTTTTATGTTTCATGTTATTTATTTAATAATATTTCATTAATAAATAAAAACTATAGATAATTATTTAGTAAATTATATAATTTTTATGTATTTTTATATAGAATGCACCTAAAAAAATTCACACCTTAATTGACCCCACGCCTCAAGGCTTCAAAAGGTATTTTCATCTCGGTGTGTCTAGTACCTCAAATAACTAAGCACTATATCACAGGATTACACTAAGTCCAATGAACTGTCTACCATTAAAACAAGTATCAAGTATGAAATCATTTTATGCTAATCAAAAGAAGGCCATAGCTTAAAGAAAACCTCATGTTCCAAGTGTGATATTAGAACTACTGTATATTGTTTCTGTTCACGAGCAAATGCAGCAGCAATGGCCTGAAAATAGTCATGCAATACAGTGTGAAATTGTTAAACAAAAGCGAACAATGACTATGATATTAATCCCAAATTTCTTCATCTAATTATGCTTAGGTTATAATGTCGGCATATTATTCTAGATGTTTGTGCATCACTAATGTGCATGCTAGTGTAAGTTTCAAATGGGTTCACATGTTACAATTCATCTTGTAAGGTAAAAGAATCAACCTATCAAATGTACACAATTTGGATTGGAACTGTATAAAGTCAACATACATCCCGAGCAACTACCATTATATCAATTGTATGGAAGCTTCCCATGGAATGTTGGTTGCAATCGTTCAAAATGCCTGATAAAGCTCCACGTAGTGAACAGGAAGTAGGGAGGGTGGAAAAGAGTTCACTATGCCATGGTTTTGTATTTTAGGGGAACATGCATTCCCTCTGACTACAGTTTTTTTGGGATTTTATTCAATCAATCTCACTGAAATTTTAATAAGAAATCATACTTCATGCCTATGAAAAAAAAAACATATAGCTTTTTTTTCTGTTGCCCGAGTTGCAACCTTATTTGATAATGGGAGGTTAGAATATAAATGAGACAATCATGAGTAAAAAAATATCAAAAAGAGTTGACGAGTATCATATCTATATTACTTTTTGAAATCAATTATAAAATCAAGATTAATATGACTAATTAGGTTGGTTGGCTTCGAATGGGAACGGCCTAAACAAGTTTAATATATTGTTATCATAAGTCTAACCTCTTAGTCATGGTATTATTTGAATGATTGGAAAAACCTCATGGATGAAGAGATCTCCCAACTAAGAGCTACTTCATTATTTATCATAATGGTGAAATGCGAACATTAGACATGCCAATGACATGCATTTGATAAGTTTTATTAAAATAGGTAAAAAAACAATTCAAAAGATTATGGATTCTTTTTTTGAGCAAAAAAATTAATTTGTAAATAAATAATTTCATAACTCTCTAAAATATTTTATTAAAATAGATACAAATTCATATTCCTCACACTATCATGAATGTATATCGTACCCAATAGGCAAGTCTCATGTTGTAGCATGTGATCTATGAAAGATTAATTTCTTGACAATTTTATCCTCAAAAATTAAAAAAACTGCGTATGATTAGTCTCAAACATGAGACTTACCGCTCTTGAACAAAAGTATTTATTATCATACCAAGATAATACCTCCAATATATATATGTAACACAGTAACTTCAAAATTTCTTATAAGATTCATTATGTTAATATTTGTATAATCACACACATCATAAATATATTAAAAAATAATAATTTGAGAAAAATGTTTAGTAATTTGAATTAGTTAAATAATTCATGAGTGAAATAACAAATAAGAAAAAATATGGTGAACATTCTTGTAATATCTTTATTCATGAGTTGAATGTGAATCTCATCTTCTCATTCGTGTTCTTCAAGCAATCAACAAGAAAAAAAACTATGATAATATATATTTACAAAAATTAGAAATATGACTAAAAATCTAACTACAAAATTCTACATTCAAAAATTTTACATGTAATTAAGCACTTAAATCCAAAATTCTTTAATAAAAAATTTTAAAAATACATTGTAATATCTAATTTATTGATGATATTTATAAATGTATAATGAAACTAATAACAAACTATTAAAAAAAATATGATATAATTGATACTATGCATGCACACCAATAGATTATTTCTGAATAAACTAACTATTATGATCATATAGAAGAAACTAGCAAATTTGTTATTTTAATATTGTTTAATAAATTATGTTTTTCTTAAAATAAAAGAACCTTTTGCAAATAAATAAAATTATAAATACATATTATTAATTAGTAAATTACAACATTAATTTACTATAACATGAATATTACATATAATATATCATGTTGTAAAAGAAACTAATACATGCTTGAAAAAATAAGCAGCATATAAACTTAAAATAACATATATTATAGTATTTAAAATAATTATATATATATTTATAAACTTTTATAAATCCATAATAAAAGTAAAAATATGTTATAATGTTAATTCTTAAACAAAGCAAATACAATAGAAACCATTGGTCAATAAACTAAATATTCTCTCATGAATGTATAATTTGATATGATACTAAATTTGAAAAAATAATGAAACCAAATAACTTGTCAATAAAATTGTTGCTCAAAAATATCAAAAAAAAAATTATATAAACTAAAAAATCATGACATTCTAAACCAATTATCATTTTTATATTTCCAACATCAATTTAAATGGTAAACTTATTACAAAAATTTGTATTCATATTGTTTCATATTCCAAATAATAAGAACTAGGTTATATCGAAGTACACAAAACAATGTGTCATGCCATATTGGATTACAAAACATCTGCAAGAAATAGGTAGAATAATTCCTACTATAATTAATATTTGAACAATTACACAAATACTTAGACATTAAATCTCATAAAAAATTTTAAAGTTAAAAATATTTAGACGAGAATATCTAGAAATTCTATATTACAAGCATATATTATAGGTCATATCTTAATACAATATAAAGTACCTTCATTCAGTAGTGATATGACTTTATTTTGAGTTATCAGATATAATATCTCTGATTTTCGGAGGTAAAACTATAAAAATATCAATAAATTAAAATATTCCTCATGAAAATAGGTGCCCTCCATATTTAGATTCATAGATATTAGTTTGACTAATAAAAACCTATCAAGTTAGAATGAATAATGCATTGATCCATGATGGTTAAATATATGATGAGACTACTTAACATGTAAAAGTCCTCCATATCAAAAAATCTTACCAATAAATATTAATAAAAAATAATATATATTAACAATATAATAAACTAACATATAAGATAACAAAATGAACTACTTAGCAATATAGTCACAATTAATAATGGATTAAAAAATCAAGAATTAAAAAATACTCAATAAATATAAAGATTCAATGGCTTTGAAGACATGAGTAATAGCTATAATAATATTTAAAATAATGAATAATTACTTATAACATGTTGACATGTACATTTATAATTAGAGTCAAGAGTAAAAACTAAAAAAAATAGAGATACCTAAAAATCAAAAAATATATGTAAATGGTGGTTTAGAAAAAATATAGTATTCCTTCCTAATGAGTAATAATTATATGAAAGCAACAACATAGTAGTCTGATAGACAAAAAAAATAGATATTCTAACCTTGTGAACACGAGTTTAATCCTCAAGGATGCCAAATAAATTATGCTCATTGTTATTCGACGCATAATATCCTTTAAGATGCAAAAATCTTTTGGAACATTAAGATGTAAGACACAATTAAGGAACATTGAAATATTAAATACAAGCTTTTTTTAGGTGTGCTACATAATATTTATAAAAATTATATAATTCATTGAATATTATCTATAATTTTTAATTATTAATGAAATACAATCATGTATATGACATTAAATATAAAAATTAAACATCACTAATATTTCTCATCATCACAATCATTCAAATTATAAATAAAATAATAAAAACTTAATGCTTTTAGAGAAAAAATATATCTATCCTCTGATGAATCTCATTCTCCAGTCACCTATTCTACAAAGAGAAGATCCATTTCGATGATGAGAAGGAGAAGATGAGTGGACACACTATTGATAGCTCTTCGTTGGATCTATTAAGTGGGCCTTAGGATATGTTATTTCACAAGATGTAGAACCCACTGGTGCATCAAATTCATTCTTTGGTAGTTATTTCAAAAAGATATAGAAAAAAAGGGTTCCGTTCGAGGTTTGGATGAATGTCCAAAAGTGTGAAGGGGAGACACATAGCAAGTAACTTCAGTGGAAGCAACAACGAAACCAAAACTAAAATGAATTTTCATCACAAGTATAAAAAAGTCAGCTTAGGGATGACCTATAATGAGCAAAACTCCGATACGTTGGTTGTGACTAGCTTGGGACAGCTTTGAGAAAATATCAAGCAAGAAATTTAGGTCAGCCTATCAACGACGTGAATGGCCCTCAACCATTATAGATGAATTTAGATTCATCAATTGTATGACATTCAAGCAGTCACTTCTGATATTGATCAAAAATTTAACAGAATTCATTTAGTCATTACACGGTACAATGATAGACTCTGGTTCAGCCACAGAATCATCTTCTGATTGAAGGGCTTGCCCTATGCCCCATTCTGTTGTTGTTTCTTCGGATGATCAATTACAAATCTCATGGGTCTCATTCCAGTTGGCTACGAATCTATCTGTTTTCTAGTCGATGATGAAAGCTAGAACAAACTCCTCTCCTTTTAGTCCATGTTATCCAGATCAATTCATAAATACAGATGAAAAGAGATGGGAAATAAGGTTGGCCTACCTGCCAAGAGAAACTGTTATACTTCTTTATTGATTGATTACATTGTGAAACGAGATCGAAGATGAAGATTTTCTGACGCAGTGCGGGCACTAGATGGAATTATGGAAAAGACAAATAAGAGAACAACCCACCGAAAGGACATACCTCAAGGAGCATCAATCTCCCCCGACAAACATCTATCTACATGAAGCTAACTTATGGATAGAAAGAAAGATGTAGAAAAGTCAAAAAAGAAAAAAAAAACTTCAATGTCATAATGCTCATGTCATACCATACCAAGAAGTGAGTTCAACTCGCACCACGAATCTAACACGTGTATAAATCCTAGGATAATGACTATCTATATAGGCATCATTCTCCATTGCTGTAATATATATTGGGCATCTCCTCCAATTATACTCATCGAAGCCCTTTCAATGACCATGAGTATATGAAAGAAAAAGGGAAAGGGATCAGCCGCCTTGAGATAGCCAGGTGCTTGGGCCAAGGCTTCCATCTCTCCCATTAGCTTTAAAGCATCCATTTTGAGTATCATTCTAACTTGAGAATGACACTTTCTTACCAACATCCATTTACATGGACGTCAATAACTCAATCAAAAAAATCTCGAAAGGAAACTCAATTAATGTACTAAGAGATGGAGTGCTCATGTCTTCTTTAAGCGAGTGAGGAAACTCACTCTTGTCAGACTAGCTAACGTGGAGTCAAAGTAAAGTAGCCCTCGATAGACCTACGTGCAAAATTCAAAATTTTAAAGTTCAAATATATATTAATAATAATATATATTATTAATAATTCTCATCATAACAAATATTAAAAGTATTAAAAAATAATTAAAATAAACACTCATATGCATTCCTCAATTTCAAATCTATAAATCATAATTATTATCATTTATTTCATTATCGCTCTTACATTCTCCCTCATCATTATCATCATCTCCTAATAAATAAATCATATAATCATCTTCATCAATCAAAATAAGAATGATTATATTTAGAGCTTAATAATCTTGATTTTAGTATTAGTATTTTTCTTGAGCTTACTTTAGGTTCTGATATAAATTCTAAGCTTTTCAGCTCTATTAACTCTTACAATATTATCACCTTATATTAAATCATCACCCTCAAATACTAAATCATTTTTTTTAACTTCATTTTTCATTTTTTCTATCAATCATTCATTGTTATCTAGAGGTGTCAAACGGGCCGGCCCAGCACGGCACGGCACGGTTTTTTAAATTCGGGCACGGCACGGCCCGTGGGCACGGCACGGCCCGTGGGCACGGCACGGCCCGTGGGCACGGCACGGCCCGTGGGCACGGCACGGCCCGTGGGCACGGCACGGCCGTGCCATGCCGGCCCGCTCGGGCACGGCTTGGCTTGGCCAGGCGGCACGGGCGCACGGCAAGGCAGGGCAGGCGGGGCAGGGCGGGTCGGGTCTGTTTGGACCCGACCCGCGGTCTTTTTACCGGGGGCAGGGCCCGGTTGGGTCACGAGTCACGACTCACGACGCAGGCACGCGTGGCACGCTGCCAGTGCCACGCGTGCCTGCGTGAACCGGCACGGGATGGACCCGTGCCGGCGTGCCGGGCCGTGCCGTGCCAAGGCACGAGCCGTGCCGTGCCAAGGCACGAGCCGTGCCGTGCCGTGCCAAGGCACGAGCCGTGCCAAGGCACGAGCCGTGCCGTGCCAAGGCACGAGCCGTGCCGTGCCAAGGCACGAGCCGTGCCGTGCCAAGGCACGAGCCGTGCCGTGCCAAGGCACGAGCCGTGCCGTGCCAAGGCACGAGCCGTGCCAAGGCACGAGCCGTGCCAAGGCACGAGCCGTGCCAAGGCACGAGCCGTGCCGTGCCAAGGCACGAGCCGTGCCGTGCCAAGGCACAAGCCGTGCCAAGGCACGTGCCGTGCCAAGGCACAAGCCGTGCCAAGGCACAAGCCGTGCCAAGGCACGTGCCGTGCCAAGGCACAAGCCGTGCCAAGGCACGAGCCGTGCCGTGCCAAGGCACGAGCCGTGTCGTGCCAAGGCACGAGCCGTGCCGTGCCAAGGCACGAGCCGTGCCAAGGCACGAGCCGTGCCAAGGCACGAGCCGTGCCAAGGCACGAGCCGTGCCGTGCCAAGGCACGAGCCGTGCCGTGCCAAGGCACAAGCCGTGCCAAGGCACGTGCCGTGCCAAGGCACAAGCCGTGCCAAGGCACAAGCCGTGCCAAGGCACGTGCCGTGCCAAGGCACAAGCCGTGCCAAGGCACGAGCCGTGCCGTGCCAAGGCACGAGCCGTGTCGTGCCAAGGCACGAGCCGTGCCGTGCCAAGGCACGAGCCGTGCCGTGCCAAGGCACGAGCCGTGCCGGGCCAGGCACGAGCCGTGCCGGGCCAGGCACGAGCCGTGCCGGGCCAGGCACGAGCCGTGCCGGGCCAGGCACGGCACGTGCTTTGTTCGCCCGGGCACGGCACGGCACGTGCTTTGTTCGCCCGGGCACGGCACGGGCCCGGGCACGTTTTTTGATCGTGCCGGGCCGGCCCAGGCACGGCCGAACCGTGCCGTGCCTCATGCTGGGCCGGGCCGGCCCGGCACGTTTGACACCTCTATTGTTATCATCTATATATATTAATGAAATAGGATCAATGATATAACACTCATTGTGTATTTTTATCAAGGATCGATTATACTTAATATATACCAAATCATTTAAACTTTGGTGTTCCAACCTACTTCTTCTCTTGTTATGAATTTAAAAAAAATCATGAGTATATATTACATTAAATAATGGTATAAAGACAAATTTAATTTATTTAATTATTCTAGTAACTGACATTCTCAGAGATACTTCAATTCATTTCACAATTAGATGTACTACATATTATGTTGAAAACTTACAATGCAAACTTTTACAAATTTATAGTATTAGATCCAAATATACATCACTATTTAGCTATAATTAATATAAATAAATTATCAACTAAATATATTATATATTTTAATCAAAATCATATAAATAATTTAAATACAATAATAAATAATCAATTAATTTGAATAACTAATATAATGATTTAGTCTTTCTTGTTATAATGACAAACTTATTATCAAAAATATCTCTAACATACATATACAAGTATAATTATGTTATAATCATATCTTGTTCATCTATATTTTTCACTAATCTCAACGTGCATTTACATGTATCTTCAAAGATTTTTGAATCTAGATTCACTTTTAATCCTTTTATATCATAATAGAATTCTTGATTCAAAAAGTTCAACTAAATGCAAATATCAATGAAGTTGAATTTCTCACCTCCTATCAATAATTTTCATAAATTTCTTATACTTCTCTTCACTCTCATTAAAACTTTTGATAATTATTTACTTCACTTTTTTCATGGCCGCATAAATGTAACCCATATGAAGCTTCTTTTTACCATCCACCAAGTGAAGAATACGTATAAGAATGTCCAAAAATCTTCAAATAAAATACTATAATATTCAAAAAATAAGCCTTAAAAAATGAATTAATTAGATTTTTCGTGTTTACACTTTTGCTTATTTACTTTTCATCCAATTTGAACAAGTAAATATTTTCCTTAAGTAATTTTTTTGTTCATTTATACAAGATAAAGTGATAAAGGTCATTACAAACTGAATCTTTGCAAGCCTCAACAATTCTTTTTGCTCAATAAATTGTCTCATCATTTTCAATAATTTCACTCTATTATAAATGTAGTTGCTTATATATACGATTTGATCTATTGTCTTCTTGATATGTGATAATTTTTTAATATCTTTTAACAAAAAGTCAAGACAATATACAGTACATGGCATCCAATACAAATATGACCTTTTTAATTCCAATAACCTCCCTATATAAATTAAAATTAAGCAATAATAAATAGATTAATAAAATAAAGAAATAATCTATAATGTGTAATCACTTATTAAATTAATTAAAAATTTCAATTTAAATTATAAATTTCGGTCATCACGTGGTTTAAAGTATTATTTGTAATAACTTAAACAATATTATCTTTACTAATTTTTACCACTCAATTATAGAGTTGTTCAAATAATTTATTTTTTATCTTAATCATAGAAAAAGTTGTAATTTATTTTATAAATATGATCCCTCTTGAAAAATTCACCATGAAATTCACTATGAGATTCACCAATGTTCTTTCTTTCCTATTAGTTCATTTATCCAACATAATTGATCTATTTCACTTTTATTATATGACATGATCATTCATCAAATCTTTTATAAGAATTCATTTTTTTTTAGATTAATAACTCTCATATCATATAAACTTGATTTTTTATATCTAAAACCATATCATCCAATTGCCTCAAGCATTGGTAAAAAATAAATATAGTTCATTGCATTACATTAAATAAAATTATGGCATCATACATTCATCTACAATATAAAATAATAGCTCTATCTTTAACATCTTTCTTGTAAGCAATGTTGAGAGTTGTTTGAGTTTTTTTTTTTTATGTTTTAAATAACTATTTCTGGATTATGAGTAAAGAAATAATCCATATGACTATTTTATCTTGATCTATTTAAGCGACTACAACTACCATCTTCCCCTACATTACTATCACACTAAAAATACCTTTTAATCCCATTTTATTAATAATATCCACATCCATGTCATCTTTATCTTGAAACCCAAATAAACCTAGGAGCTCCTTTCACAAATGCACATGCCTTTCGCAAATGGGCATGCCTCTCCCCAGGTTAGAGGCCTTGGCAAAAGCATCGTGGCAACTGAGCTTTAGGTACACCTTTAAAAACTATGATTCTGTTAGGATATTTGTCTGATCTCCAATAATGTTGTTGATATGAAAGACTTACCTGCTATGACCCCAATGCCCAAGGCCCATATAAGAGTCAAGAGATAGTATATGATGTGTTTTGGATGGACAAAAAAAAGTAATTGTTGTACGGAAAAATAAGCACATATGTAAAAAAAAATAGTTTAGTTGATGATTATTGCTAATTAAGAATGTCAATTTCTGAGATTTAAAATCTAACATAAAATTTTGATTCTATATTTTCAATGAGAGTAGTGTAGAGGTGTTAAACGGGACGTGTCGCGCAGGACCGGCCCGTTTTTAGCCAGCCCAACCGTGCTTTCGTGCCAGGCCAGGCACCGCACGGTTAATGTACCATGTCGTGCCTAGCCCAGCACGATTCTATGGAGGTCAACTCAGCACAGGCCCGCGGCACGAATCCGCCAGGTACGGCACTGTCGGGCCAAACCCCTGATTTAAAAAAAAATTAGGGTTTCAGCACGCGCCACCACATCGCCTGAAACCCTGATCTTAAAAAAATTAGGTTTATCAACTCGTGCCGAGGTACATTACCAACGGGTCACGGTACCATGTCGGGCCAGGCACGGCACAAGGCCTGGTTGACCTCGGCACGGCATGGCACAGCACGATTAGTGTCGTGGTCGGGCACGACACGAGCCCAGGCATGGAAGATTCCCGTGCCGGGCCAGCCCAGGCACGGCCGAATCGTGCCGTGCCTCGTGCCAGTTCAAGCTAGCCCGGCCCAGTTGACACCTCTAGAGCAGTGAATGAAATTTCTATTACCTCTCTCCCTTATTTATAGAAAGTATTAAAATATGATAGACCAATCCAACTTTATGCTATCTCACATATACTAAAGATAATTGTATCACTCAATGACTTTTTAAAATTTTGATTCTTAAGAATTAAGTTTTACTATATTGTAAATAAAGCATCTAAAAACTAAAATAAAAACTCTTGTTGCTAGTGTTGCTATATTTATCTTTGAAATAATAATTTGAACCAATTCATTTTCTTGGCATGTTATTAGTTCATTTTCGGGACACATCTCATCATAAGAGAAAACCATGACAAGCATAAGATAAAAAAAGTGGGATGACAACCTATTATCATGACCCAATGATATTCAAAAAAATATTAGTTCATAAACTTAAAGACTTCCAAAATAATCTTGAAAAGGTTCCAAAAAACTTTTAAAAGAATATAAAACCTTCAAGATATAATTTCATTCAAGAATATTCTAAGAATTTCTTATATGATAAAATTGTAACATGTGATAAAATCTAAGATATTGATAAATGAGAGTTCTCACTATATAAGAGAGTTTTTTCATTGTCATACTCACTCAAGTTTCATTTATAGTTTATTTTCTCTCTCTAAATATTTCTCTTATGCTAAGCTTGTGTGGGAGATATTGTGGATGTAATTCTTTAAAGAAACAAGAGCGATATTGATTTAGGAAATTGAGAGAAAGAATTTCATATCCTAAAGCTGCACATATAACACAAACTTACAATCCATGACACTAGCATGGTGAGCCAAAATGATCCATGCCCAGCCAAGTTGAAATTTCAAGCAACACAAGCTACAGAATAAAAAACTAAGTAAAATGAGACCAGCCCAATTTATTAACAAGCTTATTTTTATTTTGGAAAAATAAAATTAACCTGAGCTGATACAGAATCAAGCTCATGTAGATCACCAGGCCAAACTGGGCCTCAATTTCAAGGATTCGGGTTGGGTCAACATGGTCATTCCATTTCCTGAGCTGGTCCAAGTTGGTCAACTCAAAATGTCATATCTAATCTATCTTAATTAATAAAATCACCATATACAAAGACACCTACTTTGTATACATGACATTAAGCAGCATCTCACTTTATTGTTAATCTAAAATTAAGCAATTGTATAATTGTAAACTAAATTAATTATTGAATTGAAAGGACCTATTGGAGCACCCTGACACAAATTATGATCAATACTCTAAAAACATCAATATAAAAATAAATAAAATAATATATTAATATTTAATGTCTCCTCAAACATGTTTATGAATATCTAGTATGCTACCCTATCTCCAATAGAAATACATGTAGAAATAAGCAAATGATCATTTATCTTATGCCTAATGAAATGATAATTAACTTTTATACACTTTTGTGCATTAAAACAAGATTGAGAATAATGCTTGGACTACCTATTATAGTAAACACATAGTTGTGAAAGGTGCAATGGTCTCCTTAAGCCTTAAGGCGCAAGGTGCCCTTAAGATATGAAATTTTTTTTATGTAAGATGCACTCTATTTTACATGTATATTTTTAAAAATATAATCAAATATACTAATCCAAAAATACCCTTACACCACTCCACTCGCCTATTGTACATCGCCCCTCGCCCCTCTTCCAGTAATTCATTGAGGAGCTCGACGAGGAGCTACATGAAGTTCGACCAAGTGCTCCTGTTCAAGCTCCAAGAGCTCAACAATCTCCATGGAGCTCAATGAATTCGTGGAGCTCAACAAGAACTCGTCAAGCTCTATGGAGCTCCATGCATCTCCTAATCGAGCTCCATGGAGCTCGTCGAGCTTCTAGAGCTCGATGGATGGTAACTTGCACAGAGGCATGCCTGTAGACTGTAGAGAGCTTCGCATCTTAGAGAAGGCGCACGCCTTTTCTACTATCTGTGTGTTTTGCGTGAATGAGCCTCCCCCCGACCAAGGCAAGGCTCCATGTCTCTGCCTTGCCTGTGTCTGAGCCTAAGCGTGCCTTTCAAAATTATGCGTAAAGAGTCATCATACGAAAAATTTATATCACAATATCTTCAAAAACAAATCTAATATGAAATAATTAATATATGAAAACTATAATGGTTGTATACTCAATCTCTACATTAATAATAACATATCTTTTACTTTTCTATAAAAATTCATTTCATATAAAATACAAAAAGTATGATATATATTTTCATTCAAAAATATTTTAAGAATTTCTAATATCATAAGATTGTCGCGTGTAACAAAATCTGAGAGATTGGTGAAGAATATTTCTCACTAAATAAGGGAGCCCTCCCATTGTGGTACACTTAAATTTTATTTATAATTTATTTTCTATCTAAATATTTTTTTCTTGTTAAACTTTTTGGTGGGATTTTGTAGATATATTTTTTATGAGAGACAAGATCAGAATGACTTAGGCAATTGACAAAAAATTTCCTAGCCAAAGGCCATAAGTATAATACTAAAGCTTGTGATCTGTGACACTAGCATGAAAGGCCAAAATGATCCATCCTAACCAAGTTGAAACTGCAAATATTATAAGCAACACAATAAAAAACTAAGTCAAATGAACCCAAATCAATTTTTTAAATGACTTATATTATTTTAAAAAAAATTAAATTAACCTGATCTGATACAAAATCAAGCTCATATGGGTCACCATGCCAAACTGAGCCTCAATTTCAGGGACCCAAGTTGGATCAACATTGTCACACCATTTCCTGCAATGGTCTAACTTGGTCAACTCAAATTGCTACCTCTAATTTATCTTAATTAATAAAACTCCTAAATACCAAGTCATCAACTATGTAAATGTGACATGTCACATCTCAATTTAATGTTAATCTGAGATTAAGCAATTTATAATAGTAAACTATAATAACAATTGAATTGTAATATATAATAATTTTTGAGTTGATAATGTTAATGGTATCGATACACATAATCAACAAACCTAATGGAGCACCCTAACAATAATTATGATCAATCCTTTGGGGTTGACTTTTATACAATTTGTTTGTGCATTATAAAAAGATTGAAAATAGTATCTAGACTACTAGATAAATACAATAAAGAGTCATTAGACAAAAAAAAAATATCTCAATATCTTTAAAAATAATTCTAAAATGAAATAATTAAAATATGAAAACTATCATGGTTGTGAAATAATTAAAATATAAAAAGTATGATATATATCTTTTCATTCAAGAATATTTTTAGAATTTCTTATATCATGAAATTGGGACATGTGGCAAAATCTGAGAGATTGATAAAGGAGATCTCTCACTATATAAGGGAGCCCCCCCATTGTGATACTCACTTAAGTTTTATTTATAATTTATTTTTTCTCTAATATTTTTTTCTTGTTAAACTTTGTCAATGTGTGTGGGATTTTGTGGATATAATTTTTATGAGAAACAAGATCAAAATGACTTAGGCAATTGACGAAAAGAATTTTCTAGCCAAAGTGTATATGTATAACACTAAAGCTTGTGATCCGTGACACATGCATAGAGGTGTTAAACGGGCCATGTCGGGCTGGCCCGGCCAGTTTTTTTAGAGCACTACCGTGCTTTTCGTGCCGAGCCAGGCACGGCACGGTTACCATGCCGTGCCGTGCCTGGCCCGACATGGTTTATAAAAGCCAGGCCTGGCACGACCCGCCGTGACGGCGGGCCGAGCCTGGTCAGGCCTAACCTAGCAGTACGGGCCAAGTAAATTTTTTTTTTTTATTTTATAGTTTTAAATTTTAGTTTAATTATATAAAATATTAAATTATATATAAAATTATAGATAATGTATAATATAATAAATTTATAAAATAAAAATTATTTAAAATTTATAAAATTTACAAAGTTTAAATTTTTTTTATAATGTAAAATAAAATTAGTTTATAATTTATTAGAATTATATAATAGAATTATAAATTTTTAAATAAAAAAATAAAACAAAAAAATAAATAAATCAATAAATTTTATTAAAAAAATTAAAAAGTAAAAGTAAAAAAAAAACATAAGCAAACCAAATAAAAAATGATCAATTAGCCATTAGATACCGAAGGTTCGAACCAAACTAATTAAAGTTTCAACGTAACGTATAAATAAAACGTACAATCAATAAAAAACAAAACATCAAAATCAAAAAATAGTAGATCATCATCAATCGTCAATCGGCATATCATGAGCATCATCAGCCGCAACATCAAGATCAGTATCATATGGATCATCATCATCAACAATCAACTCCTCCGCTTTCACAGTGGATGCGGCTGCAGTCCCTGTCCATGTCCCAGCTCCAGCACGATCATGAATGTTAAACCTCGAATCTTCTCAATCCTTCAAACAAGTCAAGACCTCAACAATATCTGGACGTAATCTCGATCTCCTATCCGAAATTACGTTCACTGTAACAGAAAAAGCAGACTCCGACGCTACGCTCGGCACCAGAGGAGTCAGTAGATCCTATGTCATCCTAGATAGCACGGGAAAGGTGAACTTATATAATTTCAACCACTGTAATATATCAAGATTCTTAGTATCAAAATGTGATAAGATTGAGCAATAATCGGTATCTAAGTACAGAGAAAACTCACTCCTATGTGATGGTCCACCCCAACGTTTTCCCCTCGCTAGCTGAATTGAAAAATCGTCATCTCCGAACAAGGTATCCATGTCCGTAATCACAGTCTCATTACTACCACCACCATACCTAGTATCATAGTATGTGAACAGGTCTGTCAATTTCTTGTGAATGAACCCTTCAGGTGGCTCTTCCAGGTTCATGCATAAGGAAATGTAAGTCAGGATATTTTATACCCCTTCCACATTAATCCTATGGTCCATGCATGCAACGAGGCAATAAAGAGATGAAACGGTGGACCAGTACTTCAAGTACTTAGTTTCCATCTCTGCAACCATATAGCTAAGTGTCGGATCAGCTCGATACTTCCTAAACATGCTACTAATGTTGCATTTGCACCAAAGTACAATGCAAGTCATGGGCATATAAATCGACAAACACATGTTCGTCGTGTCATAAAAAAGCTTCAGGAATTTCATAAATAAAATTCCTGAAGCCTAGTCAGTGTCGTTAATAATATGTTCGTCTCTCTTGCTATTGACGTAGTCGAATATCACATGTTCGTATCCAACACATGATTCCAATATCAGATACGTGTAATTCCAACGATGTCTTGCATCCGATTTGAATTTCTTCTTCTAAAGATTCGCAGACAAACAGAGACTATTAAACTCTTGTTGTCTGCGAGGAGTGCGAATATATTTTAGTGTATTACGTATATTATCCAACGTGAGGGAACACACATTCATACTCGCTTGAACAATCAGGTTAATCACGTGACACATGCATCTGACATGAAAAATCTCTCCTAATGGTACGTCTCTAATATTCCTAACAAATATGTTAATCGCTACTTCATTATTAGATACGTTATCAATGTGACACTAAATATTTTATTTTTAATTTTATATTCCCTAAAGATTTTTATCATACACTCAAAAATAGCCGGGCCATCATGAGGATGAAGAATCTCAGAGAATCCTAAAATTTTTTTATTCATTGTCCAGTTAGAATCTACATAGTGGCTGGTGAGACATGCATAAGATGATTCATCATAACTTGTCCAAATATCGGACGTCACGAACACCACTCAACTATATGTCATTAATTCATTAATTATTTTTTGTTTTTCTAAATTATATAATTTTAGTATGTCATTCCTAGATGTAGACCTAGGAATCCTACGATAAGCAGACTAAAAATATGTCTGCATTATTCACACTACCCTTAGATCTTCCAAAAATCTAATCGGAAGACTCATCAATATGATAAGTCTGGCAATATCATCCCTACCCAATTCATTGGAGAATATGAAAGGAGCAAACTTTGAGAC
The DNA here is from genome assembly GCA_029783825.1 of Sapria himalayana. NCBI lineage: Eukaryota > Viridiplantae > Streptophyta > Magnoliopsida > Malpighiales > Rafflesiaceae > Sapria > Sapria himalayana. The sequence goes on along the minus strand of JAREIK010000295.1, from coordinate 305,452 downwards.
TGAACTCGATCCAGTCTCAAAAAATACAGTGCCAAGTTGGGTTTGCCTAGGATCTAATTGACCATATTTTTTAGTGCATAATTTGGCATGCCTCTTAAAATGCTCAGTCCCAAATGAACTCTTACATGTTAAAAGTCTCATACAATAGTTGCACTGTGTCATTTCTTCTTTTATACCCCTAACATTTTTTTATTTTATTATATTAAAATGAGTCCAAACTACAGAAGTCCTTCTAGTTTTTTGTTTTTTAAAAGTTTAGGTTGAGACAACTGGAAAAACCAAAGTTTCAGCAGCCTCAGACATCTGTGTAATATTTTCATTTTCTAAATTTAAATGTTTCATTATTATTTATCACTTTTTAAAATTTTTATTAATCAGAACATTTATTTAGAGACTAGATGATAGATTTTAAATTTATCTATTTTAGGTCTAGAGAGAGAGAGACTAGAGAGAGAGAGAAAAAGTAAAAAAAAAAACTTAAAATAAATTACCTGGTAAAACACTGAGGTCGATCACATGCACGGTGCACCACAATCTAGCTCAAAATTTAAAACCCAAGTTGAGATTCCCGAAAAGTCAAGCCAAATGACAAAATCTCAACTTTTAGAGTCCCGAGAGAGGAGCAAGATTTTTGAGAGAGAAAATATGAGATTCGAGAAAAAAAATATTTATAAAAAACATAAATGTTATAGAGAGGTGGGTGAAATTTATAGATTAAAGAAATATTTTTTTAAAGTCATTTTTTTATTTTTTTAGGGGGTAGAATCATGAGGTCCGTTAGATTCTGCCCCCTAGCCATTGGAGGCGAGATCCAACGGCCACAATTTAAATTTTTTTTTTCCTGTTGGGGGAGGGGGGATCGGATCAGGTCGGGGACCACGGGTCGGTTCTGATTGGACCCAACCCGTGGTCTTTTTTGTGGGAAGGGGAAAGGATGTCTTAGGGCTTGCCGTTGGCCTGGGTGTCCCGAGTCACGGTGAACCCACAGTGACCCATGACTCGTTAGGGTGCGGGACAGCGAGTGCGGGCGCAGGGCTGGGTGTGAATGGTGACCCCGAAAGTGCCTACGGGGCATGCTACGGGCCACCAAACCGTGCCGGGTCAAGCACGGCACGAGGCCCAGTTGGCATCGGCACGGCACGGCACGAGTTGTGCCTTACCCAAACACAGCATGGGCCCGGGCACGTGATTTTCTAGTGCCGGGCCGGCCCAGGCACGGCCGTACCATGCCGTGCCTAGAGGTGTTAACCATGTCGGCCCGGCCCGGCACGAGGCACAGCACGGTTCAGCCGTGCCTGGGCCAGCCTGGCACGAAAATTTCCCGCGCCGAGGCCAACCGGGCCTCGTGTCGTGCCTGGCCAGGCACGGTACCGTGCCGAAATCAATTTTTTTAAAAATTAGAGTTACGGGGGTGCCGAAACCCTAATTTTTTTTTAATTTATGGTTCTGCCGACCGAGCCGAACCCGGCGAACCATGCCACGGGCCCATGCCAGGCTGAACCCCCACAAAACCGTGTCGTGTCTGGTCCGGCATGAAAGCACAGCGGGTTTGAAAAAAATGGGCCGTGCCGACCCGGCACGTCCCGTTTGACACCTCTAGACGTGCCTCGTGCTGGGCCGGCCCAGTTGACACCTCTACACTAGCATGATAGAACAAAATGATCCATGCCTAACCAAGTTGAAACTTTAAACAATACAAGCTATAGGACAAAAAATTAAATCAGATGAACCCAGCCCAATTTTTTTAATGACTTGTTTTATTTTAAAAAAAATAAAATTGACGTTGACCTAAGCTAATACAAAATCGAGCTCATGTGGATCACCATATTAAATCAAGCCTCATTTTCAAGGACCCAAGTTAGGTCAACATTGTCACTCCCTTTCTTCAGATGATCCAACTTGGACAACTCAAATTATTACCTCTAATTTATCTTACTTAATAACCCCCAAATACTAAGTCATCAACATTATAATTGTAACATGATGTAGCATCTCACTTTAATGTTAATCTAAGATTAAGCAATTTATAATAATAAACTATAATAACAATTAAATTATAATATATAATAATTTTTTTGAGTTGATAATATTAATGGTATTGGTACACATAATCAAAGAACCTAATGGAGCACCCTAACACAAATTATGATCAATCCTCTAGGGTTGACTTTTATACTATTTGTTTGTGCATTAAAAATAAGATTGATAATATTGTCTAGACTACCAAATGATTACAATAAAGAGTCATCAGACAAAAAATCCATATCACAATATATTCAAAAACAAATCTAATATGAAATAATTAATATATGAAAACTATCATGATTGTGTATTCAATCTCTATATTAACAATCACATTCTTTTTTAACTTTTCTATAAAAAATTATTTCATAAATAAATATAAAAAGTATGATATATCTTTTCATTCAAGAATATTTTAAAAATTTCTTATATCATGAGATTGTGACATGGCAAAATCTAAGAGATTGGTGAAGGATATCTCTCACTATATAAGGGAGCCTCCTATTGTGATATTCACTTAAATTTTATTTATAATTTATTTTCTCTCTAAATATTTTTCTCTTGTTAAACTTGTGCACGGAATTTTGTGGATGTATTTTTTATGAGAGACAATATCAAAATGACTTAGGCAATTGACAAAAAGAATTTCCTAGCCTAAGACCATACATATAACACTAAAGTTTGTAATCCGTGACACTAACATGATAGCCCAAATGATCCATGCCTGACCAAGTTGAAGCTTCAAATATACAAGCTACACAACAAAAAACAACATCAAATGAACTCAATCCAATTTTTTAAATGACTTATTTTGTTTTAGAAAAAATAAAATTGATATAAGATGAGACATAAACAAACTCATGTGGATCATCACTTAAATTTTATTTATAATTTATTTTCTCTCCTCTTGTTAAACTTGTATGTGAGATTTTGTGGATATAATTTTATTAAAAATAAGATCAGAATGACTTAGGTAATTGACAAAAAGAATTTCCTAGACAAAGGCCGTACTTATAACATTAAATCTTGTGATCCATGACAATAGCATGATAGAACAAAATGGTCCATGTCTGACCAAGTTTAAAACTTCAAACAATACAAGCTACAGGATAAAAAACTAAATCAGATGAACCCAACCTAATTTTTTAAATGGCTTATTTTATTTTAAAAAAAATTAAATTAACTTGGGCTGGTACAAAATCAAACCCATGTGGATCACCTATCACCATCTCAACAATCAATATCATAGATCTACATAACATCTCTTACTACTAATATAATTTTAAGTTGATTGCTCTTTCCCTTGTGTCTCATCTTCATTATATACACTCATCTACATTTTATTACAAACTTATCCACCAATTTTAGGATGAGATCCAACATATGGTTAGATGATATCACACAATTTTTCTAACATAGCATGTCATCATTATAAATGACTTAGTGCCTTAGAAAAAATATTTGAAATCCTACAATTATTAAATGAAGATTAAAAAGTCAAATATATAATATCAAAATAAAAATAAAAAATTATCCAAGATAAAGTATACTGAATAGAACACGTCATTAAATTAGAGATGTCAAACGGATCATATCAAGTCGACATGTCTAGTTTTTTGGTGGCCTACTCAAGAAATCGTGTTGTGCCTAGCACAGCATGACCCGAGTCTACTAGATTCATACTGGTTTGTGCCAGGCCTTGGGGATTTTGTGCTGGGTCGTACAAGGTCGTGCCGGGACATACCATATCGGCCCATTCAAAATTGAGTCATCTCTAATTCTAAATATTCTAAAATTTAATACAAAAATAATTAATTAAATAATTAAAATACAACAAAAAAAATTAAATTACAATCGTAAGTCACAACTTACAACTTACAAAAATAACATAAAAATAAATATTATAAATTTTAATCGTTTTATTTTCACAACATAATACAGGTACAAAATAATAATACAAGCTCAAAAATTCAAAAATCAATATATCAATGATCAATCTCATAAGCGTCTGAATTAATAAAATTACTAAATAACAATGCAAACTCAAAAAATAAAAATTAATATATCAATAATCAATCTCATAAGCGTCTGATGGTATCACTAGTGATAGGCTAAATCTCAATCTTTCATGTATGCTAATACATTAATAATATCCAGTCACAATCTCGATCTCCTATTTAAAATCATATTTACTGCAACTAAAAAAATAAATTCTAATACTACGCTTAATATCATAGAATTCATTAGATTTTGTGTCATCTTAAATAGCACGGGATAAGTAGACTCATATAATTTTCATTATTATGAAATATCAAGATTCTTATTATTATTATGTGATATGATTGAACAGTAATCAATATCTAAGCACCGAGATAGCTTATTCATATTCGATGGTCCACCTCGTTGTTTCCTCTGTGCTAACTAAATAGAAAAGATATAGTCTCCAAATATGATATTCATATTCGTACTCGAAGTTTGACTAGTACTATCACCATACCTAGTATCGTAATATGTAAATAGCTTAATCAATTTTTCATAAATGAATCATTCGGATTAGTATTCTTGGTTCATTCACGAGGATATGTATGTCAAAATCAAAATATTCTCTACCCATTTTACCTCAGCCCTATGGTCCATGCAGATACCCAGATAATAAAGAGATTGAATGATATACTAATACTTTTAGTACTTAGTTTTTATCTCAAGAGTCATGTCACTAAATATTGATTCATCTATAAACTTCCTAAACATGCTACTAATGTTGCATATGCACCTGAGTAAAATATAAGTCATAAAAATATAAACTAACGAACACATATTCATCATATCATAAAAAATCTTCATAAATATCATAAATAAATTTTTGTAACCCAGTCAATATTATCAATTATAAATTCGTCACTCTTACTATTGACCTATTCAGATATTACGTGTTCGTAACCAACACATGACTCCAACATAAGGTATGTAATTCCAATGATATCTCATATTCGATTGAAATTTCTTTTTCTTTAAACCCACAAACAAACGAAACTACCAAACTCATGTTTTCTGTGAAGTATACGGAAAATTTTAGTAAGTTACGTATTTTTTTTAAAATATGAGAAATAACTTTCATCATCGCTTATACTATGAGATTAATAATGTGACACATACATTTAACGTAAAAAATCTTTCCTAATGATCCATCTCTAATGATCCTAAGAAACATATTAATGACTACTTCATTATTAGATACGTTATCGAATATGATATTATATATTTTATTTTGAATATTATATTCTCTAAAAATTTTTATCATGCACTTATAAATGGCCAAATCATCATGAGAATAAAATTTTTCTAAAAATCTTAATATTTTTTTATTTAATATTCATTTAAAATCTACATAGTGAGCGGTGAGATATACATAAAATGCATCATCATAACTAGTCTATATATCAAACATCACAGACATAACGCCACTATATTTTCTAAATTTATTGATTATTTTTTTTAATTGATAGTATTTAATATGTCATTCCTAGATGTAAATCTAGAATTATTATGATATGAAAGCTAAAAATAAGTCTACATGATATAGACTACCCTTGAATCCTCCAAAAATCTAATCAGAAAACTCATCATGATGATCAATTTGATCATGTCTTTCCTCCCTAACACGTTACAGTAAATGAAAGGGATCAACATAGAGATTAAACTAGATCTAACCTCAAAACCCCACCACTCAGTTAGATTTGCTTAGGATCTATACACCATTTTTTTTGGTGTATTGTTCGGCATGTCTCTCAATGAGCTCAATCTCACATGCACTCTTACAAATTAATATTTTTTTATAATATTTACATTATGCCAATTTTTTATTGACACTCCTAGTATCTTTATTTTGTATAATATTAAAATAAGTTTAAACTATTAAATTTTTTTCTAGTTTTTTGTTTTTTAGATATTTAGGTCGAGGCCACAAGAAAAATAGGGTTTTAACAGCCTCAAACATTTCCATAGAATTATCATTATTCATATTAAAATTATTTATATTTACGTTAATATTAATTTCTTTATCATCGTTAAAATTACTATTCATTAATTTTAATTCTTATTAAATTATTAATTATATTCTAAATTATATTTTTAATATTTAACATTATTTTATATTAAATTATTAATTAAAATAAAAATAAAAAAATAAAATAAAATTTAAAAAATAATACTCATAAAGTATAAACCAATTTGCTTGACGATGTGTGATGTCTAATATTCGAATCTGATGTCCACACCGTAAACTGCGGCACAACTAAGTTCCAAGAGGAAAGAGAGATAAATAATACAAGAGAGAAAAGAGAAAGAAATAATAAAAATAAGATATAAATTAGAGAATGAGAAGTATATTTATAGATATGAAAAAAAAAATTTAATAAAAAAATATTTTTTTGAATTTTTAATACATTTTTTAATATTTATTTTGGGCAGAAACCCGACATCCATCAAATTCATATCCCTAGATATTGGGGTGCATCTAACTGCTTAAGGCACGGGCATCATTTTTATTTTTTTTATTTTTTTTTTTGACCATTAGGTCAAATCGACTCGCCGGTTCAAAAAGTATCGGCTTCTAGGTTCGGGGTCAAGCTGAGGCCCAATGGGTCACGAGAGTCTGGAAAATATGTGTCATGGATGGTTGGATTTGAACCATGCCCCCCAAACCCAGCCCTAGATCCTAGGCACGGTTTGGGTCATGCTGAAAAATGATGCATTCGGGCCAGGCAATCGGGTAGTGCTTGGCCTGGCATGAGGCCCGAAAGACCTCGGCATGGCACGGCATGAACCGTGCCTCAAGGCAACCAGGCACAAGCCCAAGCATAGTTCTAGAACATGTCATGCCAAGGCAAGCATGCCTCAATTGGACTGTGCCTCGTGCCGACCCAAGCTGCTCAACCCACTTGACACCTCTACATTAATTCCTTTCATAATATAATTGAAAGTTCAAGTCATTTCAAGATTGATCAGCTAATATGATAAAAGACTCATGAAAAATAAATTATGGCCATATCTATCGAGTATATACCTTTAAATTAGGATCAAGTCTCTCAAATCTTATTTTCTTCTCTAGGAGACTCGTATCTTATGTTCAGTGAGACACTCACACTAAGCTCCTCTCTTAGGCACAATGCCCTAAAAGAGTTGTCATTACACTCTTCAAAATCAATCATGCTTGTTGTATCATGTAGCCACATATGAGCAGGGTTAGTCATACTCCTCCATGAGGAATAATCACTAGGCAAGAAAAAATGCATACTACGATAATGGCTAAAAGTATGTTTTCTTAGATCAAGTCTTTAAATAATGACTAGTCCTCAAAAAATATGACATCAACTCTCATAATAACTCTTCTAGATTTTGTTGAATAATATTTATATCTCTTCTAAATACTATAGTATCCAATAAAAGCATACTTAATAACACATGCATCATCTTCTCCCTACATAGACAAAGATCTTATACAAAACAAGTACAACGAAAAATCTTTGATGAACAATGAAATAATATATCTTCTTGATAAACAAGTTGGAATATGATATAATCTAAAAGAAAAGAAAATAATATTTGATTGATCAAAAAGTTAATAATAAACATTACTTCTCTCCAAAAAAATTTAGGCACACTCATATGAAATAGGAATGTTCTAGTTGTCTCAATTAGATATTAATTTGTCTACTTGGTTATTTCATTATGTGCAAGAGTACAAGCATAGGACATCTGATGAATCATCTCAAATTCTTCAATAAAACAAAAAAATTGATGAAAAATATATTATAATACATTATTATTTTCCAGTATCTTAATACCGCGGTATTATGACTAATCATACCAAACTCTATTCAATCTATGTATATTTATAGTTACATGAATTGCTCATTGATAAATCTCCAAAAGAGACAAAATTATCTTCTCCCCAATAATTTATAATTACAAACTAATATGATTTCCCTAATAAATACATGTAAAGAATATTACAAATTGCTCTCCCACAACTATGTTCAAGTCTCATAGTGAATCATCTCATCATGTTCAATCAACCTACATATCCATAGGCCACATCTGAATAACATAATATAAATAAAGCATCGTTTAATAATATATCAAAACGGCTATATTCCAATGCCTCTTGCAGATGTAAACATTTATGCCCTCGATTTCCAATGATCACACATTAATTCTAATCATGCTTGAACCACTACAATGTACATTTCTACAAAAATGATAAAACAACCAAGATATAATACAAACCAATAAATATATTTAAAAAAAAGTAGAAACTTGTGTTCTGCCCTACACTACTTAGGGTCTTCCCAACACAGTGTGGGCTGCCCTCCTACTAGGTTTCCCTACACAATAAAATTTTTTTAACTAACATTGGTGACATGATCAAATAAAAAAAAAACTTTTTTCCTAAAAGTACATCATCTAAAATCAAATAATGTCAATATATAAAAAATAAGCTCAAAACACTCATTGTACATAAAAGTCTACTACCACAATGTGCTGACACACCACATCACCGTTAACCTTTGATGATTACAGTTGCCAGTGATTCCAGAAGTTGTTGAGTCACCCACGCACCACAATGTCGAAACAAGTTCATCAAAAACCAACCTCTGATATCATGTTACCTCTAAATTTGAGATTTTCAAATGGGCACAATAGAGAGGAGGATAAATTGCATAAACAATAAAAATTAGTTTTTTTTGTTATTATTTTAATCAATAAATAGTCATATGTGTGTGTGTGTGTGTGTGATTTGAGACATCCCACAAATTAGGTGCTCTCATACAATAAAAAACTCAAGCAAAACAACAATTAAATAGATTAGGAGATATTGAGGGATATAAAATGAAAGCAAGTAAAGAGGCACTAGTCATATTCCAACCTAAGAAACCTACCAAGGAGGAGGTATTAAAAGAACTATGACTATAAAACATTTTTATGTATGTCATGACCGGATCTTGATGATCTTATCCCTCAGAACCATGAGACTTGATCGATGTATTAACAATCAAAAGTCTTTGTCTTGGTGAATACCAGGAGCACTCACAATTCGTCATGACAATAGTAATAGGCAATGGGGATAGTCTTCCTTGTGCGGGTGACAATCAATTTACAAGCTTTCAAAATTAGTACTAATCTAGAGGTGTAACATTGGGAGGATCTGATATAATTTAAAGAGTTGATTGGTTAAGGAATCTCACATAAATTGCTTGGAAGTTTTCAAATTTAACAAAAAAATTCAATGCAGAAGATAATGAGGTCCAGCTTCAAGGAAAACAACTTCCAAGAGTCACATCAGAAGAAGGGAAACGTGCTCCAAATTTTCACTAAGGTTTAACAAAAGAATTATAGATACAACTCATGGAAATAAATGAAGACAGGAAACATAAATAAGTAAACCCAAACTTAATGAAAATCATAATAATTCTAAGTCTTCACTAACCCATGCGGCATGCCCCCTCCCAGGAGTCGTGACCATAAAATTGAATTAAGGGAATACTCTAAACTCATTTATGTTCAATCATATAAATATTCTTTTGGATTATATGTGAGTTATTTTTGAAAGAAAAAAATATATAGACTTTGGATAAGAGATTTTTAAGTAACTACTATTCTTATCTAATAAAAAAATGATTAGGACTGCAAGAATATTCACATAGAAATAACATGAGACTTCCTGAGAAGAATACCATGAATCTTCTTAAATGCATGTGATGAATTCTGCAATGCAAATGCACTAATCATTAGGTCAGAAGTCATCATATTTCATGGATCTTCTAATCGTGGAAGTTAATAAGTGTGTTTTCTGATACGGGTAATAGCTAGGCTATAAACTATCACATTAATTTTCCTAACATATGCCTAATTATAGTGGGGTAGAACTATGATATACCTAAACCATACGTGTTTTTAAAAATGAGATGGATTAAAAAAAATATATTTTGATAACTTGCACTCACACACATCATGGTTTCATGATTTATATAGTCATATATTTTGATAATCATAAATTTTTATGAGCATATCTCTGAAAGTTTACAAAATTATACCAAACAAGATTTTAAAAAATGAAATTGAAATTTTGATCATCAAGAAAGAGTTTAACATCAAAAATGCCAATGATGTTGCATGAGCTTCATTTATCCCGTGCAGCCTCTCTCGAGCACATGAAAACTCTGATCTGAAAACGGCCTTGCAATTCCTATCATTGAGTTCCCCGTCGTTTTCCGACTAATATCATATAGAAACTATCGGAGATAGGCCCCCGAAAAATCAGGCGAATAAAATTGCAACTAAGCATGGCATGCTTCGTTGTGATCGATACAATCACTTAGCATGCCGCCAAAACCCGACAATCAGTTTCGCGATGAATTATAAGTTACGCAGCATTCTCAAATTGGAGAACGAAATTGAAATCTAATTGTCACTTAAACATTGCTTAATGTTTATTGTAACTGGTTAAAATAGATTGCATTTTCACCACCCAAAAATGGCGTGCGCGCGTGAATTTGCATATCAACATACAGCGATGGGATACACATCGCCTTTGGTGCCAAATGCCATGAATACGGCCAGTGGTTTTCTCCTTCCAATTTGTGTTTCCATTGTTTAGCATAACAGCAGTGAGCTGAGTAAACAGCGCTCTCTAACCCTTTAGGGAGCCAGGTTCTCCTAGTTCAGAGTTCACTAGGTCCGCTTATTTAATCATTTGTCTAAATTAAAGATTGCAATGAATCATCATACTGGGGTTTAAGGGTGTTCACTAATATGGGTTCTCATTTAAGATATGAATTTACTATGAGCCAGCCAGACAACCTGATCGACCGCAACCAGATCCTTTCGTGCTAGGTTGTTCCGAGTATTCCAAGTTGTGCTGGATCATGATGATCATGGGCAATCTAAAGGTTCAATTAAATTTTTTAGAAATATTATTTTTACATTTATTAGAAATATTAAATATCTAAATAATTCAATTAAAAAGTATAATGCATTATAAATTTAAATAAAAATTAATAATTACAATTTTTTTTTTACATTCAGCTCATTTTAAGGGATCGCATGAAAAAAAAAATACAATCCAAAATATTGTATGGCAAACTTTTAAAAAAATTAAACATAAATAATAATAAATAACTCATATATATAAAGTCATAAGTATCGGATGAATCAAAAATAAAATAAAAAATACAATCCAAAATATTGTATGACAAACTTTTTTAAAAAAATTAAACATAATAATAATAAATAACTCATATGTATAAAGTCATAAGTATCGGATGAATCAAAAATAAAAAAAATATGTAATATCATCGCATGAGTCAGTAGTTTATATCTATAGTATGGTGGTGCATATATAAATCATCATCATGCATGATTCCAAAAGTAGCACATATGGTAGTCTCAATATTCTCAATGTATTATAAGTCATCATTCACTAATAATTCAATTACTTTATGTTGAATGTTGAATCTTAAATCTTCCCATTCCTTCTGGTATGTAAGTATTTCTGAGATATATGATTGCGGTATAGATTTTCTATCTAAAATAATATTGACAACCATATAAAGAATAGTATTTGGTGTTATGCTAGATACTAGAGGGGTCAATAAATCACGTAACATCTTAAATAATACGAGATAAGTGGATTCATTTGATTTTTACCAACTTAAAATATTGAAATTCTTATTATCATCAAGCAATATGATGAATTAGTAATTAGTATTTAAGTATCGAGATAGCTTACACTTATTCAATGAATCACCTCATCATTTGTCACTAATTAACTGAATAGAAAAGTTATCTTCTTCGAATATAATCTTCATATTCATACTCGGAGCTTCTCTACAATTACTGTGATACATAGCATCATAGATTATAAATATGTTAGTTAATTTTTCATGAATAAAACATGTATGTTTATCTACTTGGTTCATGCAAGTGGATATGTATCTTAATATTTTATTACTCTTTCCACATTAATCCTATGATCCATACAGATAATCAAGCAATACAGAGTTGAAATGAATGACCATTATTTTAATATTTAGTTTCAATCTCAATAGTTATGACATTAAATGTAAGGCATGCTATATACTTACTAAACATACTAATAATATTATACATGCACATAATTGCAATGTTTGTGATGAGGGATATACACAGAGGAACACATGTTCATTGTATCATAAAAAATTGGTAGAAATTTTATAAAGTAAATTTTTGTATCTCAGTTTAGATCTTCAATAATAAGCTTGTCACTTTTACTCTTAACACAATCAGAAATCATGCATTAATAGCCAATACATAACATATTGTAACTTGTAAGTATACTTCAAGTGATGTCTCACATCTATTTAAATTTTTTTTATTTTTTAAGCCCGATAACAAATATAGAAATTTAAACTCTTGTTGTCTAAATGGTATCCTAAGGTATTTTGAGTGAATTTTTTTTTTAATTTGAGAAATTTAATTTTCATTTATACTTGTTCTATTAGGTTAATTACATGACACATACATCCAATGTAAAAATTTTCACTTAACAACCTATCTCTAATGGTTATAAAAAAAATATTAATGATGAGATCGTTATTCCAAATACTATCAAATCTAATACAACAATTTATTTTGAATGTCAACATCACTAAATATCCTCATCATATACTCAAATATGTAGGGGATCATCATGAGAATAAAGGATTTTAGAAAATTCTATTTTTTTTATTTAGTTTCTACTTATAATCTACATAATGGGTGGTGAAGCATATGAATTATGTATCATCATGATTAGTCCATATGCTAGACATCATGGACATCACTCTACCATATTTCCCAACTTCATTAATTATTAATTATTTTTTTAATTTAAAATATTTTATTATATCATTTCACCTAGTTGAACTAAGAATTTTATGATGAGTAGGTTGGAAATATGTCTGCATAATATTGACTATCCTATAATTATATGAAAATCTAATCGAAAGGGTAATGATAGTAATCAATTTGGCCATATTTTCTCTCCTAAAGTAATTATGATAAAGAAGAGGGTCGGTAAAACCAAAATTAATCCAATTTCAAATGCTCTACCTCTCAATAAGGGTTGCCTAAGATCTAATGAACCATATTTTTTAATTCATTGATCAGCATGAATCTTAAGATGACCAAAGTCACTAGTACTTTTACGTGCGTGTGTGTGCGTGCGTGCGTGCGTGTGTGTGTATTAGAATGATTCTTTTTCAATATCCTTAGAGTTTTTAGTTTTTATTATGTTAAAGTGAGTTTAGATAACTAAAGTTTGCCTAATTTTAGATTTTGTAGGCAAATGGATCAAAACATTTTGAGATAACTTATTTCAATATCGAACCTTTTTGTCGAGTCATCATTATTATTTATATCTAAGTAAAAATCATTATCATTTAAATTACTATTAATTATTTTTTTTATTTTTTTATAATTCTACATATTAATATTTTAATATTTATAAATTATTAATTATAAGATAAATTAATAAACAAAAATTAAATGTATACTGCAAGAACATAACTTTATTTGAGCAATCATCATCCATCTTTTTTTCTAAACTACCAAGCTCAAAGCGCAAAATAGACAACATAGTAGGGCTAGAGGTATCAAATGGGCCAATGTTTAAGCTAGTTCGAGGTAGAGATGAAAGAAAATAAAATTTTATGTAATCAAAAAAAAATTCTATATTTATAAAAAATTAATTAAATTAAAATAATTTTTTTAATATTAAAAATGAGCAAAAATTTAATAGTCATAAGATTTGTACCTAGTAGCCATTATAATCAAATCTGACAATACAAATAACAAGAAAAAATTAATTTTATTTTATTTTTTTTACTGACAAGGAAAGTAATGGGTGCAACCTATCTAGATGTATCAAATGGGTTGGGCGGCTCGAGCTTGGTCCGAGGCATGGCATGAGAATGACCCGTGCTCGTGCCCGTGCCAAACCTATTGATGACATGGCGCGAGAATGATCCGTGCTCGTGCCCGTGCCAAGCCTACTGATTGCATGGCGCGAGAATGACTCGTGCTCGTGCCCGTGCCAGGCCTGCTGATGGCATGGCGCATGAATGACCCGTGCTCGTGCCCGTGCCAAGCCTGCTGATGGCATGGCCCAAGAATGACCCGTGCTCGTGCCCGAGCCATGACTGCTGATGGCATGGCGCGAGAATGACCCGTGCTGGTGCTCATGCCAAGCCTGCTAATGGCATGGCACGAGAATGACCCGTGCTCGTGCCCGTGCCAAGCCTGCTAATGACATGGCGCGAGAATGACCCGTGCTCGTGCCCGTGCCAAGCCTGCTGATGGCATGGCATGAGAATGATTCGTGCTCGTGCTCGTGCAAAGCCTCCTCATGGCACGAATCATGTCATGTCGTGCCAGACTTGCTCATGGCACGACTCATGTCACATCGTGCCCAGGCCAACCGGGCCATGTGCCAGTTTAGGAATGGCCCTATAGAATGGCCCGTGGACACGATATCTTGACATGAGTCGAGTAGTGCCACGATCTAGCCCCACACCCCCAACCCAAAGTCGACGCCCAACGAATCTAAAATTTCGTTGGGCCTGTAACCCAACATGCGGTCTTTTTCCGTAACGCCTAGATCTGATCCAAGCTCATTAGTTTTAGTTCCAGAAGCCGAAGCTTTTGAAATTTTGGACCGTTCGGGTCTGTTTAATGGTCGAACCAACAATGTCCAAAAAAATTATAAAAATTCAAATCTAAACCATTGGATTTCACCTCCAACGGCTATGGGGCAGAATCTAGCAGCCCTTAAGATTATAGCCGTTCTTAAATAATAAAAAATCAAAAAAAAATAATTTTTTTAAAAAAATTATATTTTATTTATCTATAAATGCCCCCCCCTCATTCTAAGATTTATGTTTTTAAAACATAAATCTTTTTCTCTCTCTAATTTTCTCTCTCTTGAGTTCTTGATTTTAATTCCGAGCTTTCAGATTTCGGTATTTTGCTTTTTGGGACTCATGTATGTTATGATGTGGATTGTGGTGTGCGTGCGGTGTGGACATAAAAAAGTTAAAGTTTATTGTATTATGGTTTACATGTATTTTTTTTATTAATTAGTTTTTTAGTTTTAAATATAAAATATTCTTCTCTCCAGTCTAGTCTCTCTCTCTCTCTCCTAATCCTAACTCTTAAGTCGAATCTAAAAAATAAAAAATAATTTTAATAATAAAAATAAAATTAATTATAATTTAGATAACGAAAATCGTATGGAAAGTTCGAGACTGCTAAAACTTTGATTTCTTCAGTCACCTCGACCTAAACATCTAAAAAATAAAAAACTAAAAAATCTTCAATAGTTTGGACTCACTTTATTATAAAAAATGTTAGGGATGCCAAAGAAGAATCAACACGGTACAAATATTGTAAAAAAATATTAACATGTAATAGTTCGTGTAAGACTTGACACATTAAGAGGCATATCGAACTATGCACCAAAAAATATAGTGCATTAGATCATTGGAAAACCCAACTCAACGGTGGGTTTTTTGAGGCTAGAACCAATTCAGTCTCAAAGCTTACCCCCTTCATATACCACAAAGCGTTAGGAAAGGAATGCATGGTCAAACACCACGATGTATCTTTCAATTAGATTTTTGAAGGATTAAAGGGTAGTTAGTATTATGCAGACATATTTTTAACCTACATATCGTAGGATTCCTAGGTCCACATCTAAGAATGACATAATAAAATATTATAAGTTAAAAATAATAATAATTTAATAATTTAGGGAATATAATGGAGTGATGTCTTTGATGTCCGATATTTGGACTAGTCACAACGATGCATTTTAAGGATGCCTTACCACCCGCTATGTAGATTCTAAATATATACTAAATAAAAAAATATTATGATTCTCTTAGATTCTCCAACCTCATGATGGCCTGGTCATTTTTGAGTGTATGATAAAATATTTAGAGAATATAAAATTCAAAATAAAATATTTACTATCACATTCAATAATACATCTAATAATAGAGTAGCAGTTAACATGTTTGTTAGAAGTATTAAAGATGAACTATTATGAGATATTTTTCACATTAGATGGATGTGTCACGTCATTAACTTGATAGTACAAGTGGGGATGAAAGTGTGTGCCCCCACATTGGAAAACATACATAACTTACTAAATTATATTCGCACGCTTCACAAACAATAGGAGTTCGGTAGTCTCTATTTGTATGTGGGTCTTTAGAAGAATAAATTCCAATCAAATGTGAGGCATCATTGGAATTACACATACTTCATGTAGGAGTCATTTGTTGGATATGAACACGTGATATTCAACTGTGTCATTAGTAAGAGTAACAAACTTATTATTAACTACAATAAATTGCTAAAAGATGAAATTCCTGAAGATTTTATATAACACGACGAATATGTGTTCACCAGTTTATACTACTATGACTTGCATTGCACGCAGATGCATATGCAACATTAGTAGCATGTTTAGAAAGTATCGAGATAACCCGACACTTAGCGATATGGTTCTAGAGATGGAAACCAAGTAATTAAAGTATTGGTCTACCATTCCATCTCTTTATTGTCTGACTGCCTGCATGGACCCTAGGGTTAAGGTGGAATGGGTAGAAAATATTTTGACATACATTTCCTCATGCATGATCTATGACTCACCTGAAGGGTTTATTCTTGAGAAATTGACTAAGCTCTTTAAATATTGCGATACTATGTATAGTAGTAGTAGTAGTGAGGCTCCGAGTACAGACATTAATATCATATTCGGAGACAATGACTTTTTCATCCAAATATCGAGGGGAAAACAATGGGGTAGATAGTTGAATAGGAGAGAGCTGTCTCGATACTTAGATGTAGATTACTACTCAATACTATCACATTCTGATACTAAGAATCTTGATATATTACTATGGTGGAAATCATACGAGTCCACCTTTTTCATGATTTCTAAGATGGCATGGGATCTACTAACTTATCTGGTATCGAGTGTAGCATTGGAGTCTACTTTGTCTATTGTAGTGAATATTATTTCAAATAGGAGATCAAGATTACAACCAGACATTGTTGAGGCTTTAGCATGCATGAAGGATTGAAAGGATTCAAACTTAGGCATCCAGGATCGTGTTAGGACTGCAGCAAAAGTGGAAGAGTTAATTGCTGATGTTGATCCGTTTGATATTGATATTGAGGTTGATTTAAGGATTGATGATATTGATGATTGACAAATTAAAACACTATTAGATTTTGATTTACTCATTTACATTGTATTTATGTTTGTTTATTTTTTTATTTGTGATATTACTTTGAGTTTGTGGATTGATGTTTGAATATTAATTTGTTGTGAATTTTTGTTTTGCATTGGTTTTTATTCATATTTTTAATGTTTTATTAATTCATACACTAATGCATATTTAGTTTTACAATTTTAATTGTTTATTATAATAAATAAACTTAATATTTCATTAAATTTAATAAAATAAAAATTTAAATATTAATTATTTATTTAAAGTTACCAATTAACTATTAAAATTAACTAAAAATAAAAACGTTTAAATTATATATTTAAATAATTATAAATTAATTTTTAAAATTTAAATTTTATAATTTTTTAATATTATGAATTAAAAATTTAAAATATTCTAAAAATTAAAACCAAACCTAGACGGGCCAGAACTAGCCCGTTTGGGCCCGACCTAGCAAGGTTTCATCACTATCGGGCCAACAGGCCATGTCGGGCCTGGTTTTGATGAAACCCTTGACCGATGACCCATGTTTCATCTCTATGCTTGTAGGCCATACCAATGCGTCAGGCACGCATGTTATGTCATGCATGGCCTGGTATAAGGTATGGTTAGCCTCGACCTTAGCACTAAACAAGTCATTCCATAGGCTAGCATGACTATGAACTAGGCATAGTAATGGATCATGTTGAGTTGGGACCGAGGTCACTATTATGGGTCATTGCTTGTGTCTTGCCCATGCTCCTAGGGCCACTTGACACATCTAATCTAAATATGATAATTTTTTTTTTAATATTTAAATGTAAACAACAATAGATTTTAGTTTCATTAATAAAAATATAATAATTTTTGAAGTCATCATCAAACTAAAATATTCAATATGTGATCTTCCCAGTTAACGTACTACTTAGAATAGAATATAATATGAAATGATTATATTTTAGTATATCAAAATATAAAAATGTATGTTTTAAGTATTTATTTTTAAACCAAAATTATTTATTTATTAGTGCACTCCAAATCTTAACCCCGAATAAATTATTATATTTTTTATGTCAAAAATACTATAATAAAAAAAATTATATTTTATTAAACCAAAATACAAACGTTTATGTTTTAAGTATTCATTTTTAAACACAAGACTAATTTTTATTAATGAACTTTAAATCCTTAAAAATACCGCACATTAATGTATGTTTTGTGTGTATGCATATCTTTAAATTATGGTTTTAAAAACATAAGTAGATATATAATGATATATATAGTATATATATGTTATGTGTTTATGCATATATCAAAACATATGAAATGGTTTTGAAAACATCTTCGAAGATACTTTCATAAGTATATATATATATATATATATTACATACACAATATATATATATAACTTACAGAAAATGATTTCCAAAATATTTTCCTATGTTTTGATGTGTGATTGCATGTGCATACACAACACATACACACACATGTCATGATATTTGCTAGAACATACTCTATGTTGATGTGAACATACTCTATGATGTTTGCTAGAACATAATTATCCCATATAATAATATTGGGTTTCAAAATGAAGCCCGAATATCAAACTAGATTTCGGAACTTTACTTGCACTCATAATTTTAGTAAATTATTATTTATAATTTAAATCTTTAACTTTATTATATTTGAACCATTATCGCATGCATTGGAATTTTTACAATATATTTTCATTTTTCAAAATATAATTTTCTATTTATCTAAAAAAAAATTCTTCAATTAAATTTTAATTTTTTGACCGTAATAAATTTTCAAATTTAGCCCAAATTAAATTAAAATTTTATTTTAAAATTTCCAAAGCCCAAAATCTTAATCTCAGTCAAGTTCAAATTTATTTCTTTTAAAATTCAAATTTTTAATTTTTCATTCACATGATAAAATATATATTTTTTATTTGTAAATATGTTTGTGTGTGTTGTGTGTATTAATTCTCAAAATAATTATCCAAATTATTTTGAGTATAGATTTCAAAACACTCAAATTCTATTACGCACACACTTGGCAGAATACACAAATAATTATAATTAAAAAATCAAATCCAAACAATCAATAAATAATGTTTAATCCAATACAACTACAATCCAAAAATTAAACAAAATAATAAATTGTGATTGAAAACACCTATAAATATGTGAAGGATTTCCAATTATATTTATAGGCAGGTTTTTATTGTACTCCTCCTTTTTAGATAACAAAATTTTGAGCACACAAGCACAACACATTCATAGCACATTCATAGCATGCTACCGTATGAACCTCCACATGATCCTCCACATAATTCTACAAATGAACTTATACATAGCCCAAGTTAGAAGAGATGAAACTAAGGAAAAGAACAAGTATAAAAAATTTTTAAGACATTAGAGTTTTCAAAAATTTAGAGATATCTTTTGAAAAGCTCTCTTTCTTACATGCTTCGACCCTAGGACCCTAAGGCCCATATATAGGCCAAGGGATATTATGAGATTGGTTTAGGGGTGGGATAGGGGAGAGGGGAGGTGTTAAAAAAAAGTCTTATGTGTTATAGAATCCCTTACAAAAATAGAAGTGTTTTTTTTTTCGAAGAACTTTTCCAACAATATTTATCCTATTCACAACAAAGGAGTTTTTATTCCAAAAACTTTTTTTTCAGAAACAAAACTATTTCTGAAAAACTCTTTTCTTTTCCTTCAAATTGTCCATGTGTCAATGTCACCCCACAAAAACATGCACCCTCCACAAAAAATGCACCCCATTTTTCTCTATGCACATACCTCACGAAAAAGCCTCACTCTTTCTTCTTTTTGTTTTTTTTTATAATATATCTATCACATGGTCACACTTTTTATGTGGGCATCCCAACATCAAACATAGACACTTTTTTTTATACATTCAAAAATAAACTATTACAACAAATCAATTAAATAAAATACACACATAAAAACATAAAAACATAAAAACATACACACAATTAAATTTAAACACACCAAATAATTAAATCACATTTAATTATTAAAAAATACTTGATCTACCAAACTTGGGCAAACCCAACAATTTTTAATTTAAACATACTAAGGCATAATTTTTCCATATAATAATTATTTATTAAAAGTGAAATATTATGTATCAAGTTAACAATCCCACCCAAAGGAGGAAAGAATATAAAATTCCAACCTACTACTTTTAAAAGTAATAATTCGTGTGTGATGATAACCACCTAAATCTTATATGGTTATGTATCATACCTTGTTATGCTATATAATTTTATTATTTAGGTGATATCCCAAAAGATTATTGATAAACGTATCTCATATATATACATATCCACAAGTACACAGGTCATACAAATAGATAATGAGGGCCTCCATCAAGATATTGATCTCATAATAATTGTATTGACAATTCGGTTATTCAATAGTGAGACAACTCAATTCCAGTAAACTATATATTCAAATCATAAAATTAATCTTAAATCTATGAGTTTGTTCATTTTATTTATATGATATAAATTCAAATTAGCTTGAATTATATTATGTTTAAACATACGTTTAATATTAAGTTGCTGTGTAATGACTTCTTGTCATAATTATATAAAAAGTAATTATCACCATTGAGCTCATCCTAATGGTAATCCCTTGCAGTTATCCCCTTGGTACACTAGTATTAAGACAACGAATTCCTTTTAAGTAACATATCAACTACCCTGAAAAGTTATTTCATATAAAATACTCTTATTTTATGACCTTAAGTATCATAAAACTAATAATTTGTATGATTTATAAGTATTTCCAATTTTAGCTTCATATCATATACACAATTAATGTATATTTCTCTCAAGTTTTATTAGTAGGAATCATACGAGTAAAAGTAACTCACAAGGATTGTCACTACCTTATGAGTTATAACATACTTGTGTATGTCTCGAGGACAATGTGATACCATTCTTCTTGGTGATTATGTGTTTCTCAAACTGAAAGTAAAACCTTTAGAAGAATATTTTATGTAACATCTGTTTCAATCAAAAACTAGTTCTTCTATGATATATATAATAGATTGACATGTAAAAATATTCACACTTTGAACTTCATAAGTATCATACTCTCAATAATTATTATATCTAAATTTTGGGTTTTGACATATAGGTTTATCTCATAAATCATAGTCGAAAGGGTTTTCATTTTTTTCCTACCATATACACAAGTGAGTCTCATGATTTGTCTATCCCCATCTACCTTAAAAATATTATACAAATCTACTAATAGTCGAAACTCTTGTTTATATTATATTTAATCAGATAGTCATGAATATCCATAACACAATATAAATCAAAATACATCTAATATTGTAAAAGCATTGTCATATCATATAAACCAGGTTACAAAAATACTATACAACATGTTATTTTGATAGAAATTTCCAAATATTCCCTTGATATGAGTGATTTGAAAGTCAAGTTATCAATTCTAGGGATTAGCATTAAATCTTGAGTCCATTGTTTGCTTGAAGAGCCTATAGAAAGTATGAAATAGAGGTGTCAACCAGGCCATGCCAGCTCGGCCCGACACTAGGCAAGGCATGGTTCAGCCATGCATGACCCGTCACAGCATGCTATAGTGTTGTGCCCATGCCCGTGCCTAGTGCACCTACTGCACGAGTCATGGCATGCTAGGTTGAAGTTTTTGGCCCATGTGTAGTGCTAGGCACGATACGACATGCTTGGCATGTCGGCAAGGCATGCGTAACCACACACCGAGCATGGTCATAATGAGCCGATGCCCGAGGAGCGAGGCTCGTCGAGCCCCGAAAGGGCGAAGATGCATGGCGGTGTGCCCACGAAACCCTAATTTTTTTAAAAAAAATTAAAGCTTTGGCCTGACCCGAACCGAGCCGAAATGGGCCGAACATGACGGATTTTGTATCGTGGGCTCGTGCTGGGCTTGGCTTGAAGAAACCAGGCCAGCCTGACATGTCCCGGTTGACACCTCTAGCATGAAATTATTTTCTATGGTTTGTTAGCTGTACCATGACTTTGCTTATTACATGGAGGAGGAAGAAAAAAAAAGAGCTTTTAAGAATTCATTTCTTTTACTCATTTATACTTGGGCAATTCTATATTACTTTAAGTATGAAAGTCATGATTTTTAGAAGAAAGCTATCACTTTGGTTTTTATCTTTTAAGATTGAGGTCATGACTCTAAAAAATGGTCATTACTCATGGAATGTTTCTTTATCTTTTTTTAACACAAAGGTATTATGTTGGCTAATGATAATGACTTAGGTCTAATATCTCTACAATATAGAATTATGATAATGCAAATTGATAAGGCTTCATGCATTTTTTTTTTGTGAATGACCTCCCATGTCATAATATGGCCTTTGTGTTGGGTATTGGTCGTGATATTGACATTAGTCTTTCTAGATCATTATATGGTAGTGACACTAGAAAATGACCTAGATATCGAGAAGGCTTCTCATGTGTATCATATGGATGTAGTGTTAGGAAATGGTTATGACACAAAAATTGGCAATTCATATATCTCAAGTGCATGCACTGTGAGTGGCTAAGATACTAGTTTTCATTTTTTTCATATATCATATTGTTGTGACACTTATCTTTTAAGCCAGAGGTCACAACTCTAAAAAATAGTCATGACTTTAAATAGTATCCCAATTCTTTTGTAACATAAAGTTGCACCATTGCACAATGGTCATGACTTAGGCCTAATATCTATGTAACACAAAACTATGGTGCGGTGAAGTGGCTTCATGCATCTATCTTTTTTATTCTTCATATATGGTCGTGGTGTTAGGAATGACTATGATGTTGTGAATTGCCTCTCATATAAAAATATGACCATGATGTTAAGTAATTTTCATTGTGTTGATATTGGTCTTTCTGGATCATTAAATGACTATGACAATAGGAAATGACAATGACATTGAAAATGCATCTAGTGTAAGTCGCACTATCTCTTTACTATTCGTGGTAATTGGTCTAAGTAGTTTTTTGCTTATTTTATACACAATTTAATTACATATTTATTGCTTAATCTCAACTTGTTAATTTCTAGTAACTAGTAATATTTGAAAATATATTTAAAAAAAACATACAAGTTGATTCATGGTGAACTACAACATTTGTTCCATAAGGTAATATCAAAGAGGTTTGTTGAGTTGATTCATTGTAATTATTATTTTTTGATTAAATAGAAACTTGGTTGTATTTTAATTTTAGTAAATATGCAATATTAGTATTCCCTTGGGGATGATTAAATAAAATTCAACCAACTACCTGCTTTAAAATAGGGGTATATAAGATATATTAGTGGTTATTTGCATGGTTTGGTTAAAGGTGTACTTAAATTGGAGCAAGTGAGTAATGGTTAGTAAGAGATTATGCATCAAAAAGTCATAACCACCATTAGACAATTAGTTGATTATTAAGTGGACATGACATCCTGGCATGTCCAAAAAATAAATCGCCCAACAAGGACCACAGGCACACTTGCAAAGCATGTCAAGATGGGGCAGCATGGTGTGTTAGCTCAACTAGCATGTTGTGTTAGCTCAACTATAAAAATATGTGACATTTTTTGAAAAAAAAAAGTGTTATCATGTGTTGTGTGAGATCTAGAAATTTTAACTCTATTTGAATTATTTGATGTAAATTTATTAGTTTGATCAAGTTGACTAGCTAAGAGGGAATAAAGTTTCTAAAAATTCTTTTTATGTTCAAAAATTAAATTTGGGATAAAAACATTGGATAATGATACTAGATTTACTAATTTTGAAGGTTTAGAAAGAAAGCTACACTAATTCGGAACCCATGGGTAATTTGATTTTTTTGCCATTTAATAAAAGATAAAATTTTTATTTTTTTCATTTCTTTATACCTTACACAATTTATTTTCTATATTTCTTGTTTTCTCTAGATTCTTTTTTCTTCTCCCTCATTTCTTTACTAAGATCCTTCAAATCAAAGCAATGGACTCATAGTTTTAGGTGAAAATATCTTCTAAGAAGTGATCAAGCTCAAGAAGTCCTATTGTTCAAATTCTCACCTCTATTTTCCTATTATTTTATCTTGGGGCTAGATTGATATTATAGACCATGATTAAGAATTTTAGAGATAGACTTTGAGAATTAAGGCTTGAAATAGCTTGGTTAAAGTTGAAAATCTCTAGATATTCAAATGAAATTTTCATATTTTGTATTACAAATAAAAGTGTTAAGTGGGTAATGTCATGCTCACTTGACCCTTTTTTGTATGACCCAGTCATGCTACTATGTCATGTCTAACATAACAAAGATGTCAAAACATCAAACCCGATATGACCCTTTTGGTCTATAGTAGCGCCGGGTCATGCTAGTCCGTGCTAGTTTTTGGGTAGAAATCTAATTAAACTATTTTGAAATTTTAATTGTTTATTTTATTATTTATTGAAAATATTATATTTAAATAATTTTAAAAGAAATAAATAATTAAAAAAATTGACATTCACCTTAAATAAAAAACAAAAGTTTGTAATGAAAAAAATATATTCTATATTTCTATTCCATAATCAAAAGTAGAATATGACATATTATACATACATATAATAAAAAATAAGAATATAGTATCGTATAATAAAAACACTCGACAATCACATGAGCCATCAATTAGCGTCTATGGTATTAGTGCAGATACATATGCAGATTGTCATCACCATGAATACATCTGATTGTATTGCTAGTGGTGTCTCGATACTCTTGATCTCAAAGTCTCATGAAACATCATTCGTCAACAACTCTTGTGCCTTATCTTGGATGACCAATGGCCCAACCTCGATTTTTTTAAGTGTTTCATGCATGCATCTTAATAATATATATTCATAGTCTTGATTTTCTATTTGGAATAATATTAGCTACCACAAAAAATAGATTTATATGCTATGCTAGACACTAGAAAGGTCAGTTGATCACATGCTATCTTAGATATTACAAGATAGGTAGATTCATATGATTTCCACCAAATAAAAATATCTAAATTCTTATTATAATCATATAATAAGATGAAGTAGCAATTAATATCTAAGTACCAAGATAACTCACTCCTATTTGATAGACCACCCCACCTTTTTTACTAGCTAATTGAATGGAAAAGTCACCATGACCAAATATGATATCTATGTCTGTACTTGGAGCTTAACTACAACTATCATACATAATATCATAATATTTAAATAAATTAGTTAATTTTTTAAAAATAAAACCCCTAGGTGGGTGTTCCTAGTTCATGCATTCAAACACACACTTAAAAATATTTTCTACTCATTTCACTTTAATCTTAGGATTCATACATGTAGCCAAGTAATAAAGAGATGGAATAGAGAACTATTATTTTAATACTTACTTTTTATATCAATAACCATGACACTAAATATAGGGAAACCTCTATTCTTAATAAATAGGTTGTTAATATTGCATATGTACTTAAGTACAATACAAGTAATGAAAGTATATGTAGACAAAAACAATTTTGTCATATAATAAACATTTCATAAAATAAATTCATGTATCCTAGTCAAAATCATCAATAAGAAGTTCATCACTCTTATTATTGATATACTTGGATATTATATGTTGATAGTCAACACATGACTCCTATATCATATAGATATAATTCCAACGAAATCTTATATTTGTTTAAAATTTTTTATTTTTTTAGGCTTACTAACAAACAAAGACTGCTAAACTCCTATTGTCTACTAGATATCCTAAGGTATTTTTAATTTTAATGAATTTCTTATTTTTTTTAATGCAAGATAAATAACTTTCAGTTTCACCTATATTATTAGGTTAATTAAGTGACACATACACCTAAAATAAAAAATCTTATGTAACAGCCCACCTCTAATAGGTCAAACAAAGATATTAATAGCTACTCCATTACTAGAAGTAATATCAAAAGTATTATTAAATAATTTATTTAGAATATCATACTGTCTGAAGATTTTTATCATACACCTATATGTGGTAGAGCCACCATGAGGATGGAAAAACTCATGAAATTCTAAATTTTTTAATTAAGTTTTCATTTTGAATTTATATAATAGGTGGTGAGGCATACGAATGATGCATCATCATAACTAGTCCAAATATTAGACATCATGAACATCATGCCACTATATTTACTAAATTTATTAATTATTAATTATGTTTCTAATTTTTATATTTTATTATATCATTCCTACTTGTAGATTAGAAATCCTATAATAAGTAGGCTAAAAGTAGGTATGTATAATACACTTTACTATATGATCTTCTAAAAATCTAATCAAAAGACTAATGATCATAATCAGTTTGGTCATACAATCCCTCGCAAAATCATTGTGGTATATAAAGATGGTCAAAAAAATTGAATTAGATCCAACTTGAAAGACTCCACTACTTAGTTGGGTTTTCTTGAGATCTAATACATATTTTTTGGTGTACTGATAGTAGAGGTGTCAACTAGGCTAGGAAGCCTGGGCATGGTCCATGGCACAACACTATTTAGCTATGCTTGGCATGATATGACATGGTTCATAGTCATACTTGGAAGTGCCGGGGGCTGGCATGCAGCATGGCTCAGGAAGTGTCGAGCTAATCTTTTTGGCACGAAAGGCTTTATGTGGCATGACCCATCACGATGGACCGTGCAAGCCAATTTTAGCATGGATGGCTAAATCAGTTAGCCTTGTCTTAACTTTGGCTAGCCTGGCCTGACCCATGCTAGCCTAGTCTGATCCGAGTCATCCTAGCCAGGCCATACCCAATTGTAGAGGTGTCAAATGGAACGTACCAAGCTGGACCGGCCCATTTTTAGTTGGCGCGACCGTGCTTTCGTGCCGGGCCAGGCACGACATGGTTACTATACCATGTCGTGCCTGGCCTGGCATGGTTTTGTAAAGGTTAGCCTGACACGGGCCTGCGGCATGAATCCGACGGGTTTGGCCCCTAATTAAAAAAATTAGGGTTTTGGCATGCTGTCGTGCCCCCGCAACGCCTAAACCCTAATTTAAAAAAAATTGGGGTAACTCGACTCGTGTCGAGGTACCGTGCTAATGGGCCATGGCATCGTGCCAGGCCAGGCATGGCACGAGGCCCGGTTGGCCTTGGCACGACACGGACATGGGCACAGGAAAATCCCGTGCCATACTAGCCTAGGCACAACCGAATCATGCAGTGCCTCGTGCCGGTTCGGGCTGGCCCGACTCGGTTGACACCTCTACCCAATTGGCATGTAACCTTGCTTGACATGCCTAAAAGCCATGCTAATGGGCATTATCAAGCTACCCCTTTTTTGAACCGTGTCAACATGGCATGGTACATGATAAACATTATGTCATGCTAGGCAATGTCCAATGATCAAAATATTGGTAAACACAATTATATCAGTAATAGGATTTTAAAGAAATATTAGAAATATCAAAAATATTTGTAAAATATCGGTGGATATTTTTACAAAAATATCAATTCGATTAAAATTTTTTATATTTTAATTATATAGATGATGAGAAATAATTCATATTTTAATAAAATATTTTTCTATTTTCTTAATTTATATCTTTTTCTTGTTTTTAATACAATATTTTACCATGAGCTGAATTCGTGAAAATGCATGTCCTTTATTCTACACTTTAGATGATTTGATAAAAAGAGTTTGGCTTATGCACATAAAAGATCGAATCATCAGTTCTTGTAGAATATATGTTTATTTTTCACAATCTAGATAAAGCTAAACAACATATTGATAAGATTGTAGCACTTGATTTTAGTAGGTCTATCATGATTATGATGAAGGGTAAAGTTCTAACTTCTAGTACTAGTACACTTAATTATATTTTATAAGGCTAATATGGGATAATTATTTTGTACTAACTTATAAAATAAAATATATTGTTATTACTATTAATGATGTTACTTTTATTCATGAAGTAACTAGCATTTATATACTCTTGTTAATAGTTATTTTGATTCATAAAGTGTGAGGTCTAAAAATTAATTATGAAACTCTATAAATTAAATAACTTTATCAAGTGTATGGTAGATATTGATTACTGATTGAATCAAGCCATGTAAGAAGAATTGATATTGCCCTCTTGAGAAAAATTATAAGTTTTAGTATTGTCAAATCCTATAAGTAGATTTTGATCCAGCAATTCAAATAAGTTAAGTAGAAAGTTTCAAGAAAATAATTAGAGCTTGATTGAATTAGACTATCCATGATTTGATTCAATCAATGGGAATCTACAATCTTAACATGAAGAGTTTGATTAGTATTAAGTAACAAAAGGTACAAATAATTTTGAACAGGTGAGAGAACATAATTATAATTCTGTGGTGGTATGAATTATAATTAATATAAATTATTTTACAAAATAATTTATATTGGTAGCACATGATCTTATTTAGCGAAGAGTCCATTTCATAGCCTTATTTAGAGCCAAAAAAATATTTTATATTGGTATATAATTAGAATAATTAACTTGATCAGAATTGAATTATTTGATTTTATTACTAAATCAAATTAATGGGTTAGTATTAAATAAATTTTCTGGGTATATATATATATATATATATATATATATATTGAAAATCTTTAATTAAAAATCTATTTTTAATATTAAATAATAAAATGAACCAATTCATATTAAATATGTAGCACTTCATAATAAAAGCAGTTCAATTCGGTATTTTATTATTTAAAAAGGGGATAAAAGTTTGGACGATACTAATCATTGTAGTATCATCATCTTCCTTAGATATTCTAGAATAGAAGGATATATGGGAGAAGGCTACCGGCACAGCTTGCCTCGTGGTATGTTTCCTATAATAATTGTGAATATGTGTTTGAAACAAAGATAACCTACTCCACAATCATTATCCGCTTAAATTTATTTTAAGTTCTCAAATCCTCAACAATGGTATTAGAGGTAGAAAATAACTATAATTTGTGCATGGATGGGTTTGGTTTAAAAGGATTTTTTGAATATGTGAATGCCCAATTTAAATAGATTCATTCTAGCCTTTGTTTACCAAGTTAGTCAATCTGACTATGTTTATGAATTATGGTGTTCATTTTTTGTTTATGTGATGTAATTTGGATTGCTTGTGTGTTTTCTGCACATGGGGTTGTAATTTTTATTTCTCATTGTATTTCTGTAATAATGGTGGTTAACATAGTTGATGAAGGTGGTTGAAGTGATTGACGATGGTACACATGGTGGTAAACACAATCAATAGTAGTGATGATGATGGTTTCCATTTCTACTGATTGTTACTATAGGTAATGGCCAATAATAATGCTAATGATGGTATAAATTTTCAGTGACGGTCACTATGGAGGCTGTCATGGCCAACTATGGTGTTGAAAGAAATATTTGAAGCTGACAACCACATGTGAGGTGTTTGAAGTAGCTAATGATGGTACCCATAGTTGTAAATGTAGCCAACCATCATGTTGGTGATAGTATAAGTTGCTAGTAATGGTCATTGCAGAGGTAGTCATGGCCAACCATAGTGCTAGAGGTAATATTTGAAGCTAATGACCACATATGAGGTGGTTGAAGTGGCTGACAATGGTATTCATGGAGGTAAATGCGAACAATAGCATCACTAGTGATAGTTTCCATTGCTATAGATAGTGACTATTAAAGCTATCACAACCAATAGAAGTGTTGGTGATGGTTTTCATTTCTAGCGACAGTGATTTTTGAGGTTGTCATGGTCAACAACCATGCTAGTGATGGTATAAGTTGTCGATGATGATCACTATGGAGGCTATCACAGCCAACCACTGGTGCTGGAGGTAATACTTGAAGATGATGATAACATATGCGATGGTTTACATGGATGATAGTGGAAGATTTCACTATGGTTGCAACCAATGGAAATTATATTATGGATCTCATGGTAGTAGAAATTGGTAATGAAGGAGCACATGGTGGTAGAAACTGGTAGTTGTGGAGCTCATTATGGCAGACTTTGACAATGATGGAGTACACAACTAGAGTTTCAAAACTGGGGCAGATTCCATTTTATGTTACCTTCGACATTACCCTGAACATTTATTATAAAACTAGACAGATTTTCCTAGCTTACGATACTAACCAAAACCCTATCCTTTTTAAAGGCAAGGTGCCCTACAACATACATACATGAGGTGTTGTCATTTGGATATATGTAATATATTATCATCATGTATTTGTGACATGGTAATATATATGTTGTGACATGGGAAAATATCTATTATGGAATGGATATATATATAAATATAAATGACAACTTGCATGATAGTTTTGGGCCGAAGGGAGCAAGTTAATGAACTCTTTGAAAACACACATTTCACAAAGCCACTCATTTTAAAATAAAAAAAAACTTTCAATTTCAAATTATCTAAGTGAGCGAGAGAATTCTTTTAGAATAAATCTTATGGTCTCCATCATTTGTATGAAAATTATGTAATTTGGCAGTGTGTTTGGTCTTTGTATCTTTTTCATATTGGACTAACTGACTTTAAAGGTAGACTTAGCACAAACTACAATTATGTAATTCTTCAGGTTTGTTTAAATGATTCAATTCTCAATCCGAATGATTAATTTAAAAAATAATTATTATAGAAGTATATAGTGGTTTACACTTAGCTATGAATAATATCATCTTTTTTATCTGAGCCACTACTATTATTTATAAGACCAAAGATAAGTCATTAGTTTAATCATGTTTGTCATGAACCACTGAGTAGATAACAAGATTAATATGAATTAGTTTGTTTGAACAAATAATGAACAATTTACATTCACCTATTGAGGCATCTTATTTATGGTGTGTCAGATTGATGATGATTTCATTTAAGAATTATTAGAGGGAATAAATTATTGTGATAGAATTTAAGCTAATAAGCTCATTATAAAATTTTCAGAAAAATGCCATTCATCCCACTGGTCACTATTTTTAAAGAGAATAAACTCGACGAAATACATTACATAGATTTATTTTAAAATATTGACATTATCTTGACTACTAAGAACTACATGTTTGTACTAACCGATCTATGCCCAAATAAACCTTATAAAGGGGCAACTAATTAGAAAGTCAAGACTTATGAAAAATGGGCAAAGACTAATGAGATGTCCAGATGTTATATTATGGCTTTTATATTAAATATATTCCAATATTCGTATCAGTTTGTGGCTACTACCTATGACATGATGTCTAATCTCAAAGAAATAATTGAGAATCTAACTCATTCTACTATGCAGAAAGTTATGATGGATCTAATGAATACTACAATGACTAAAAGTACCCTAGTGAGAGATCAAGATCTTAGAATGATTGGTCTTTTAAATGAACTAGAGATCCTTGGAGTTGAGATTGTTGTGGAGTCTTAGATTGATATTATTCTTTAATCACTACTTGATAAGCAATTCTACCTGAATTATAATATGAACATACTTGATTGGACTTTGACATACTTACTTAGAGAATTGGCATAGACTGAAGAAAATTATCTAGAGTATTCATGGTAGAAAGAACTTCTTCTAAACTGAAAGGAAAGAAGAAGAAAAAATTTCAAATATATATTCAAGTTCCACCTACAACATCTAAGTCACAAGTGAGTAAAAAATCCAAAAACAAAATATTTTTATTGTAAGTAGTCAAGATATTATATGAAGTAGTTCCAATTTATCTCAGCTAAGTAAATAATCAAGGTAAATTTAAATTACTTGTATCTAAAACATATTTAGCTATGATCTCTATGAATACTTGGTGCATAGATATGGGCGCTACTAATAATATCTCTAATTTTTTGCAATAGTTCTAGGAAACTAGATAATTTAGTGATAGATAAATTGTTCTTTACATGAGAAATACTACCAAGGTAGTAGTAGTTGTTGTGAGTGATTGCATGCTTCAATTTGATAGAGATACTATTTTAATTTTGAAAGATTTTCTTTATGTACCTTCTATCAGAAGAAACTTGATTTTAGTTTCTAGTTTATTTAAAGTTGAATTCTCTTATTTAATTAGTAATTTTGTACCAATTTTCTTGAATAAAAAGATTGTATGTTCTAGTACACTAAAAGACAATCATTATGTTATTAAAACTTTTTCTACTCAACTATTATATTGAGTCAAATAACATCAACACCTTACCACATAAAATAAAATATTCTTCTGATATGAACCAAACATATCTTTGGTAGTTATGTCAATGTCATATAAATCTAAAGTGAATTTCGAGACTAATCAAAGATGAACAATCGGGTTCAGTTAAAGTATAAATACTTCCAGCAAAAAAGTCATACTTAGAAGAAAAAATAACCAAATAGCTTTTTGTGGCCTAAGGCAATAGAGCCAAAGAGCCACAAGAATTGGTTCATTTTGATTTATGTGTTCACATGTTATCAAAGCAAGAGGTGGTTTTGAATACTTCATCACTTTTATAGATAATTGTCTAAGATATAGGTATATTTACTTAATATTATATAAGTCTGATGCCTTTGAGAAATTCAAAGAGTACATGATAGAAATTGTCAGAATAAATATCTTAAAATACTATGATTTGATCATGGTGGTGAGTACCTCTTTGGGAAAGTTTAGGGACTACTTATTGGATCAAAAGATTACATCCTAGTTTTTCACACCTATCAATTTGTAGTAGAATGGTATGGTAGAATGAAGGGATTGGACTCTTATGGACATGATAAGGTTAATGATGAGTTATTCAAATATGTCTAATTTCTTCTAGGGATATGCATTAGAAACAAGTTATGTTTTAGACTTATTTCCATCTAAGTTGGTACCAGCTACTCCAACTAAATTGTAGACCAGGCATAAGCCTAGTTTGAAACATATTCATTTATGGGGTTACCTAGCACTTGCGTTGAAAGGGAAAATATATAAAGTTGGAAATGAGAACATAAGTTTGTTTCTTCGTGAGATATCCTAGAGAAATTAATGGTGATTTGTTTTATAGTCCAATGGATCAAAAAGTCATTATAAGTATTAATGCTCAATTCCTATAATAAGACTATATTCTAAACCATAAGCCTAAAAATAGAATTATTCTAGATATATTAAGAGGAGATAAGTTAGTTCAAACTTCTTCAATACTAGAAGGAATACCACAAGGTAGCACCTTCAATACCTCATACCTCATCATAATGAAAGAATTATTGGTGGCAATACTTATACTGAATCTTGTGAGCCTATCATTGGTATCTTGGTCATATAACCAAAAGGAAATAATCATAATGGTTCATATGAATTAGTATATACACAATGTGTCACAAAGTATACAATTGAGAATAGTGTCTTGTCGTAGCGAGATGGTTATTTATCAACCTACTAGGTATACACTCTTGGGAGAATCTTATGATAGAATCCCTGATGATTTGGATACTAATCCAAAAAGATATGATGAAACATTTAAAGATAAAAATGTGGAATATTTTCAAAAATCTATGGAATTTGAAATGTAGTCAATGTGCTCCAATCATGTCTTGGATCTTAGGAACCATCTGAAGGGATAAAACCCACAAAATATATATGAATCTATAAGAAAAAGAGAAAATCATATGGTATCGTTATGACTTATAAGGATAACCTTTTTGCAGAAGGTTTTACATACAAAGAATGAAATGATTATGAAGAGACATTTTCACCTACAGTCATGCTAAAGTCAATCTGGAAAATGAACATAAAAACTATATTTTTGAATAAACATCTCAAAGAAAATATATATATGATGCAACTAGATATATTTACATAAAAATGCTAAGAGCACATATTAATGTAAGTTGAAAAAGTATATTTATGGACTGAAATAAGCATTTAGATCTTGGAATACTCATTTTGATCAAACCATTAAGTCTAGAGACTTGAGGAATATCAGGATGATTATTCTATGTATATAAAGAATATTGATAATAATGTGGTATTCTTGGTATTTTATATTGATAATATAATGCTTGTTGGCAATAATATGGACTTTTTATATTAAGTTTAAGTTTGATTATGTAGTCAATTTGATATGAAAGACTTGGGAAAAGTTACTTATATTCATGGAATTAATATTTTGCAAGATCATAGGTGTAGAATGTTGGGCTTGTGTCAAACTATTTATATCAATCAGATATTGACTCATTTTAGCAATCAAGATTATAATGTTTTTTTTTCATTTTAGACATAAAATGGCTCTGCCAAAAAAATGTTTTAAAATACATAATGAGATAGAGAAAATGAAGGTAGTTCCTCATGTATTTGCAGAATGAACTGATATATGTAATACTTTGTACTAGACCCAATATTTATTTCGATGTATACATGGTAAGTAGATATTAATCTTAACTCATGATAAGAACATTAAATAGTAGTAAAATACATAATCAAGTACCTAAAAATAACTATATATTATAAATTAGTGTACCAAGTGAATAATCTTGTGCATATAGGGTATACAGACATGGATTTCCAATTAGATCAAAATTTGAGAAAATATACCTCTAGTTATGTGTTTATCTTAGGAAATAGAGCCATAAGCAAGAGAAGTAACAAATAATCTTGTGTTGCTGATGTCACCATGGAGCCCAAGTATGTGGCAACTTCAGAAGCAATCAAAGAGGCGATATGGCTCAGGAACTTCCTCATGGATATAGGGGTCATCCCCTCTATGAGACTACCTAATATACTTTATTATGATAATAGTGAAACAGTTAAAAATTCAAAAGAACCTTCGAGAAGGAGAAATGCATCAAACACATATATCATCTAATAAGAGATATTGTGAAAAGAGGAGATAAGTTGTGTTAAAAATAACACTGGCGAACAACTTAGCGATCCTTTTATGAAGAGTCTTCCAGATAAAGCTTTTGACCAACATGTAGAAGGGATGCAAGTCTGACATTTAGTATCATTACTTCAAGTCTAAGTGAAAGATTGTTGGAATAGATTTATACTAAAAGTCATTTCTTATTATTTTTCCACTTTCTTAATTTATATGTTTTTCTTGTTTTCAATAAAAGATTTTATAATGAGATAAATTTGTGAAAATGCATACATCTTTCATTCTACACTAAAGATGATTTGGAGTGTAGAGTTTGGATTATGCATAGAAGATCAAATCATCAATTTTTGTGAAATATAAGATTGTTGTTCATAATCTAGATAGAGTTAGACAACATATTGATAATTTTTGTAGCACTTTATTTTAGTTGGTGTATCTTGACTATGGTGAATGATGAAGTTCTAACTTCTAGTACTAGTACACTTTAGTATATTGAATGGGACCAACAAGGTATAATTATGTTATACTAACTTATAAAACAAAATACATTGTTATTACTATAAATGGTATTACCATTATTCATGAAGTAATTAACATTTTTATATTCTTCTTAATAGTTATTTTGATTTATAAAGAGCGAGTTCTAGAAATAAATTATGGAACTTTATTAATTAAATAACTTTATCAAGCGTATGCTATATTTTGATTGCTGATTGAATCCATATCCTATTAGAAGGATTGATGATGTCCTCTTAAGGAAGCTTATAAGTTTTAATATTATTAAATCCAAAAGGTGAATTTTTATCTAACAATTCAAATAAGTTTAATGGAAAATAACAAATAAATAATTATAGATTGATTGAGTTTGATTATCAATGATTTGATTCAATCAATATGTATTTGTAGTCTTATCATGGTGAATTTAATTAGTATTAAGTAACAAAAGGCACAAATAATTTTAAATAAGTGAGTTCAATTATAATTCTATGGTTGTGTGAATTATATTTAATATAAAATTATTGTGCGAAATAATTTTAATTGGGAACCCAAAATCTTATTTTGATAAGAGTATCTTCTGTAGCCTTATCCATAGCCAAAGTAAATATTTTAAAGAGATTATTTATATAAAATATATGTGTATATAATTGGATTAACTAATTCAATTAAAATCAAATTATTTTATTTTATTATTATAGCAAATTAATTGATTCATATTAAAGTAATTTTGTTTATATATATATATATTATTTTTAAAAAATTTATTTTAAATATTAAATAATAAAATTAACTGATCCATATTAAATATGTAATGCTTCATAATAAAAATGATTCAATTATGTATTTTATTATTTAAAAAGGAGATAGAAGTTCAGACGATGCTAACCATTGTAGCATCATTATCTTCCTTGGATATTTTGGAATAGAAGTATATACGAAAGAATATCATTGGCACAACTTACCCTGAGGTTTGTTTCTTGTAAAAATTACAAATACATGTTTAAAACAAGGATAACATACTCTACAAATATTATCATCTCGAACTTATTTTGAGTTTCTAAATCCCAACATTTTCCTTATGTATTTTGTTTGATAGGTGAAATGATTAATCAAAACTAAGATATAGTCATGTATCTTGTGACTCTAAAAACTATCATCCATTCTCTATGATAGCTTTTACCTATTAGTATGATATTGATAGATCAACTATGAACTACAACAATGTTTGTGTGTTTTAACGTTCCTTCTTTGTTTTCAATATTTTAAAATACACAATTGGCCAATGTTAGTTTGAAAATGGTGGGTGACAGAATAACATGCTGGCGTATTAAACAATTAATAAACATGGATGGAAATATGTTTTAAATGTTTCATAAAACATTAATGTTGAATCTTTGGAACCCATGACTTGAATTTTCACCATTTATATTTTTATGATTTTGCGAGGAAATGGCAACCATTTTAGCCGGGTGGCCGTGCTTGCAAATTAAATGTGGTTGAGTTGGGTCAATTACCCACTAGATCCGAGTCTAATCTTTTTTTTAATCCAATCCTTATTTCCTTTTTGACCCTTGCATTATTTTGTGTGTGTGTGTGTGTGTGTGTGTGTGTGTGTGTACATATCTGTAACATTAATAAGGGTAGGTGAAACATCTTGCTCACATTGTAAATCCATTTGGAATTTCTAATTTTTTCTTCTAAAAAAGGAAGTTTCCCCTCCTTAAAATGTATCCCAATCCTAATTCATATTTTACTTTTATTCCTTTTATTGTATTTTTATTTAATTATTTTAAGGGTTCAATTTTCTATTTTCAAATTATTGTTGTGGGTTTTATTTTTATAATAGCAGTATTAGAAACAGGGTTTAGATAGCAACTTTTTTGGTTAATGCATATCTAGGCAAGTTCTATCAAAATAGTGATATTAGCCTCAAGATCTATGATTTTTAAGTGAGTATTTCACTTCTCCACTCACTTAGGAATTTTTTTGGTATATTAACACAAATTGTTGCTATTATTCTTGATTACTGGTAATGGTAGAAGTAAAATAAATGACAACAAAATTTGAAGTAGAAAAATTAAATTGAATAACGTTTTTTATAGAAAATGAAAATTAAGGCAGATTTTGGGAATGATAATTACTTAGATGCAATTAGAAAAAGACTCACTGGGATTCCTAAAGATAAGTGGAATGAGATGGATGGTAATGCAATTGCCAATTTATATTTGGCACTAGCTGATGAACTATTTTTGAGTGTGATAAAAAAGAATACAATAAAATAATTTGGGATACAATCAAAAGATTAAATGAGATGAAATCACTTCACAACAAGATCTTTTAAAAGAGAAGACTTTATACTCTTCGAATGATGAAATCTATAATGGTAATTGATTATATCAACACTTTGAATACTGTATTTTATCAACTTACTATGTTAGGTCATAAAATAGAAAAAGTTAAATGTGCTAAAATTTTACTTCAAAGTCTACATGAGTTGTATGATTAACTCATTATTAATCTGATGAATGATGTTCTAATAGATAATCTATTCTTCGGTAATATTGTTTCTTCCATTTTAGAAGAAGAAAGAATACACAAAAACAAAAAGGATAGATACGTAAATACAAATGAGTAGAAGCCATGATGGTGATACAAGAAAGATCAGCGAAGCATGGTCTCAATGGTAGTCAAAATTATGATATATCAAAATCAAGAAGTGAAAAAAATATCGAGTGCTACAACTATGGAAAGAAAATACACTTCAAAAGAGATTATTAGCTTAAGAAAAAAAGTGAGGATGATGAGTTATCAAAATTTCAAGAGAATGTTGCAAGCATCAATGATGATGATACTATCTTTTATAGTAAGGTGATAATAATAGTTGAAAGCAGAAAGTAGTTTGATAATGTGTGATTGCTAGACTCAGGAGTTTTGAGGCACATGACATCATAAAGAGACTGGTTTCACAAATATGAAGTAATCTTAGGATATTCTATGTAGATGGGTGATGATCATGCTTTGAAGATTTTTGGTATTGGTACTATCAAAATAAAAATATTTGATTGTATGGTTCATACCATTCAAAATGTATGACATATGATAGACTTGAAGAAAAATCTATTGTATTTAGGACAAATAGATAATCTTGGGTGTAAAATACATATTGTGAATGGAATAATAAAGATAATGAGAGGTACACTTGCAGTCATAAAGGGATAAAATATCACACCAAATTTATTCATGCTCAAGGAGAAAAAATACAATAAGATGATGCATGTGTTGCATCAATTAGCAAATGAGAAGAATCAATGATGATGTGACATCTCAAACTAGGCCACATATCATAACAAAGTTTTAAGATTATCTCTAACAAAAAAGCAACTTCTACCACTCAAATTAGTAAATTTATCTTTTTGTTATCATTGTGTTACAAGTAAGTAGAATAGATTGGCACTTAGTAGATCAATTGTAAGAAGTATATGTATTCTATAAGTAATACATTCTGATGTATGGGAATCACTAGAGATGTCCCAAGGAGAAGTAAAATATTTTATATCTTTCATTGATAATTACTCAAAGAGATTTCAGATGAATTTAATCAAGAATAAATTAGATGTGTTTCCAATTTTTAATGACCTCAAAGCATAGGTAAACTTGAATTTGAGAAAAAAATTAAGTGTTTGCAAATGGATAATGGAACATTGTATACATATGGCATGTTTATTACTCTTTGTAAGCAAGATGGTATCAAATGATAGTTTCTAGTCACATACATGTCACAACAAAATAGAGTAGTAGAATGGTTGAATAGAACTTTTAACATAAAAGATGTGAGCAATGTTGAGGACTACAAGTCTACCCAATTCTTTTTGTGTGGAAGCAACTAATTTTGTATATTTTGTGATAAATTAGTCACCATCAACTGCAATTGATTTGAAGATGTCATTGGAGATGTTGACTCGTAAGCTAATAGATTACTCAATTTTACACTTTTTTGGATGCCATGTATATGTGATGTACAACACCCAAGAAAGAATAAAGTTGGATCTAAAATTCAGAAAGTATATATTCTTAAAATATTCTAAAGGTGTGAATGGGTATCGCCTATGGGATCCCACTACCCATAAGGTAATTATCAGCAGATATGTAACCTTTGTAAAAAATCAACTACAAAGAATTGATGATAATGATAGAAGGTTAAAAGAAGATTCAGAAACTACAATTGTGCAAGTGGAAAAATATCAAAGACAATGTGTTCAAATTTTTATGAAGGAAGAAGTAGAGCACGAAGTACAAGAATAATTTGAGTATGAGGCTCTAGAAGTTAGTTGGCCAACACAAGATAAAAGATTGCTAGCTTAGCACTCATAGTATGTTATGAAGAACAATATTGCATATTATATTCTAACAGAAGCTGGAGAACTTTCAACATTTCATTAATCTTCAAATAGTTCAAATGCATCTCCGTGGATGATAGAAATGGAGGAAGAAAATGAAGCTCTACACAATAATAAGACTTGGAAGCTGGTACCATTACCACTAGGAATAAAATCCATTGGTAATAAATGGGTTACAAGATTAAGTGTGATAGCAAAGTTCAAGTAGAATGGTATCATACAAGATTGGTGGTAAAGGAATATGCTCAAAAAGAAGGTATTGACTTCAATGATATTTTATCTCTATTGGTTTTTCTTACAAAAATCAGAGTAGTGATAACTTTGTGTATTATATTTGATTTACATTTGAAGTAGTTGGATGTCAAAATTTCATTTCTTTATGGAGAAATTGAAGAAAAAATTTATATGTTCCAATTAGAAGGATTTACTATAACAAGTAGAAAGAATTTGGTTAGTAAGTTGAAAAAAATTATATACGATGTAGAATAGGAATCGAGAGATTTGATTTCTTCATTATTAGCCGTGGGTATAATAGATACAATTCAGACCATCGTACATACTACAAGAAGTTTGAGGTAAAAATAATTTCATCATTTTATTAATGTACATGGATGACATGTTGGTAGCAGGCCCAAAAAAATATCAAATCCAAGAATTAAATGATAGTTGGCTAGGAAGTTTGTTATGAATGACTTGGGACAAGCAAATAAGATTTTAGGAATGCAAATTTTTTTAGATAGAACCAACAAGAAGATTTGGTTTTCTCAAGGAAGCTACTTTAACAAGATTTTGCAATGCTCCAACATGCAAGGTAGTAAGTCAATTTATATTCCACTTTCTGTTAATTTTAAATTATATTCAAGTATGTGTCCTAGCTCAAAAGAAGAGAGGAATAATATGTCTTGAGTACCATATGTATTAGTAGTGAAAAGTTTAATATTTTAATTGATTTGTAAGTGACCAAACATTGAACAAGAAGTAAGGGTGGTTAGTTTATTAATGGCAAATCCTAACATAGAACAGTGAAATACTATGAAAATGATTCTCATATATATTAGAGGAACCTTAAATACTACTTAATGTTA
The DNA here is from genome assembly GCA_029783825.1 of Sapria himalayana. Taxonomy (NCBI): domain Eukaryota; kingdom Viridiplantae; phylum Streptophyta; class Magnoliopsida; order Malpighiales; family Rafflesiaceae; genus Sapria; species Sapria himalayana. Next base: position 264,306 of record JAREIK010000295.1, on the reverse strand, counting down.
TTAATATAGACCTTACTATTAGAGACAATGTTAATATAGACTATGCTGAGAATATTGATAATAACAAGTCTATCATAGACTATGTTTGTACTCTTGTTGGTAGAGGTGTAAGTTGGATTTCAAAATTTTAGTTTATTATGTCTACTTCTATGATATAAATAATTTATGTTGCAGCTATACAAGCCAGCAAAGAGATAATATGATTATAGATGTTATTGGAAGAGCTTGGACACAAACAAAATAAAGTTACTTTATTTTGTGAAAGTCAGAGTGCTCTAAATTTATCAAGAAATCTAATATTTCACTCGAAAACAAAATACATCAGAGTATAATATTATTTTGTATAAGAGAAAGTTGAAGAAGGAAGTGTGGATATGCAAAAGATTCACACTAATGAGAACATAGCTAATATTTTAACCAAATCGATTAATACTGATATGTTTGAACGGTGTTGAACTTCATGTGACTTAGCAATAACATACACAAGAATAGACAAGTGATAAATATAATTTTCAAGTGGGAAAATGTAATATTAATGAGGGTAGGTGAAACATCACCTTGCTCAAATTAGAAATCTATTTGGGATTTTCAACTTTTTCTTCTATAAACGGAGGTTCCCCTCCCTAAAATGTATCACAATCCCAATTCCCTTTCACTTGTATTTCTTTTATTGTTTTGTTTATTTTATTGTCTTAAAGATTAAATTTTCTATTTTTAAATTATTTTTGTAGATTTTATTTTTATAACATATATGTATATATTAAAAAACTATGAAACCACTTTTTGAATTTGATTATTTGAAGAATTTCGAAAACCAGAAACAATTCGAATTTGCAATTCACTTTTTTTTTAATATTTAAATCTTGGTTAGTGTTTGTTCAATAATTACTAATAGCCATAGCCCATATGTTTGTATTTTTATTCTCACATTCACAAATTATAAAATATAGACCTAACGCAACTGCAGCAAACATAAATTACAATTTCAAACTAATTAGAAAAGTAGACAAAAGCTCTTTCTTGGCTATTCCTCTCGAAAATGTGATGTTATGTGTTTTCAAAAATTTTTAATAATTTCTACACAAATCTACTCATCCATGTATATTTTTCATCGATAAAATATACATATTAATGTGTATATATGATGATACTATATAATCCATAAGAATTAAAATGGTGCATTGATATTATATATCTTATGTAGTGTATATGTATATGTATTCACTATAGTCTATGGTCCTTATATATTATTTTTTACAATATATATATATAGAATTATAAACTACTAAGTATAAATATAATGTATTATGTTGTAAATTATAATTTATATTTTGTATCATATTATGTATATACATACACAACTATAGTATATGGAATTATGGATATATATGTATAATTATAATTTATATATACCATATGTTATATATAAATAAATAAATATGTATATATATATTGTAATGTTGTACACATAACTTAGTTTTTACTATTTATTGTATTCATTGCTTGTTATTTTAATGAAAGATTGTTGTATAATCATTGCGATAATAATCGTGTATGTGTTATTTATATTGTTTTGAAAAACTTTGAGCAAGAAATTACCTACTACAAGTGTATAAATGGTTTCGTTCATCTTCTGTAATGCCTATACCATCCCCATGTTGCGAAGATGATGATGCTACAGTGGTGTAGCGTCGCCAAGCCATATGTATATTTAAAATAAGCAAAGTGATTCATTAATTCTTAATTAAAATCATGCATTTTGGATTAATATTAAATAAAATATCTTATTAAAGTTTTAATACACACACACACACACACACACACACAATTAAAATCAGTTTAATAAGAATCAATTAATTTGATAAAATCAAATTATTCGATTATAATTTAACTCATTATTCTGATTATATATAGGCACATATATACTAAATAAATAAAAATCTTTAATATTTTTATGGCATCCAGATAAGGCTATAATAGAAGAGATTCTAACCTGAATAAGATATCGTGCATCTAATATTAATTATTTCATATAATAATTTATATTAATAATAATTCAAACAACTACAAAATTATAACTGTACTCACTTAAAAATTATTTATGCTTTTTTGTTACTTAACACAAATTAAATTCTCCATGTTAAGATTACAAATACATATTGATTGAATCAAATCATTGATAATCAAATTCAATTAATCTCTAATTATTTCTTTGATATTTTCTACATAACTTATTTGAATTGACAGATCAAAATTCAATCAATCTATAATTATTACATACAATAATTATACACACACACACACACATAAACTATTGCATGTATATCATGTGTGTATGTATATATATTGTGTATATCATGTGTGTGTATATATACACATGATATACATAAGTCATTATACACAAACACACACACATACTATTATGTGTATATCATGTGAGTATATATACACACATGATATACATAAATCATTATATATATACACACACACACACACACACACTATTGTGTGTATACCATGTATATATATATTTTTAATTATTTGTGTATATGTGTACTTATATGTATATCATGTGTGTGGGTGTGTGTATTTACTTTCATGATACACACATAGAATTATATATATGTACAAAACATTTTATATATATATATATATATATATATGATACACACACAATAGTTTTATATATATATATATATAATGATTTGTGTATGTGTGTGTGTATTTAATGATTTGGGCATGTATATAATTTTGTGTATATCCTTCTTCTTCGTATTCTTCCTCTTCTTCTACTACTACTACTTCTTCTTCCTTTTTTTATTCTTCTTCTACTTCTTCCACTTCTTCTTCCTATTTTTTCTCTTCTTCTTTTTCCTCTTCTTTTTATTCACATTCTTCATCATCATATTCTACTTTTTCTTCCTATATTTCTTCTTATTCTTCTTCTTCCTCGTCTTCTTCATCTTATTTTTTATGTTCTTTTAATTCTTCTTCTTTTTCTTCTTCTTTCTCTTTTTTCTTCTTCTTCTTCTCCATCTTCTTCTTCTTCTTCTTCTCCATCCTCTTCTTCTTCTTCTTCTTCTTCTTCTCCATCCTCTTCTTCTTCTTCTCCATCCTCTTCTTCTTCTTCTTCTTCTTCTTCTTCTTTTTCCTCTTCTACTTTTTCATAATCATTTTCTTCATTTTCTTCTTTTTCTTCTTTTCTTTTTCTTTTTTTTCTTCTCCTGTTTACCTTCTCTTATCCTGTTTACTTTTCTTCTTTTTCCTCTTCTTATTCTTCTTCTTCTAGATTTGCTTCTTTTTCTTTTTATTCTTCTTTTTTTTCTTATTTTTCTACTTCTTTTTCTTCTTTCTTATTTACTTCTTTTTTTGTTATTCTTCTAATTTTCTTTTTTTCTTTTTTTCTTTTTTTCTTTTTTTCTTTTTTTCTTTTTTTCTTTTTTTCTTTTTTTCTTTTTTTCTTTTTTTCTTTTTTTCTTTTTTTCTTTTTTTCTTTTTTTCTTTTTTTATTTTTTTTTATTTTTCTTTTATTATTATTATTATTCTTCTTCCTTTTCCCCTACATCTTTTTCCTTTTCTTATTTAATTCTTCCTCTTATTTTCTTCAGCTTATTCAATTTTTTCCTTTTCATCTTGAGCTTCTTCCTCCTAATCTTTTTCATATTATTGCTCTTCTTCTTCTTTGTCTTCTTTTTCTTCTTCTTTATCTTCCTTTTCTTTTTTTTATTTTACTTATTATTATTCTTCTTCTACTTCCTCTTATTATTATTATAATTTTATTCTTATTCTTCTTCTCTTTCTACATATTCTTCTTATTTTTCCTTTTCTACCTATTCTTCTTCTTCTTCTTCTTCTTCTTTTTATTCTTTCTTTTCTTCTTCTTTTTATTCTTTCTTTTCTTCTTCTTCAACTTCTACTTCTTCTTCTTCTTCCTTTTTCTTTCTTCTTCTTATTACTCTTCTTCTTCTTCCTCTTCTACTTTTTTTCCTCCTCCTCCTCCTCTTCTTCCTCTTCTTCCTCTTCTTCCTCTTCCTCTTCCTCTTCCTCTTCTTCTTCTTCCTTCTCTTCTTCTTCTTCTTCTTCCTTCTCTTCTTCTTGTTCTTCTTCTTCTTCTTCCTTCTCTTCTTCTTCTTCTTCTTCTTCTTCCTTCTCTTCTTCTTCTTCTTCTTCTTCTTCTTCTTCCTTCTCTTCTTCTTCTTCTTCTTCTTCTTCTTCTTCTTCTTCTTCTTCCTTCTCTTATTCTTCTTCTTCCTCCTCCTCCTCTTCTTCATCCTCTTCATCATCATCTTCTTCTTCCTCCTAATTTTTTTTTATTATTCTTCTTCTTCATCTTCTTCTCTTTCTTTTTTTTTCTTCTTATTTTTCTACTACTACTACTTCTTCTTATTCTTCTTATTCCTCTTCCTCTGATTCTTTTTCTTCATTTTTTTCTTCTTTTTTATCTTCTTTTTATTTCTTTTCTTCTTCTTTCTCTTCTTCTTCCTCATCATCTTCTTCTACTACTTTTTCTTCTTCTTTTTCCACCTATTCTACAACTCATTTTTCTACATCATCATCTTCTTTTTCTTCCTTTTCTTCTTCATCTTCTTCCTCTTATACTTATTCTTTCTTTTCCTCCTCGTTTTTTTCTTATTATAATTATTCTTCTTTATCATCTTCTTCTTCATATTCCTCCTCTTTGTCTTCTTATTGTTCTTCTCCTCCTTCTTCTTCATATTGTTCCTCTTCTTCTTCTTCTAATTCAACTTCTTCTTCTTCTTCCTCTTTTTCTCTTCATCTTCCTCTTTTTATTCTTCTTCATCATCATCTTCTTTTTCTTATTATTATTATTCTTCTTATTCATCTTGTTCTTCTTCTTCTTATTCATCTTGTTCTTCTTCTTCTTATTCATCTTGTTCTTCTTCTTTCTCTTTTCCTCCTTTTTCCACTTCTTTTGCTTCTCCTTATTTTTCTTTTTGCTCTTTTTTTTCTTCTTCTTCTTCTTTCACTTCTTCTTCTTCTTCTTCTTTTGATTTTTTTTCTTTCAATTAGCCTTTTTCTTTTTATTCTTCCTCTTCTTCTATTTATTCTTTTTATTTGTCATTAACATCATCATCATCATCATCTTTTTCGTCTTCTTCTTCTTCTTTCTCCTCCTCCTCTTCTTCTTATTCTTTTTCTTCTTCCTCTTCTTCTTATTCTTCTTCATCTTATTATTATTATTCTTCCTTTTATTCATCATCTTCCTCTTCTTCTT